>OX155902.1:1345815-1801359 GCA_944588485.1 Phosphuga atrata | reverse complement strand
ACAAGACTAGACAGACAAGACTAGACAGACAAGACTAGACAGACAAGACTAGACAGACAAGACTAGACAGACAAGACTAGACAGACAAGACTAGACAGACAAGACTAGACAGACAAGACTAGACAGACAAGACTAGACAGACAAGACTAGACAGACAAGACTATACAGACAAGACTAGACAGACAAGACTAGACAGACAAGACTAGACAGACAAGACTAGACAGACAAGACTAGACAGACAAGACTGGACAGACAAGACTGGACAGACAAGACTGGACAGACAAGACTGGACAGACAAGACTAGACAGACAAGACTAGACAGACAAGACTAGACAGACAAGACTAGACAGACAAGACTAGACAGACAAGACTAGACAGACAAGACTAGACAGACAAGACTAGACAGACAAGACTAGACAGACAAGACTAGACAGACAAGACTAGACAGACAAGACTAGACAGACAAGACTAGACAGACAAGACTAGACAGACAAGACTAGACAGACAAGACTAGACAGACAAGACTAGACAGACAAGACTAGACAGACAAGACTAGACAGACAAGACTAGACAGACAAGACTAGACAGACAAGACTAGACAGACAAGACTAGACAGACAAGACTAGACAGACAAGACTAGACAGACAAGACTAGACAGACAAGACTAGACAGACAAGACTAGACAGACAAGACTAGACAGACAAGACTAGACAGACAAGACTAGACAGACAAGACTAGACAGACAAGACTAGACAGACAAGACTAGACAGACAAGACTAGACAGACAAGACTAGACAGACAAGACTAGACAGACAAGACTAGACAGACAAGACTAGACAGACAAGACTAGACAGACAAGACTAGACAGACAAGACTAGACAGACAAGACTAGACAGACAAGACTAGACAGACAAGACTAGACAGACAAGACTAGACAGACAAGACTAGACAGACAAGACTAGACAGACAAGACTAGACAGACAAGACTAGACAGACAAGACTAGACAGACAAGACTAGACAGACAAGACTAGACAGACAAGACTAGACAGACAAGACTAGACAGACAAGACTAGACAGACAAGACTAGACAGACAAGACTAGACAGACAAGACTAGACAGACAAGACTAGACAGACAAGACTAGACAGACAAGACTAGACAGACAAGACTAGACAGACAAGACTAGACAGACAAGACTAGACAGACAAGACTAGACAGACAAGACTAGACAGACAAGACTAGACAGACAAGACTAGACAGACAAGACTAGACAGACAAGACTAGACAGACAAGACTAGACAGACAAGACTAGACAGACAAGACTAGACAGACAAGACTAGACAGACAAGACTAGACAGACAAGACTAGACAGACAAGACTAGACAGACAAGACTAGACAGACAAGACTAGACAGACAAGACTAGACAGACAAGACTAGACAGACAAGACTAGACAGACAAGACTAGACAGACAAGACTAGACAGACAAGACTAGACAGACAAGACTAGACAGACAAGACTAGACAGACAAGACTAGACAGACAAGACTAGACAGACAAGACTAGACAGACAAGACTAGACAGACAAGACTAGACAGACAAGACTAGACAGACAAGACTAGACAGACAAGACTAGACAGACAAGACTAGACAGACAAGACTAGACAGACAAGACTAGACAGACAAGACTAGACAGACAAGACTAGACAGACAAGACTAGACAGACAAGACTAGACAGACAAGACTAGACAGACAAGACTAGACAGACAAGACTAGACAGACAAGACTAGACAGACAAGACTAGACAGACAAGACTAGACAGACAAGACTAGACAGACAAGACTAGACAGACAAGACTAGACAGACAAGACTAGACAGACAAGACTAGACAGACAAGACTAGACAGACAAGACTAGACAGACAAGACTAGACAGACAAGACTAGACAGACAAGACTAGACAGACAAGACTAGACAGACAAGACTAGACAGACAAGACTAGACAGACAAGACTAGACAGACAAGACTAGACAGACAAGACTAGACAGACAAGACTAGACAGACAAGACTAGACAGACAAGACTAGACAGACAAGACTAGACAGACAAGACTAGACAGACAAGACTAGACAGACAAGACTAGACAGACAAGACTAGACAGACAAGACTAGACAGACAAGACTAGACAGACAAGACTAGACAGACAAGACTAGACAGACTAGACAGACAAGACTAGACAGACAAGACTAGACAGACTAGACAAGACTAGACAGACAAGACTAGACAGACAAGACTAGACAGACAAGACTAGACAGACAAGACTAGACAGACAAGACTAGACAGACAAGACTAGACAGACAAGACTAGACAGACAAGACTAGACAGACAAGACTAGACAGACAAGACTAGACAGACAAGACTAGACAGACAAGACTAGACAGACAAGACTAGACAGACAAGACTAGACAGACAAGACTAGACAGACAAGACTAGACAGACAAGACTAGACAGACAAGACTAGACAGACAAGACTAGACAGACAAGACTAGACAGACAAGACTAGACAGACAAGACTAGACAGACAAGACTAGACAGACAAGACTAGACAGACAAGACTAGACAGACAAGACTAGACAGACAAGACTAGACAGACAAGACTAGACAGACAAGACTAGACAGACAAGACTAGACAGACAAGACTAGACAGACAAGACTAGACAGACAAGACTAGACAGACAAGACTAGACAGACAAGACTAGACAGACAAGACTACACAGACAAGACTAGACAGACAAGACTAGACAGACAAGACTAGACAGACAAGACTAGACAGACAAGACTAGACAGACAAGACTAGACAGACAAGACTAGACAGACAAGACTAGACAGAGACAAGACTAGACAGACAAGACTAGACAGACAAGACTAGACAGACAAGACTAGACAGACAAGACTAGACAGACAAGACTAGACAGACAAGACTAGACAGACAAGACTAGACAGACAAGACTAGACAGACAAGACTAGACAGACAAGACTAGACAGACAAGACTAGACAGACAAGACTAGACAGACAAGACTAGACAGACAAGACTAGACAGACAAGACTAGACAGACAAGACTAGACAGACAAGACTAGACAGACAAGACTAGACAGACAAGACTAGACAGACAAGACTAGACAGACAAGACTAGACAGACAAGACTAGACAGACAAGACTAGACAGACAAGACTAGACAGACAAGACTAGACAGACAAGACTAGACAGACAAGACTAGACAGACAAGACTAGACAGACAAGACTAGACAGACAAGACTAGACAGACAAGACTAGACAGACAAGACTAGACAGACAAGACTAGACAGACAAGACTAGACAGACAAGACTAGACAGACAAGACTAGACAGACAAGACTAGACAGACAAGACTAGACAGACAAGACTAGACAGACAAGACTAGACAGACAAGACTAGACAGACAAGACTAGACAGACAAGACTAGACAGACAAGACTAGACAGACAAGACTAGACAGACAAGACTAGACAGACAAGACTAGACAGACAAGACTAGACAGACAAGACTAGACAGACAAGACTAGACAGACAAGACTAGACAGACAAGACTAGACAGACAAGACTAGACAGACAAGACTAGACAGACAAGACTAGACAGACAAGACTAGACAGACAAGACTAGACAGACAAGACTAGACAGACAAGACTAGACAGACAAGACTAGACAGACAAGACTAGACAGACAAGACTAGACAGACAAGACTAGACAGACAAGACTAGACAGACAAGACTAGACAGACAAGACTAGACAGACAAGACTAGACAGACAAGACTAGACAGACAAGACTAGACAGACAAGACTAGACAGACAGACTAGACAGAGACAGACAAGACTAGACAGACAAGACTAGACAGACAAGACTAGACAGACAAGACTAGACAGACAAGACTAGACAGACAAGACTAGACAGACAAGACTAGACAGACAAGACTAGACAGACAAGACTAGACAGACAAGACTAGACAGACAAGACTAGACAGACAAGACTAGACAGACAAGACTAGACAGACAAGACTAGACAGACAAGACTAGACAGACAAGACTAGACAGACAAGACTAGACAGACAAGACTAGACAGACAAGACTAGACAGACAAGACTAGACAGACAAGACTAGACAGACAAGACTAGACAGACAAGACTAGACAGACAAGACTAGACAGACAAGACTAGACAGACAAGACTAGACAGACAAGACTAGACAGACAAGACTAGACAGACAAGACTAGACAGACAAGACTAGACAGACAAGACTAGACAGACAAGACTAGACAGACAAGACTAGACAGACAAGACTAGACAGACAAGACTAGAGACAGACAAGACTAGACAGACAAGACTGACAGACAAGACTAGACAGACAAGACTAGACAGACAAGACTAGACAGACAAGACTAGACAGACAAGACTAGACAGACAAGACTAGACAGACAAGACTAGACAGACAAGACTAGACAGACAAGACTAGACAGACAAGACTAGACAGACAAGACTAGACAGACAAGACTAGACAGACAAGACTAGACAGACAAGACTAGACAGACAAGACTAGACAGACAAGACTAGACAGACAAGACTAGACAGACAAGACTAGACAGACAAGACTAGACAGACAAGACTAGACAGACAAGACTAGACAGACAAGACTAGACAGACAAGACTAGACAGACAAGACTAGACAGACAAGACTAGACAGACAGACTAGACAAGACTAGACAGACAAGACTAGACAGACAAGACTAGACAGACAAGACTAGACAGACAAGACTAGACAGACAAGACTAGACAGACAAGGACTGGACAGACAAGACTGGACAGACAAGACTGACAGACAAGACTAGACAGACAAGACTAGACAGACAAGACTAGACAGACAAGACTAGACAGACAAGACTAGACAGACAAGACTAGACAGACAAGACTAGACAGACAAGACTAGACAGACAAGACTAGACAGACAAGACTAGACAGACAAGACTAGACAGACAAGACTAGACAGACAAGACTAGACAGACAAGACTAGACAGACAAGACTAGACAGACAAGACTAGACAGACAAGACTAGACAGACAAGACTAGACAGACAAGACTAGACAGACAAGACTAGACAGACAAGACTAGACAGACAAGACTAGACAGACAAGACTAGACAGACAAGACTAGACAGACAAGACTAGACAGACAAGACTAGACAGACAAGACTAGACAGACAAGACTAGACAGACAAGACTAGACAGACAAGACTAGACAGACAAGACTAGACAGACAAGACTAGACAGACAAGACTAGACAGACAAGACTAGACAGACAAGACTAGACAGACAAGACTAGACAGACAAGACTAGACAGACAAGACTAGACAGACAAGACTAGACAGACAAGACTAGACAGACAAGACTAGACAGACAAGACTAGACAGACAAGACTAGACAGACAAGACTAGACAGACAAGACTAGACAGACAAGACTAGACAGACAAGACTAGACAGACAAGACTAGACAGACAAGACTAGACAGACAAGACTAGACAGACAAGACTAGACAGACAAGACTAGACAGACAAGACTAGACAGACAAGACTAGACAGACAAGACTAGACAGACAAGACTAGACAGACAAGACTAGACAGACAAGACTAGACAGACAAGACTAGACAGACAAGACTAGACAGACAAGACTAGACAGACAAGACTAGACAGACAAGACTAGACAGACAAGACTAGACAGACAAGACTAGACAGACAAGACTAGACAGACAAGACTAGACAGACAAGACTAGACAGACAAGACTAGACAGACAAGACTAGACAGACAAGACTAGACAGACAAGACTAGACAGACAAGACTAGACAGACAAGACTAGACAGACAAGACTAGACAGACAAGACTAGACAGACAAGACTAGACAGACAAGACTAGACAGACAAGACTAGACAGACAAGACTAGACAGACAAGACTAGACAGACAAGACTAGACAGACAAGACTAGACAGACAAGACTAGACAGACAAGACTAGACAGACAAGACTAGACAGACAAGACTAGACAGACAAGACTAGACAGACAAGACTAGACAGACAAGACTAGACAGACAAGACTAGACAGACAAGACTAGACAGACAAGACTAGACAGACAAGACTAGACAGACAAGACTAGACAGACAAGACTAGACAGACAAGACTAGACAGACAAGACTAGACAGACAAGACTAGACAGACAAGACTAGACAGACAAGACTAGACAGACAAGACTAGACAGACAAGACTAGACAGACAAGACTAGACAGACAAGACTAGACAGACAAGACTAGACAGACAAGACTAGACAGACAAGACTAGACAGACAAGACTAGACAGACAAGACTAGACAGACAAGACTAGACAGACAAGACTAGACAGACAAGACTAGACAGACAAGACTAGACAGACAAGACTAGACAGACAAGACTAGACAGACAAGACTAGACAGACAAGACTAGACAGACAAGACTAGACAGACAAGACTAGACAGACAAGACTAGACAGACAAGACTAGACAGACAAGACTAGACAGACAAGACTAGACAGACAAGACTAGACAGACAAGACTAGACAGACAAGACTAGACAGACAAGACTAGACAGACAAGACTAGACAGACAAGACTAGACAGACAAGACTAGACAGACAAGACTAGACAGACAAGACTAGACAGACAAGACTAGACAGACAAGACTAGACAGACAAGACTAGACAGACAAGACTAGACAGGACTAGACAGACAAGACTAGACAGACAAGACTAGACAGACAAGACTAGACAGACAAGACTAGACAGACAAGACTAGACAGACAAGACTAGACAGACAAGACTAGACAGACAAGACTAGACAGACAAGACTAGACAGACAAGACTAGACAGACAAGACTAGACAGACAAGACTAGACAGACAAGACTAGACAGACAAGACTAGACAGACAAGACTAGACAGACAAGACTAGACAGACAAGACTAGACAGACAAGACTAGACAGACAAGACTAGACAGACAAGACTAGACAGACAAGACTAGACAGACAAGACTAGACAGACAAGACTAGACAGACAAGACTAGACAGACAAGACTAGACAGACAAGACTAGACAGACAAGACTAGACAGACAAGACTAGACAGACAAGACTAGACAGACAAGACTAGACAGACAAGACTAGACAGACAAGACTAGACAGACAAGACTAGACAGACAAGACTAGACAGACAAGACTAGACAGACAAGACTAGACAGACAAGACTAGACAGACAAGACTAGACAGACAAGACTAGACAGACAAGACTAGACAGACAAGACTAGACAGACAAGACTAGTCTAAATATCCTCTAGAGTACTCATCTTTTAAAGTCTCGGTTCCTTTTGAACAATTAAAAGATGCACAAAACCCGGAAATCTGGCCACAATACACTAGAATTAATCGTTTTTTCCCAAACCTCCAAAAGACGAAGGAAAGGAACTAATGAATGATCACAACAGAAGCAATTTTGTGACATCTTCACCTACTAATAATAACTTCCGAGATAATAAAAATAATTGCTTAGAAAATTTGATACTCTTCTTAAATGCTCAAAGTATACAAAATAAACTCCTGCAACTGGAGGTACTAACGTCCGATTATAATCCGTACTTCATTTGTCTAGCTGAAACCTGGCTGACTGGTGAGTCAATTCAATATTCGAAGGTAGCCAATTACAAATTAATTACATCATATAATAGAACAAAATCTAGTGGCGGCGGCGTAGCTATTTGGATTCTGGAACAATTTTTCAGTAGCAGCAATATATTGGACATCGTGGGAAAATCGGTAGAGAAACACATCGAAATGTGTGGGATTGTGTGGAAATCTGGATTGGGTAACATAATTATAATCACTATATATAGACCTCCTACGGGAAATATTAATACCTTCATGCTTACTTTTGAGGAGTTGCTTGATTCTTTATTTAATAAATATGAAACTATTTTTGTTGTTGGGGATTTTAACATCCACTTTCAAAGAGAGTCAAAAGAAAAGAGTAACCTTATAAACATGTTACAATCCTATGGATTTGATGATAAAGTTAAAGTGCCCACCAGAGTAACTACAAAATCATCCAGTATCATAGACAATCTGTTTTTAAAGAGAAACTATCCTGTCACAGTCACAGTTGGTGATAACACGATATCAGATCACAAGTTTATATTAGTAGCTATAGTTTTCAATGGTTCAGTTTCTAAAACTAATCCAAAGCAACACTTTTATTATGCTAGAAACTTTTGTGCTGCTAATAAACTTCATCTGCAACAAGCTCTGCAAAAGGAATCGTGGACTGAAATATACAATTTAAGCGATTGCGAACAGAAGACCAACGCATTCATTCATCTATTGCAATACTATATTTTCAAATACTGTCCAATGGAGAAAATTATGCTAAGATCCAAATCCTGGATCACTAAAGAGATAATACTGTCGAGTAGATGTCTGAAAAACCTATATATTATTCAAAGGAAATATCCAATATTAAAAGAATTTTATTTGTTAAAGAAGAAAATCCATCACAATTTATTAGCTAGCACTAAAAGAAACTATTATAAAAGCAATTGGACAAATCCAGCAATCAACAAAGAACCCTGTGGAATATAGTTGATGATCTGTCAAACAAATCACGGATCAAACAAGACATCAATATTAAATGTAATGAGACTATTGTAAAAGATCCAGATGCTATAGCTTCGATATTTAATGACTTTTTTAAAGCGGCTCCGGAGATAATTGTTCAGAACATACCATCTATAAATATAGACAACGATCACTTATTCATAAATGACAAAACTATGTATCTGGAAGAACTCACTCCAAACGAGATGGCAATAATTCTAAACAAATTAAAAAACAAATCCTCTCACGGACCGGATTCACTCCCCGGAAATATCATCAAAGAATTCCAATTTGAATTAATCGAACCTCTTACCCATATCATTAATTGTTCATTTTCTTCTGAAAAGGTGCCTGCAATATTAAAAACCTCAACTGTGATTCCTGTATTCAAAAAAGGAGATCGTTTGGATAAAAACAACTACAGGCCTATTTCGTTGGTATCAGTATTAGCTAAAATACTGGAATACTCCATGGAATACAGATTAATGCCTTTTATAACAAAGCATAACCTTATTCCAAATGAACAACATGGCTTTTGCAGGAACAAATCTACCACTACAGCAATTAACGAACTCTACAACAAAATAGTATGCGAGGTGGATGAAGGTAAATTCCCAGTGGGTGTTTTCTGCGACCTCTCTAAAGCCTTCGATTGCGTCTCTCACCACATACTATTGCAGAAATTGGACTCTTATGGATTTAGAGGTAAAACAGGCAATTGGTTCAGGTCGTATTTGGCCGACAGGAAACAGTACGTCAAAATTAATTCAACTGAGAAGATAGGATTGTCAAAGGCTAGCGTTGTTAACGTGGGTGTCCCTCAAGGGAGTATTTTAGCACCTGTGCTATTTTCTCTGTATACAGCAGATATGATAAAGTTTATTGGTCAAAAATACTGCACATTATACGCTGATGACGCAAGTCTGATAATCTCGGAGCGATCCTTGGCACAAACTACCATACAAACAAATACAATTCTACAAAAACTCTTCAAATGGTTCTGCGCTAACAACTTATACCTTAACATCGCTAAAACTAGTTACGTAGTGTTTCAGTGTAGTAGAAGGATGCCCTCAAATGATATTCTACTTGAAATTGGAGACTGCAAAATTGAAAGAGAGAAGAAAGTGAAATTTTTAGGTATCTACTTAGAGGAGAACATGAAATGGAACGCAACAACTGAGAAGATAATCAAACAACTGCACAGCAAGGCATATTTGCTACGTCAAGTGCGTCAAACTGTGGGAGAAAAAAATCTTCTCAAAGTTTATTATGCCGAAATCCACTCCGTTTTGTCCTATGGCATTTTGGTGTGGGGTATATCGACTGCATCACATGGAGTATTTCTTGCTCAAAAAAGGCTGCTCAGATCACTAGCCGGACTCAAAACTACCATTTCCTGCAAGCCCTACTTCAAAAAGTTTAAAATTCTTACCGTTCCTTGTATATATATCTGGGAAGCCGCTTGCCATATATACAAAAACCGACATACAATGAGCACAAACGAGGATAGTCATGGGTACAAAACTAGAAATTGCCAGAATCTTAGAACTGTGAAAAGCAACCTAACCATTTCAAAAGGAGCACCCAATCGTATCGGCATCCAGATCTTCAATCGTATACCTAGAGATATCAAAAATAAATCAAACTATATATCGTTCAGAAGCAGTCTAAAATTGTTCCTAATCGACAACTGTTTCTACAGCGTTAATGATTTTTTTGATCGTATATTATAGTTTCTCTTTAATTGTTTTTTTTTTATTAACCTTATTTTTTATGCTTGTTTTATGTATATTCTATCTTGACTTGTCTCATATGTAACATTTACATCCTTAGAGAAATAAAATTGATTTTGATTTGATTTGATTTGACTAGACAGACAAGACTAGACAGACAAGACTAGACAGACAAGACTAGACAGACAAGACTAGACAGACAAGACTAGACAGACAAGACTAGACAGACAAGACTAGACAGACAAGACTAGACAGACAAGACTAGACAGACAAGACTAGACAGACAAGACTAGACAGACAAGACTAGACAGACAAGACTAGACAGACAAGACTAGACAGACAAGACTAGACAGACAAGACTAGACAGACAAGACTAGACAGACAAGACTAGACAGACAAGACTAGACAGACAAGACTAGACAGACAAGACTAGACAGACAAGACTAGACAGACAAGACTAGACAGACAAGACTAGACAGACAAGACTAGACAGACAAGACTAGACAGACAAGACTAGACAGACAAGACTAGACAGACAAGACTAGACAGACAAGACTAGACAGACAAGACTAGACAGACAAGACTATACAGACAAGACTAGACAGACAAGACTAGACAGACAAGACTAGACAGACAAGACTGACAGACAAGACTGGACAGACAAGACTGGACAGACAAGACTGGACAGACAAGACTGGACAGACAAGACTAGACAGACAAGACTAGACAGACAAGACTAGACAGACAAGACTAGACAGACAAGACTAGACAGACAAGACTAGACAGACAAGACTAGACAGACAAGACTAGACAGACAAGACTAGACAGACAAGACTAGACAGACAAGACTAGACAGACAAGACTAGACAGACAAGACTAGACAGACAAGACTAGACAGACAAGACTAGACAGACAAGACTAGACAGACAAGACTAGACAGACAAGACTAGACAGACAAGACTAGACAGACAAGACTAGACAGACAAGACTAGACAGACAAGACTAGACAGACAAGACTAGACAGACAAGACTAGACAGACAAGACTAGACAGACAAGACTAGACAGACAAGACTAGACAGACAAGACTAGACAGACAAGACTAGACAGACAAGACTAGACAGACAAGACTAGACAGACAAGACTAGACAGACAAGACTAGACAGACAAGACTAGACAGACAAGACTAGACAGACAAGACTAGATAGACAAGACTAGACAGACAAGACTAGACAGACAAGACTAGACAGACAAGACCTAGACAGACAAGACTAGACAGACAAGACTAGACAGACAAGACTAGACAGACAAGACTAGACAGACAAGACTAGACAGACAAGACTAGACAGACAAGACTAGACAGACAAGACTAGACAGACAAGACTAGACAGACAAGACTAGACAGACAAGACTAGACAGACAAGACTAGACAGACAAGACTAGACAGACAAGACTAGACAGACAAGACTAGACAGACAAGACTAGACAGACAAGACCTAGACAGACAAGACTAGACAGACAAGACTAGACAGACAAGACTAGACAGACAAGACTAGACAGACAAGACTAGACAGACAAGACTAGACAGACAAGACTAGACAGACAAGACTAGACAGACAAGACTAGACAGACAAGACTAGACAGACAAGACTAGACAGACAAGACTAGACAGACAAGACTAGACAGACAAGACTAGACAGACAAGACTAGACAGACAAGACTAGACAGACAAGACTAGACAGACAAGACTAGACAGACAAGACTAGACAGACAAGACTAGACAGACAAGACTAGACAGACAAGACTAGACAGACAAGACTAGACAGACAAGACTAGACAGACAAGACTAGACAGACAAGACTAGACAGACAAGACTAGACAGACAAGACTAGACAGACAAGACTAGACAGACAAGACTAGACAGACAAGACTAGACAGACAAGACTAGACAGACAAGACTAGACAGACAAGACTAGACAGACAAGACTAGACAGACAAGACTAGACAGACAAGACTAGACAGACAAGACTAGACAGACAAGACTAGACAGACAAGACTAGACAGACAAGACTAGACAGACAAGACTAGACAGACAAGACTAGACAGACAAGACTAGACAGACAAGACTAGACAGACAAGACCAGACAGACAAGACTAGACAGACAAGACTAGACAGACAAGACTAGACAGACAGACTAGACAGACAAGACTAGACAGACAAGACTAGACAGACAAGACTAGACAGACAAGACTAGACAGACAAGACTAGCCAGACAAGACTAGACAGACAAGACTAGACAGACAAGACTAGACAGACAAGACTAGACAGACAAGACTAGACAGACAAGACTAGACAGACAAGACTAGACAGACAAGACTAGACAGACAAGACTAGACAGACAAGACTAGACAGACAAGACTAGACAGACAAGACTAGACAGACAAGACTAGACAGACAAGACTAGACAGACAAGACTAGACAGACAAGACTAGACAGACAAGACTAGACAGACAAGACTAGACAGACAAGACTAGACAGACAAGACTAGACAGACAAGACTAGACAGACAAGACTAGACAGACAAGACTAGACAGACAAGACTAGACAGACAAGACTAGACAGACAAGACTAGACAGACAAGACTAGACAGACAAGACTAGACAGACAAGACTAGACAGACAAGACTAGACAGACAAGACTAGACAGACAAGACTAGACAGACAAGACTAGACAGACAAGACTAGACAGACAAGACTAGACAGACAAGACTAGACAGACAAGACTAGACAGACAAGACTAGACAGACAAGACTAGACAGACAAGACTAGACAGACAAGACTAGACAGACAAGACTAGACAGACAAGACTAGACAGACAAGACTAGACAGACAAGACTAGACAGACAAGACTGACAGACAAGACTAGACAGACAAGACTAGACAGACAAGACTAGACAGACAAGACTAGACAGACAAGACTAGACAGACAAGACTAGACAGACAAGACTAGACAGACAAGACTAGACAGACAAGACTAGACAGACAAGACTAGACAGACAAGACTAGACAGACAAGACTAGACAGACAAGACTAGACAGACAAGACTAGACAGACAAGACTAGACAGACAAGACTAGACAGACAAGACTAGACAGACAAGACTAGACAGACAAGACTAGACAGACAAGACTAGACAGACAAGACTAGACAGACAAGACTAGACAGACAAGACTAGACAGACAAGACTAGACAGACAAGACTAGACAGACAAGACTAGACAGACAAGACTAGACAGACAAGACTAGACAGACAAGACTAGACAGACAAGACTAGACAGACAAGACTAGACAGACAGACTAGACAGACAAGACTAGACAGACAAGACTAGACAGACAAGACTAGACAGACAAGACTAGACAGACAAGACTAGACAGACAAGACTAGACAGACAAGACTAGACAGACAAGACTAGACAGACAAGACTAGACAGACAAGACTAGACAGACAAGACTAGACAGACAAGACTAGACAGACAAGACTAGACAGACAAGACTAGACAGACAAGACTAGACAGACAAGACTAGACAGACAAGACTAGACAGACAAGACTAGACAGACAAGACTAGACAGACAAGACTAGACAGACAAGACTAGACAGACAAGACTAGACAGACAAGACTAGACAGACAAGACTAGACAGACAAGACTAGACAGACAAGACTAGACAGACAAGACTAGACAGACAAGACTAGACAGACAAGACTAGACAGACAAGACTAGACAGACAAGACTAGACAGACAAGACTAGACAGACAAGACTAGACAGACAAGACTAGACAGACAAGACTAGACAGACAAGACTAGACAGACAAGACTAGACAGACAAGACTAGACAGGACAAGACTAGACAGACAAGACTAGACAGACAAGACTAGACAGACAAGACTAGACAGACAAGACTAGACAGACAAGACTAGACAGACAAGACTAGACAGACAAGACTAGACAGACAAGACTAGACAGACAAGACTAGACAGACAAGCTAGACTAGACAGACAAGACTAGAGACAAGACTAGACAGACAAGACTAGACAGACAAGACTAGACAGACAAGACTAGACAGACAAGACTAGACAGACAAGACTAGACAGACAAGACTAGACAGACAAGACTAGACAGACAAGACTAGACAGACAAGACTAGACAGACAAGACTAGACAGACAAGACTAGACAGACAAGACTAGACAGACAAGACTAGACAGACAAGACTAGACAGACAAGACTAGACAGACAAGACTAGACAGACAAGACTAGACAGACAAGACTAGACAGACAAGACTAGACAGACAAGACTAGACAGACAAGACTAGACAGACAAGACTAGACAGACAAGACTAGACAGACAAGACTAGACAGACAAGACTAGACAGACAAGACTAGACAGACAAGACTAGACAGACAAGACTAGACAGACAAGACTAGACAGACAAGACTAGACAGACAAGACTAGACAGACAAGACTAGACAGACAAGACTAGACAGACAAGACTAGACAGACAAGACTAGACAGACAAGACTAGACAGACAAGACTAGACAGACAAGACTAGACAGACAAGACTAGACAGACAAGACTAGACAGACAAGACTAGACAGACAAGACTAGACAGACAAGACTAGACAGACAAGACTAGACAGACAAGACTAGACAGACAAGACTAGACAGACAAGACTAGACAGACAGACTAGACAGACAAGACTAGACAGACAAGACTAGACAGACAAGACTAGACAGACAAGACTAGACAGACAAGACTAGACAGACAAGACTAGACAGACAAGACTAGACAGACAAGACTAGACAGACAAGACTAGACAGACAAGACTAGACAGACAAGACTAGACAGACTAGACAGACAAGACTAGACAGACAAGACTAGACAGACAAGACTAGACAGACAAGACTAGACAGACAAGACTAGACAGACAGGACTAGACAGACAAGACTAGACAGACAAGACTAGACAGACTAGACTAGACAGACAAGACTAGACAGACAAGACTAGACAGACAAGACTAGACAGACAAGACTAGACAGACAAGACTAGACAGACAAGACTAGACAGACAAGACTAGACAGACAAGACTAGACAGACAAGACTAGACAGACAAGACTAGACAGACAAGACTAGACAGACAAGACTAGACAGAGAAGACTAGACAGACAAGACTAGACAGACAAGACTAGACAGACAAGACTAGACAGACAAGACTAGACAGAGATGACTAGACAGAGAAGACTAGACAGACAAGACTAGACAGACAAGACTAGACAGACAAGACTAGACAGACAAGACTAGACAGACAAGACTAGACAGACAAGACTAGACAGACAAGACTAGACAGACAAGACTAGACAGACAAGACTAGACAGACAAGACTAGACAGACAAGACTAGACAGACAAGACTAGACAGACAAGACTAGACAGACAAGACTAGACAGACAAGACTAGACAGACAAGACTAGACAGACAAGACTAGACAGACAAGACTAGACAGACAAGACTAGACAGACAAGACTAGACAGACAAGACTAGACAGACAAGACTAGACAGACAAGACTAGACAGACAAGACTAGACAGACAAGACTAGACAGACAAGACTAAACAGACAAGACTAGACAGACAAGACTAGACAGTCAAGACGAGACAGACATGACTAGACAGACAAAACTAGATAGACAACACTAAACAGGCTAGACAGGCCAGACTAGACTGACAATAGGGCATACTTCCGACATATAAGGACATACTTCCTGTATTATTCAAGGAAGTGTTGAGAATGTATTTTTAAGTTTTTGAGATAATTATGTTTCGGACAGGATTTAGATTTCTAATAGATTTAAATATCCGAGTTCCTTCCTGTAACTGAAACTTGCGTCCGCGAAATGACGCTTACAAATTAGATATGCACATTCAGATGAATAGAAACCTCAAATTACAAAAGCAAAAAAATCTTGTTCTGTTTGAATTCAATCTTTAGAATCAATAATCATTTTCAATCCAGAATGAATTCACAATTTAATCTGCGATTCATTGATGCTCGCATATGATTCTGTTTTGGGACACAGGATGCTGACGAAAACTGGTGTTTTTGTAATTGAAATGATTGTTTTTTGTCGCGGATTTTCTATTAATTCCCAGTTTGTTGACTCGCACCACGTAACCAGGAACAGCGAACGCGCAGCGTTATTACAACGCGGTTTTTTCTCGCCTTTTATTAATCCATTTTCAACGAGCTCGGCGCAATAACCTCCGACAAAAAACCAAATCACAATCACCGAATTACTTGCCTGTTTTTGTCCCGTCAACACCAGAACCTCAACACCATTTACAGTATCTCAATGACTTTGTAACTATTCAACAAATATTATCTAATGCTGTGTTAGAGTTAGTAGTTCTAATTTAGTTAGTTAGTTAGTAGTTCTATTTTGTCTACCTGCGGTTTCTTTGTTAGGTTAGGTTTGGTTTTGGACAATGAAAATGTATTTGAGGCTACACGGAATCTAATGATTATGGTAATACGAAATCATTATCATAGACCTTTTTACGGTTAGGGAAGCGCATGCGCATCCGCCAAATTTGATAGGCGGAAATATGAAAGTTTCGGGGACATATTTAGTTATACGTCAAAAAGTTCGGGCAGTTTTTGACGCATAACATGGCAGGAGTTGACCCATGCGCTCAAAAAAAAATCAACTATGAAAAGGTCTATTGGTCGTGTGTTCGAGTTATATCTTCTTAGAGCGTGTGTTTTATAAATTCGTGTTTGAAAGTAAATATGTAGCAAGCTAACTGAAATTAGATAATTGCACAAAACTAGATTATCCAATTAAGATTGTATAAGTGAATAATGAGCGGTGAGGCGTAAAAATATTTCAACACCAGGTTATTAATTACCTTGCATCAATTTTATCGGTTATTGGCGTAATTAGTAGTAAAATCAGTTACGCAGGTTGCCCGCGCGACAGGGATAAACGCATTTATTATGTATTGCCTTTTTATTGCATAAAATCTTTTGCAAATTTCATTCTTTCGCACTTTCTCCTCGATATTTACAATTTTGAAAATGAGTACAAACGTAAAGTAACCAAAAAATACATGAAGTGCATTGATTGATTTTCACTGAATTACAGAAATCAATTGATTGATTTTCTGGTTTTATTTTCATATTTTCTTATTATTTTTATGAATTAAATGGTGTATTAATTTTTTGAATTAAATTGTGTATTTATTTTGTAGATTTTATAACTAGGGCGAAAAGTTGTCAATATGAGTCGAGAGCGAAGTAGTGCGCACGAACGAAGCGAGGGCACGCAATCGCTCGAGACGAGAATTGACAATTTCGTCCGTGCTACAAACAATATTAATAGGAAAAGATAGTATGTTCTAAACCCACCTCCACCTACGACCTTGAAATCAGTAGTTCTGAACTTGACTGGTAGATGGCTCTGTTGAAAGCTGATTAAACCTGATTAAAAGCGACCTGAACGCCGTTTTCCGGCCCCGACATGGATCAGCTTTTAATCCGCTTGCAATCAGCTTTAATCAGCTTTTAATCAGCTTTAAACAGCTTTTAATCAGGTTTAAACAGCTTTTAACCAGCTTTAGCGCCATCTACCGGTCAAGTTCAGAACTACTGATTTCGAAGTCGTAGGTGGGTTTAGAACATACTATCTTTCCCTACTAATATTTTTTTCACTCATGCGGAGGGATGTATCTTAGAAGTTTGGGACTCAGGTGCTATCGAAAAAAACTGGATCCAAAAACGAAGAATTTGCCTTTTCAATTGTTTCCGGTGTGAATTCGTCATAAGAACTCTCCTCAGTCACCAGTATCACCATAAAATTTACACTCACTTTAAAACGTTTTCCTTGATTTTTATTTTTACTTTGTTATAAAAAAAAATATGACACTTCACGTTACTTTTTTAATACCGAGGACATGATTGTATTCATTTTAATTTTATTTATTTGTTTATTTTAATGTAACCTAGCGATATTGAATATTTGCGTGCGTTATTCAAATTATGTCAAATACAACTAATATTTTACATTTATCGCACTAAAAAACGTGCACCAAGATAGTAATACTTTGCATGAGTGATAAAATAGTAGTTTATGATACAAGTGTGTGCACAAAAGCCTTTCACACGCGTGTACCATACATTATTTTATCTACGAAACTTGTTAACCCTTTGACATACGAATAAAATGCGCGTTGACGTGTCCATATACATGTGATCTTATGACATATACATGACGTCTTAGAGACGTCATTGTATGACAAGGGGTTCAAATAGTGTTGAATCTTCTACAAATAATTGTTTCTTACCGATAATATTCAGAAATTGTAATTTTGACAAACAAAATACTTCAATTCACTTACATAATAATGTTAGAATATTCAGCGCCCTGTGGCAAAAATTGCTAACCTGTTAAAACGCACAGTAACGGGAACACTATTTGGTCGTTGTCGATGTAATCTAGGTTAACCTACATTTAATCTAGATTAGGTTATGGTTCATCATGTAGCAGCTTGTCTCGTCCACTGCTGGATATAAGCCTCTCTTAACCTAGAACCTAGACCATCTTGCTAGGTCTTGGGCATCGTGGATTCAATTCTGGGAAAGCCTAAAAAGGGAACAAATAGACAAATAGCAATAAAATTTGCTAAAAATAATTATGTTGTGATAACAGAAATATTTTTGCTGGATATAAACCTCTCTTAACCTAGAACCTAGACCATCTTGCTCGGTCTTGGGCATCCTGGATTCAGTTCGGGAAAATTCTTCTTAAATCGTCCGTCCATCGGATCGGCTGGGAGGCGTTGGGGGTGTAAGGGGTGATGGCATATATATGGGCAAGATAGCCAACCCAAAGGTCAACCTCGCCTGCCCGAGTGGTGACTATGTCATCTGGTGCACCTTGCTAGAACTAAAGAGGTTCTGACGACTGAGTCACGGCGGAATAACCGTTCAACCTAGAACTACAGGAAATGTCGTTCTAACTTCTAACTTGACCCCCTATCAACCCGCATTAGCCAGCGTAATAGGTGAAGGCTAAAAAACCTCAAACGAAGGTTATGGTTAGGTTAGGTTAGGCCGAGACTTCTTGAATCAAAATAAGAAAAATGCATTAAATTTTAATATACGTCAGAAAATTTGTTATCATGGTAGCAACAAACAGAAATCGTTTAATAATGTAACTCAATTTGATTTACATTGGACTTTAACGCACGATTTGGATATCTTTACACATGAATGTAATAATGGCATCCTTCACATACAATAATTTTCTTATTAATGTCTATATTTTGGGGTGCGAGTAGAAAATTATTTTGCAAATTACGTATAATCAATGCGCAATTGCAGCAAATTCCAAAAATTATTGCAAAATCGCAATTATTGATTGATTGATAATCTTAGAAAAACTTGCTGGATTTAGTAACGTTTGAAATTTATACAAAAACATTTCTGTATAATTTGACATATTACAGCGTTTCACAATCGCAAATATTTTATAATCGACAACATTTCACAAGAAGTGTGCCCTCAATTAAAGCTCATTAAAATACGAATGTTTCAAATTCCACAAACTTTACATTATTTCATATAAAGTCAATTGATAAAAAATTGATCGCGAATATTGTTCGCGAAAAATTGATTGAAATGAAAATTGAGAGAAGGAAAATTGGGAGGAAAAAAAATTGACAAGGAAAATTCAGAGAAATTAAATAGGTTGTTTGGACCGTATCTCTCGAAAATCAAATTTTCTAATTTGAAACAGGGCTGGTCTAATCACTTACCTGTTAGGATCGCTCGCCTTTCCGCCACGTGTGATCGTCCTTCCGGCGCCTTTTTTAAGGGAGGTAATGGGGATAATAAGTGGAAGGATTTCCTTAAAATTGTTGTCTTCCAGACGTTGGATGCCGCTTCAGCCCTTTGGGCTCGTGATTACACCCCTGCCTAACTTGACTTAAAACGATAATCTTAAAGATGCGTACACGTGTCGGTCGAGCTTAGTTCGCGCTCCGATTCTTGTCGATTCTACGCTTCTCGCACTCGAAGCATACTCTTGTCAATATAACGAACAATATAACTTCGCGAAGTCAATTGATAAGTAAATCGCGCGATTTCGGCCCAGATCGATACACCTTTCCCCTTCTGTTAATCGGTGCCGAAATCGATTCAAATGTTGAATTAAAAATACAAATTTATTAAAATTGGCGCGAACATGGTTGTTGGAAAAATGGGGTTTTTCAAATTTTTACAAATGAGCTTAGAACATACTATCATACATCATACATAATAAAATTTGCATTTCGCAATTTTATTTGAATACAAATTTTGCCAAGTCTGTAAAAAATGAACCAATAGACAAATAGCAATAAATAATTATGTTGTGATAACAGAAATATTTTTGAAAAATTTGAAACTTTGACCATCAATAGGCAAGGTCAAGCTCAGCGGCTGGAAAAATGGGAACGTAGGATATTCAGGAAAATCCTAGGTAACAGATGGGTTGATGGACAATGGCGAATGAGAGCAAATGAGGACTTGTACAGCAAGACAGAATCTATTACAGCATCCATTAACCCCTTGACATACTAATAAAATGCGCGTTGACGTGTCCATATACATGTGATCTTATCACATATACTGGACGTCTTAGAGACGTAATTGTATGTTAAGGGGTTATGAAGATACGATTATTATTCTACGTTCATTTCATGAGGATGGACGGTGACCGATTATCCAAAAGAATATGGAGTTTCATCCAATCTAAGAAAACAAGGCCGAGGTGGTTCGAATAATGTGAAAATAATCTTTGGCAGATTAGTATCTCAGAGAGAAACGTTCATGATAGGAACAAATTTCAAAGATTGATGAACAACTATCAAAGTTTTAAAATGGCATCAACGCCCAAAAGACGGAGACGACTTTTGTCTGAAGAGCATAAAAAAAAATTGTAAATTTTTCCAATTTTTTTTCCAAATTTGATAATTTTGGAAAAAGGGTTTTTAATTTGTAGTTTTAGAAAATTCGAGAATAACTCGAATCTGTAAAAATGAAACCAATTGACATAATGCAACAAAATTTACAATGAAATTCGAGATGAATTGACAAATTGGACGATAGCCTTGTTTAATACGTTTATTCTATCTAATATTGATTTAATATTTTCCGCACAAACAGATTAATATATGTATTAGAAACTGGGCTACAGACAAAACTAGACAAAGAATACTAGACAGACAAGACTAGACAGACAAGACTAGACAGACAAGACTAGACAGACAAGACTAGACAGACAAGACTAGACAGACAAGACTAGACAGACAAGACTAGACAGACAAGACTAGACAGACAAGACTAGACAGACAAGACTAGACAGACAAGACTAGACAGACAAGACTAGACAGACAAGACTAGACAGACAAGACTAGACAGACAAGACTAGACAGACAAGACTAGACAGACAAGACTAGACAGACAAGACTAGACAGACAAGACTAGACAGACAAGACTAGACAGACAAGACTAGACAGACAAGACTAGACAGACAAGACTAGACAGACAAGACTAGACAGACAAGACTAGACAGACAAGACTAGACAGACAAGACTAGACAGACAAGACTAGACAGACAAGACTAGACAGACAAGACTAGACAGACAAGACTAGACAGACAAGACTAGACAGACAAGACTAGACAGACAAGACTAGACAGACAAGACTAGACAGACAAGACTAGACAGACAAGACTAGACAGACAAGACTAGACAGACAAGACTAGACAGACAAGACTAGACAGACAAGACTAGACAGACAAGACTAGACAGACAAGACTAGACAGACAAGACTAGACAGACAAGACTAGACAGACAAGACTAGACAGACAAGACTAGACAGACAAGACTAGACAGACAAGACTAGACAGACAAGACTAGACAGACAAGACTAGACAGACAAGACTAGACAGACAAGACTAGACAGACAAGACTAGACAGACAAGACTAGACAGACAAGACTAGACAGACAAGACTAGACAGACAAGACTAGACAGACAAGACTAGACAGACAAGACTAGACAGACAAGACTAGACAGACAAGACTAGACAGACAAGACTAGACAGACAAGACTAGACAGACAAGACTAGACAGACAAGACTAGACAGACAAGACTAGACAGACAAGACTAGACAGACAAGACTAGACAGACAAGACTAGACAGACAAGACTAGACAGACAAGACTAGACAGACAAGACTAGACAGACAAGACTAGACAGACAAGACTAGACAGACAAGACTAGACAGACAAGACTAGACAGACAAGACTAGACAGACAAGACTAGACAGACAAGACTAGACAGACAAGACTAGACAGACAAGACTAGACAGACAAGACTAGACAGACAAGACTAGACAGACAAGACTAGACAGACAAGACTAGACAGACAAGACTAGACAGACAAGACTAGACAGACAAGACTAGACAGACAAGACTAGACAGACAAGACTAGACAGACAAGACTAGACAGACAAGACTAGACAGACAAGACTAGACAGACAAGACTAGACAGACAAGACTAGACAGACAAGACTAGACAGACAAGACTAGACAGACAAGACTAGACAGACAAGACTAGACAGACAAGACAAGACTAGACAGACAAGACTAGACAGACAAGACTAGACAGACAAGACTAGACAGACAAGACTAGACAGACAAGACTAGACAGACAAGACTAGACAGACAAGACTAGACAGACAAGACTAGACAGACAAGACTAGACAGACAAGACTAGACAGACAAGACTAGACAGACAAGACTAGACAGACAAGACTAGACAGACAAGACTAGACAGACAAGACTAGACAGACAAGACTAGACAGACAAGACTAGACAGACAAGACTAGACAGACAAGACTAGACAGACAAGACTAGACAGACAAGACTAGACAGACAAGACTAGACAGACAAGACTAGACAGACAAGACTAGACAGACAAGACTAGACAGACAAGACTAGACAGACAAGACTAGACAGACAAGACTAGACAGACAAGACTAGACAGACAAGACTAGACAGACAAGACTAGACAGACAAGACTAGACAGACAAGACTAGACAGACAAGACTAGACAGACAAGACTAGACAGACAAGACTAGACAGACAAGACTAGACAGACAAGACTAGACAGACAAGACTAGACAGACAAGACTAGACAGACAAGACTAGACAGACAAGACTAGACAGACAAGACTAGACAGACAAGACTAGACAGACAAGACTAGACAGACAAGACTAGACAGACAAGACTAGACAGACAAGACTAGACAGACAAGACTAGACAGACAAGACTAGACAGACAAGACTAGACAGACAAGACTAGACAGACAAGACTAGACAGACAAGACTAGACAGACAAGACTAGACAGACAAGACTAGACAGACAAGACTAGACAGACAAGACTAGACAGACAAGACTAGACAGACAAGACTAGACAGACAAGACTAGACAGACAAGACTAGACAGACAAGACTAGACAGACAAGACTAGACAGACAAGACTAGACAGACAAGACTAGACAGACAAGACTAGACAGACAAGACTAGACAGACAAGACTAGACAGACAAGACTAGACAGACAAGACTAGACAGACAAGACTAGACAGACAAGACTAGACAGACAAGACTAGACAGACAAGACTAGACAGACAAGACTAGACAGACAAGACTAGACAGACAAGACTAGACAGACAAGACTAGACAGACAAGACTAGACAGACAAGACTAGACAGACAAGACTAGACAGACAAGACTAGACAGACAAGACTAGACAGACAAGACTAGACAGACAAGACTAGACAGACAAGACTAGACAGACAAGACTAGACAGACAAGACTAGACAGACAAGACTAGACAGACAAGACTAGACAGACAAGACTAGACAGACAAGACTAGACAGACAAGACTAGACAGACAAGACTAGACAGACAAGACTAGACAGACAAGACTAGACAGACAAGACTAGACAGACAAGACTAGACAGACAAGACTAGACAGACAAGACTAGACAGACAAGACTAGACAGACAAGACTAGACAGACAAGACTAGACAGACAAGACTAGACAGACAAGACTAGACAGACAAGACTAGACAGACAAGACTAGACAGACAAGACTAGACAGACAAGACTAGACAGACAAGACTAGACAGACAAGACTAGACAGACAAGACTAGACAGACAAGACTAGACAGACAAGACTAGACAGACAAGACTAGACAGACAAGACTAGACAGACAAGACTAGACAGACAAGACTAGACAGACAAGACTAGACAGACAAGACTAGACAGACAAGACAAGACTAGACAGACAAGACTAGACAGACAAGACTAGACAGACAAGACTAGACAGACAAGACTAGACAGACAAGACTAGACAGACAAGACTAGACAGACAAGACTAGACAGACAAGACTAGACAGACAAGACTAGACAGACAAGACTAGACAGACAAGACTAGACAGACAAGACTAGACAGACAAGACTAGACAGACAAGACTAGACAGACAAGATTAGACAGACGAGACTTTTTTTTGGGGGGGGGGCGTAGCTGGCGGTAACTTAACCTAACCAGGCAAGTGGCCCCCCTGGAACGCATCCGTACACTCTGGACCCGCTTGTCGCATAACCTCTGAGTGACGGATGGCTTAAATTTAATCTACTTTATTTTGTTCCTCGATTTGATCTCATCGGCCTCCTTCTCGCTCATTATTTTATGAATCAGCCCTTGGATGTTCCTCCACCGTGACTCATCTTTCAACATACTTTCGATTATAGTTCTCGGATGGATTGATTCTTCCAGTTTTTTTCCACTTTTTCTCTGTCTGTTTCCCACCTCCAGCAATCGAATATCGTGTGGATCACGCTGTCCTTCTCCCCGCAGTATACACACAGGTCGTCAGCTGCCTTGCCGATGTTGTGCAGATGGTCCTGGAAACATCCGTGGCCGGAGAGGAACTGGGCTAGATGGTAGCTAATTTCGCCGTGTTTTCTGGTGATCCAGGGAAGTATGTCCGGGATTAACAGTCTCGTCCACTCTCCTCGTTCGCTTAACTGCCACCTTTCTTGCCACTTCTCGAGGAGTTCTTGTCTGGCCAAACGTTTACTTTGTTTGTCGCCCTATGAGTCATACACTCTTTTCCTCTCGTTTGCGATCAGGTCTATTGGGGGGATACCTGAAATAATCTGCGCGGCCACTCCTGAAACTGTTCTGTAAGCTCTGCTTACACGTAGTGCCATTTTTCGCTGAACTTGTGCGAGCTTCTGCAGGTTAATTTCTTTTTTTAGTTCAGAGGCCCATATAGAGGCACCGTACAGCATGGTAGCCTGCACTATAGAGCCGAGAATTCTGCGCGAACTACTCTTTGCCCCCCCCCCCCCCCCCAGATTTGGCATGAGTTGTTGTATCCCTGCCGGTGTTCTTAAACCCCTTGCTGCTGCTTCGGTTATATGTGCAGCGAACGAAAGCCTTTTGTCGATGGTTATTCCAAGGTACTTGATGGTCTCTTTCGGTCTTATTATTGCCTCTTCCACTTTAAATAATATGGGGCTAAGTTGTCTCAGTCCCGTGAGGAGGACAGCTTTAGTTTTTTCTGGTGCTAGACTTTTTCTTTTAGGTTTTTTCTTTCAACCACGCACTGATTAGGGATGTTACATGGTTTGCTTTTTGCATCAGCTCTTGTTCTGTCCTGGCTCTGGCGACCAGTGCTATATCCTCTGCAAAGCCGATTATAGTAGACCCCACTGGAAGCCTCATTGTCAGAATTCCGTCGTATAGTATGTTCCAGGAACACCACTACTAATTTTTTTCTCTTCAGTCCGTCGATCTCCTTGCAGTATGATGCTTCTCCCACTGAGGTAGCTTCGCAGCATCCGTAATAGATAGGGGGATATGCCTCTGGTTGTTAAACAGTCCATAATATGCTTCCACGATGCACTGTTAAACGTATTTCTAACATCGAATGTTAGGAGAGCACACATTTGCTTGGTTCTCTGGGACCCACTGTTGGCCTGTTCTGCGATTTCCAGTACAGCTTTTAGGGCCGTGATGGTAGATCGTCCTTCCCTGAACCCATACTGGTGCTTTGACAATCCGACTCCTGTCTTGAGCTCTTCCTTCAATCTCGTAAGTAAAAGTTGTTCTAACAGTTTCCCACATACGTCGAGTAAGCAGATAGGCCGGAGCCGGAGACAGACAAGACTAGACAGACAAGACTAGACAGACAAGACTAGACAGACAAGACTAGACAGACAAGACTAGACAGACAAGACTAGACAGACAAGACTAGACAGACAAGACTAGACAGACAAGACTAGACAGACAAGACTAGAGAGACAAGACTAGACAGCCAAGACTAGGCAGACAAGACTAGACAGACAAGACTAGACAGACAAGACTAGACAGACAAGACTAGACAGACAAGACTAGACAGACAAGACTAGACAGACAAGACTAGACAGACAAGACTAGACAGACAAGACTAGACAGACAAGACTAGACAGACAAGACTAGACCGACAAGACTAGACAGACAAGACTAGCCTAGACTCTGTCTTGCTAATTTAGTTATATTTATCTAATCTTAAGCTTATAGACTTCTCGGTTTTGTGTTATTCGTTTTGTGTTATTCACCTTGTTTTGTTTATGTTTGTAAATATTACTAAATGTGGACTTGGTAAAGTATTTAAAAGTTGCATCACAGAATGCAACTTTCCTACATTGAGCAATCTAATCAAGTTTCCCACAAACGTCTCGATTCCTCGATGTACATATAAGCAGAAAACCAGCTTACAATTAGCCAACACTTGACCATTTCCAATTTCCATGCGAAAACCTAATCTGGGATTTCAGTTATAACATTAGAAATCCGTTGATATAACGTTGTCCTTTGCCGAATCCACTTATTACCGATCTAACCTTCATACCTGTATACTTATAAAATCGGTGCGACAAACAATAATATAAAATTAAATGGCAATTTGAAAACAAATCATTATAATTCCGCTACAAATTGCAAAAGTTTTATTGAAACTATTGACAAAACCTTGAACAACATTTCTAAGAATTAACATCATAGTTCTGATGTTTAATAAAGTTCTTCGTTTAATATTTTCTTGCTAGTTTTGTATACCGTATAATCTCGATAATCCGACACATATGGGACCAGACAACCGCCGGATTATCAGAAAGAGTGGTGGGAGGGAAGAGCGCGAGCGGTCTCAAAACCGCCGGATTACTGAACTGTTGTCCGATTAACCAACAATTGTACCAGAAGTCAGCATAGCAAAGGCAGCACCAGAATTAACGCATTTGTACCAGAAGACAAATGTGAAAAATATTAATTAGCGCAATTTACAATAACAACTAGGGCCTAGAGCCAATAATAACTACGGTTTCTGGGCCTATAAATGAATGTGAATGCAAAAATACAATAGGCCACAAGTAGGCCGCAGTGTTTGAAGGGTTAATACCCTGAATCCACATCGGACCAAACTTTAAAAAAAAAACTTATTTACATTCAAATCTTTTCTTATTATTATTTATTTACTACTTATCTGATTATTATTGTCTAATTATACTTGTCCGTATAATCCTGTTTGCCTAGTTTTGTCCACTCACTAATCCTCTTAGTGTGAAATCTCTCGGGTCTCTCTAATCTTGTCAATCTATGTAGTCATATAATTATGTAAATTATTCTTATTAATGAATTTGCATATCTTTACTTTCTATTAATGGATAGCAAACTAATTATGGTACAGAAGAAAACTGTAATTAAACAAGAAGCAACGAGTTTTATCCGTAAACTTTTTACTGTTTGTCCGAATTTCCGGTCTATATAGTGCTTCCCTTTTATTGCAGTGTGGGAATCGCATCGTGAAATGCAAAGTGTTCATCTCAGTTTGGTGCCCATTAATCAAAGATTTCCGTTAGCATTTTTCCCAATAAACAAACAATTTGTTAGATTGAAATAATAAAATGATTTTTTATAATTTGCCTGCGGTTTAATTATAAAGTAATTAAGGATTGGAAAAAAATTGTTGTATTAATAAGAGATGTTAATTGTAGGAATATATTATCGTTATGAAATCGCTTGAAGAATGTCAGGTTTAATAAATCTGAAGAAACTCATTAAAAGTAACAAAACTTTGATATATTTTTTATTTTTCCTAAAGCTATAAAACCAACGTTTTTTATAAATACATTGGCTACTTACGTACTAACGCCACCGCAGCTTCAGATTTGAACAAAATGGATAAGGGTGGTCCAAACACTAACCCTTATCCATTTTGTTCAAATTTGAAGCTGCGGTGGCGTTAGTACGTAAGTGTCTCACGAAAATCAAAATTTTGCAGTTTTAAAACAGGGCTGGTCTGATCACTTACCTGTTAGGGCTGATTGCGTCTCCGCCACGTGTGATCGTCATTCCGGCGCCCTTTTTAAGGGAGGAAATGGGGATAATAAGTGGCGGGATTCCCTTAAAATTTTTGTCTTCCAGACGTTGGATGCCGCTTTCGCCCTTTGGGCTCGTGATTACACCCCTGGTTAATTTGAATTAAAACGATGAACGTAAAGATGCGTGCACGTGTCGGTTGAGCTTCGTTCGCGCTTCGATTCTTGTCTCTACGCTTCACGCACTCGAAGCATACTCGCCGAATAATATAAATTCGCGAAGTAAATTGCTAAGTTAATTTCGGCCCAGGTCGATACACCTTTCCCCTTCTGTTAATTGGTGCCGAAATTGATTCAAATGATTTATTAAAATTGGCGCGAAAAGTTAGATTAGGTTATATTCTTCTTCTTCTTCTGGGTAGCACTACAACCCTTGGTGGGTCTTGGCTGCGTTATGGTCCCGGTCCAACATGCCCTCCTGACTGGAAGGAGGGCATGTTGGACCATGTTGAATATACCTGCATAGCCTGTAGATCTTTTAAAATGTTGTCCTTCCATCTGATTATCTGCCGCCCCAGCGGTCTCATTCTTGCTGGGTTTCCTTCCCAGCAAGAAAGGTTATTTTAGAGCAGATAAATCCATACCAAATATCGCGCGGTAGCGAGACCTTTCGCTGCGGTGGCGTTAATACGTAAGTATCAAATGAACTTTACAGGTTTTATTTTCTGAGGACTCAAGCGTTGATTAAACAAACCTTTCGCCAAATACGGAAATTATTATATAATCCGACGTGTCTTGGATTCCGTCCTGTGAAAAACGCGCACAGAAAATGTATCGTTGAGACGTCTAAACCGTCACGTTTTATGGTCATTCCAGGTGTTAACAAACAGATTATTTATTTATTCGACCTCCTGCGTACGATTTCAAACTCGAAATTAACTCGGAATTTATTCAGATTCGTTTTTATTGATGAGCTAAGATAACAATTGTTACAGTCTTCAATACACCTTTCTACGGGTAGTTATGCGCATGCGCATCCGCCAAGTAAGAAAGTCGGAAATATGAAAGTCTCGAGCTCATATATAGTTGTATGTCAGAAAGTTCGGGCAATTTTGACGTATAACATGGCGGAAATTGACGCATGCGCAATTATGAAAAGGTCTATTACAACCTTATTTATTATCTTGTCTAGTTTTGTATAACAATTTTCAACTGTATGTTTCAACAGAGAGGTGATGGTGGCTCATATAGTTAAGCACTTGGCTCTCAGACAGTGTGGGTTCGAATCCCATCCAGAACTAAAGCAGTTAAAATTAAAACTAATGGCTGCAACCCATCACACTCAATTCCCCAATCCGGCTTAGGCAACCGTGAGGTCTCACTGCCTAACACCATCTCTGGAAATTTGTCGTTCGGATTCGACGTTAAACCGCCAGGTCCCCCATATTCAATCTTAGTGCTGAGGTTGGATATGTGGCAGAGAAGAGGCCGGTGCCCAGTAATGGGACATAAAGGCTGGCTAATGATGATGATGATGATGTTTCAACAACATGTTGGAGACATGAAACTTAAAACAGGACCAGACAGACAAGACATAATTAGAAAATTCTTTTATGGCATTTTGTTTTCTGGTCTGGTCTTGTCTGGTCTTATCTGGTCTTGTCTGGTCTTGTTTTGCTATGTTTGAATCCAGTTTTCTTTTGCTTTAAGCATATGTAAAGTTATCGTTCTTGACTTGATACGTACTACATTAGTTGCAATTTTATGCCTTTCCATTTCCCATCGAGAACAGTCGAAGATTGTATGACTCACGGTAGCGGTCTCTCCGCAATATACGTGGCCTGTTAGAAAAGTGTCCGACCTTTAGCCGGTAAAAAAAACTGGCATACCTGGAGCGTTGGAAACCTAATCACCCTCAAAGTAGTCTCCTTGGGACTCCACACACTTCTCCCAGCGGTGCCGCCATTGTTGGAAGCATTCCGAAAAAGCCTCTTTCGGAATCGACTTTAGCTCGGCTGTCGTTGCAGCCATAATGTCCTTTCTTGTCTGAAATCGCGTTCCTTTCAATGGCCTCTTGACTTTGGGGAATAGCCAGAAGTCGCAAAGGGCCATATCAGGAGAGTAAGGAGTCTGTCGAACCAGAGGAGTCTGTTTTTTTGCCAAAAAATTGTGAACCAAGCAAGCGCGAAGAATGTGCTGGAGCATTGTCGTGATGGAGTCGTCAATTTCCTGATGACCACAACTCCAGTCGCTTGCGTCGCACAGCATCACGACATCCCTAATTTCACTTATCGTCATTTTACTTGCATTGAAAAACCGACGAGAGCACTACGTCACTCGAACACTACTCGACAGCAACTGACGCCATCTACGGGCGGGAAAAAATTCACGCATGCGCACGAAGGTTCATGGTCGGGTCATGCAAGCGGGCTTGATTCAATTACATCAGGTTTTCAAAATTAAAAATAAGGTCGGATACTTTTCTAACAGACCACGTATGCACTGATCGTTTGCCGCCCTACCAATTTGATGCACGTAGTCCTTGAAACAGCCGTGGACGGACAATATTTGGGTGATATAGAAACTATTTTCACCATACTCTCCCTTGATCCAGGGTTTAAGTTCAGGTATAAGAAGTCTGGTCCACTCTCCTTTAATTTACTGCAACCTATGTTGCCATTCTTCAATTAGTTGCTGTTTGTTGCGACCCGTCTCCTGCAGTTTTCTTTGCTCTTCAACCAACCAGCAAGTCATTTGGCGGGATACCCGCAATGGTCAAAACTGCCCCGCTTGATATGGTGCGGTAAGCACTACAAATTCGTAGTGCCATTTTTCTTTGCACTGAAAGAGCATTCGGTACTTACGTGTTAACGCCACCACCGCTATATATTGGATCGAGAGTTCGCGGTGCATGTTGTTATGATTTATCTGTCCACTTCGCGGAGGGTAACTTAACTCTACCGGGGTTAAAAAATAAAGTATTTTGAGTTTTAAAAATGTTTTAGTTTTAAATGAAATCTTTTATTTTATGATTTATCATACAAATTTTAGGTGTAGTTTGGTGGCATTTAAAAAAAGCGGTAGTGGCGTTAATACGTAAGTACCGAGCTTTTGAGCATTGCTCTGTTTTCCCAATGCTCTGGCCCATATTGGTGCTCCGTACATCATAGTGGTCTGTAATGCGTAGCTGAGCAGTCGGCGTTTACTGCTCCTGGGACCTCCAATATTGGGTATTAGTTTCTGTATTGCTGCTATTGTCCTCATCCCTTTCCTGGCAGCTTCTGCTATGTGCAGTGCGAAAGAGAATGCCTTGTCTATTACTATGGCTATTTATTTTATTGGATGCTTTGGGATTATCGTCACAATTTAAAATTTTATTGGTTGAAACTTTTTTGTCCTATGAGGACTTTATTGTCCTATATTTGTCCTTTTTTCTGCCGCTAGGTCGAAGCTTCTGGATTTCATCCATTTAATGATTTGCGTGGTTATAGCGTGGTTTGCCGTCTGCATTAATCCTTCTTCTGTTCTGTTGGCTATTACCACTAGAGCTAAGTAGTAGTGGACCTTCAAAGACAATCACTGTCGCCCCCAATGGCAGTCTTAATCTGAGCACATCGTCATGTAGGACGTTCCATAAGGTTGGGCCCAATGTCGATCCTTGTGGAACATCGTTTTCCGAGCCCCTTTCAGAATTAACTTTCTATCGCTGAGGTAACTCATCACCATGAGTAAGGATAAGTCCTATGAGAAGGACCGCCTCAGTTTTTTCTGGCTCTAGATTGAGGCTTTTGGATTCCATCCATTTAATGATTTGCGTTGTTATAGCATGGTTTGCCGTCTGCATTAATCCTTCCTCTGTTGTGGCTATTACCACTATAGCTAAGTAGTAGTGGACCTCCAAAGACAATCACTGTCGCCCCCAAATGGCAGTCTTAATTTCAGTCATAATCTCAGTCACATCGTCATATAGGACGTTCCATAAGGTTGGGCCTAATGTCGATCCTCGTGGAACACCGTTTTCTGAGCCCCTTTCTGAATTAACTTTATATCGCTAAGGTAACTCATCACCATGAATAGGGAAAGATCCTATGTTCTGGATCACTTCCGGTGACCTTGACGACTTCAATCAGCTTCAAACAGCTTTAATCAGCTTTTAATCAGCTTTTATTCTGTTTTAATCGGCTTTATTACATTACAAGAGTGTAAGGTCTATGTAACCACACGCTAAACAGGGTGTGAGGCCTATGTAGCCCTAGGCTGCAGGTTTAATACAGGCACTGTCGCCCCCAATGGCAGTCTTATTCTCAGCACATCGTCATATAGGACGTTCCATAAGGTTGGGCCTTATGTCGATGCTTGTGGAACACCGTTTTCCGAGCCCCTTTCAGAATTAACTTTCTATCGCTGAGGTAACTCATCACCATGAGTAAGGATAAGTCCTATGAGAAGGACCGCCTCAGTTTTTTCTGGCTCTAGATAGAGGCTTTTGGATTTCATCCATTTAATGATTTGCGTTGTTATAGCATGGTTTGCCGTCTGCATTAATCCTTCCCCTGTTGTGGCTATTACCACTATAGCTAAGTAGTAGTGGACCTCCAAAGACAATCACTGTCGCCCCCAAATGGCAGTCTTAATTTCAGTCATAATCTCAGTCACATCGTCATATAGGACGTTCCATAAGGTTGGGCCTAATGTCGATCCTCGTGGAACACCGTTTTCCGAGCCCCTTTCTGAATTAACTTTCTATCGCTAAGGTAACTCATCACCATGAATAGGGAAAGATCCTATGTTCTGGACCACTTCCGGTGACCTTGACGACTTCAATCAATCAGCTTCAAACAGCTTTAATCAGATTTTAATCAGCTTTTATTCTGTTTTAATCAGCTTTATTACACCACAAGAGTGTAAGGTCTATGTAACCACACGCTAAACAGGGTGTGAGGTCTATGTAGCCCTAGGCTGCAGGTTTAATACAGGCACTGTCGCCCCAAATGGCAGTCTTATTCTCAGCACATCGTCATATAGGACGTTCCATAAGGTTGGGCCTAATGTCGATGCTTGTGGAACACCGTTTTCCGAGCCCCTTTCAGAATTAACTTTCTATCGCTGAGGTAACTCATCACCATGAGTAAGGATAAGTCCTATGAGAAGGACCGCCTCAGTTTTTTCTGGCTCTAGATTGAGGCTTTTGGATTCCATCCATTTAATGATTTGCGTTGTTATAGCATGGTTTGCCGTCTGCATTAATCCTTCCTCTGTTGTGGCTATTACCTCTATAGCTAAGTAGTAGTGGACCTCCAAAGACAATCACTGGCGCCCCCAAATGGCAGTCTTAATTTCAGTCATAATCTCAGTCACATCGTCATATAGGACGTTCCATAAGGTTGGGCCTAATGTCGATCCTCGTGGAACACCGTTTTCCGAGCCCCTTTCTGAATTAACTTTATATCGCTAAGGTAACTCATCACCATGAATAGGGAAAGATCCTATGTTCTGGATCACTTCCGGTGACCTTGACGACTTCAATCAGCTTCAAACAGCTTTAATCAGCTTTTAATCAGCTTTTATTCTGTTTTAATCGGCTTTATTACACCACAAGAGTGTAAGGTCTATGTAACCACACGCTAAACAGGGTGTGAGGTCTATGTAGCCCTAGGCTGCAGGTTTAATACAGGCACTGTCGCCCCCAATGGCAGTCTTATTCTCAGCACATCGTCATATAGGAGGTTCCATAAGGTTGGGCCTAATGTCGATGCTTGTGGAACACCGTTTTCCGAGCCCCTTTCAGAATTAACTTTCTATCGCTGAGGTAACTCATCACCATGAGTAAGGATAAGTCCTATGAGAAGGACCGCCTCAGTTTTTTCTGGCTCTAGATTGAGGCTTTTGGATTCCATCCATTTAATGATTTGCGTTGTTATAGCATGGTTTGCCGTCTGCATTAATCCTTCCTCTGTTGTGGCTATTACCACTATAGCTAAGTAGTAGTGGACCTCCAAAGACAATCACTGTCGCCCCCAAATGGCAGTCTTAATTTCAGTCATAATCTCAGTCACATCGTCATATAGGACGTTCCATAAGGTTGGGCCTAATGTCGATCCTCGTGGAACACCGTTTTCTGAGCCCCTTTCTGAATTAACTTTATATCGCTAAGGTAACTCATCACCATGAATAGGGAAAGATCCTATGTTCTGGATCACTTCCGGTGACCTTGACGACTTCAATCAGCTTCAAACAGCTTTAATCAGCTTTTAATCAGCTTTTATTCTGTTTTAATCGGCTTTATTACATTACAAGAGTGTAAGGTCTATGTAACCACACGCTAAACAGGGTGTGAGGCCTATGTAGCCCTAGGCTGCAGGTTTAATACAGGCACTGTCGCCCCCAATGGCAGTCTTATTCTCAGCACATCGTCATATAGGACGTTCCATAAGGTTGGGCCTTATGTCGATGCTTGTGGAACACCGTTTTCCGAGCCCCTTTCAGAATTAACTTTCTATCGCTGAGGTAACTCATCACCATGAGTAAGGATAAGTCCTATGAGAAGGACCGCCTCAGTTTTTTCTGGCTCTAGATAGAGGCTTTTGGATTTCATCCATTTAATGATTTGCGTTGTTATAGCATGGTTTGCCGTCTGCATTAATCCTTCCCCTGTTGTGGCTATTACCACTATAGCTAAGTAGTAGTGGACCTCCAAAGACAATCACTGTCGCCCCCAAATGGCAGTCTTAATTTCAGTCATAATCTCAGTCACATCGTCATATAGGACGTTCCATAAGGTTGGGCCTAATGTCGATCCTCGTGGAACACCGTTTTCCGAGCCCCTTTCTGAATTAACTTTCTATCGCTAAGGTAACTCATCACCATGAATAGGGAAAGATCCTATGTTCTGGACCACTTCCGGTGACCTTGACGACTTCAATCAGCTTCAAACAGTTTTAATCAGCTTTTATTCTGTTTTAATCAGCTTTATTACACCACAAGAGTGTAAGGTCTATGTAACCACACGCTAAACAGGGTGTGAGGTCTATGTAGCCCTAGGCTGCAGGTTTAATACAGGCACTGTCGCCCCCAATGGCAGTCTTATTCTCAGCACATCGTCATATAGGACGTTCCATAAGGTTGGGCCTAATGTCGATGCTTGTGGAACACCGTTTTCCGAGCCCCTTTCAGAATTAACTTTCTATCGCTGAGGTAACTCATCACCATGAGTAAGGATAAGTCCTATGAGAAGGACCGCCTCAGTTTTTTCTGGCTCTAGATTGAGGCTTTTGGATTTCATCCATTTAATGATTTGCGTTGTTATAGCATGGTTTGCCGTCTGCATTAATCCTTCCTCTGTTGTGGCTATTACCACTATAGCTAAGTAGTAGTGGACCTCCAAAGACAATCACTGTCGCCCCCCAAATGGCAGTCTTAATTTCAGTCATAATCTCAGTTACATCGTCATATAGTACGTTCCATAAGGTTGGGCCTAATGTCGATCCTCGTGGAACACCGTTTTCCGAGCCCTTTTCTGAATTAACTTTCTATCGCTAAGGTAACTCATCGCCATGAATAGGGAAAGATCCTATGTTCTGGACCACTTCCGGTGACCTTGACGACTTCAATCAGCTTCAAACAGCTTTAATCAGCTTTTATTCTGTTTTAATCAGCTTTATTACACCACAAGAGTGTAAGGTCTATGTAACCACACGCTAAACAGGGTGCGAGGTCTATGTAGCCCTAGGCTGCAGGTTTAATACAGGCACTGTCGCCCCCAATGGCAGTCTTATTCTCAGCACATCGTCATATAGGAGGTTCCATAAGGTTGGGCCTAATGTCGATGCTTGTGGAACACCGTTTTCCGAGCCCCTTTCAGAATTAACTTTCTATCGCTGAGGTAACTCTTCACCATGAGTAAGGATAAGTCCTATGAGAAGGACCGCCTCAGTTTTTTCTGGCTCTAGATTGAGGCTTTTGGATTTCATCCATTTAATGATTTGCGTTGTTATAGCATGGTTTGCCGTCTGCATTAATCCTTCCTCTGTTGTGGCTATTACCACTATAGCTAAGTAGTAGTGGACCTCCAAAGACAATCACTGTCGCCCCCCAAATGGCAGTCTTAATTTCAGTCATAATCTCAGTTACATCGTCATATAGTACGTTCCATAAGGTTGGGCCTAATGTCGATCCTCGTGGAACACCGTTTTCCGAGCCCCTTTCTGAATTAACTTTCTATCGCTAAGGTAACTCATCACCATGAATAGGGAAAGATCCTATGTTCTGGGCCACTTCCGGTGACCTTGACGACTTCAATCAGCTTCAAACAGCTTTAATCAGCTTTTATTCTGTTTTAATCAGCTTTATTACACCACAAGAGTGTAAGGTCTATGTAACCACACGCTAAACAGGGTGTGAGGTCTATGTAGCCCTAGGCTGCAGGTTTAATACAGGCACTGTCGCCCCCAATGGCAGTCTTATTCTCAGCACATCGTCATATAGGACGTTCCATAAGGTTGGGCCTAATGTCGATGCTTGTGGAACATTCGTTTTCCGAGCCCCTTTCAGAATTAACTTTCTATCGCTGAGGTAACTCATCACCATGAGTAAGGATAAGTCCTATGAGAAGGACCGCCTCAGTTTTTTCTGGCTCTAGATTGAGGCTTTTGGATTTCATCCATTTAATGATTTGCGTTGTTATAGCATGGTTTGCCGTCTGCATTAATCCTTCCTCTGTTGTGGCTATTACCACTATAGCTAAGTAGTAGTGGACCTCCAAAGACAATCACTGTCGCCCCCCAAATGGCAGTCTTAATTTCAGTCATAATCTCAGTTACATCGTCATATAGTACGTTCCATAAGGTTGGGCCTAATGTCGATCCTCGTGGAACACCGTTTTCCGAGCCCCTTTCTGAATTAACTTTCTATCGCTAAGGTAACTCATCACCATGAATAGGGAAAGATCCTATGTTCTGGACCACTTCCGGTGACCTTGACGACTTCAATCAGCTTCAAACAGCTTTAATCAGCTTTTATTCTGTTTTAATCAGCTTTATTACACCACAAGAGTGTAAGGTCTATGTAACCACACGCTAAACAGGGTGTGAGGTCTATGTAGCCCTAGGCTGCAGGTTTAATACAGGCACTGTCGCCCCCAATGGCAGTCTTATTCTCAGCACATCGTCATATAGGACGTTCCATAAGGTTGGGCCTAATGTCGATCCTTGTGGAACATCGTTTTCCGAGCCCCTTTCAGAATTAACTTTCTATCGCTGAGGTAACTCATCACCATGAGTAAGGATAAGTCCTATGAGAAGGACCGCCTCAGTTTTTTCTGGCTCTAGATTGAGGCTTTTGGATTTCATCCATTTAATGATTTGCGTTGTTATAGCATGGTTTGCCGTCTGCATTAATCCTTCCTCTGTTGTGGCAATTACCACTATAGCTAAGTAGTAGTGGACCTCCAAAGACAATCACTGGCGCCCCCAAATGGCAGTCTTAATTTCAGTCATAATCTCAGTCACATCGTCATATAGGACGTTCCATAAGGTTGGGCCTAATGTCGATCCTCGTGGAACACCGTTTTCCGAGCCCCTTTCTGAATTAACTTTCTATCGCTAAGGTAACTCATCACCATGAATAGGGAAAGATCCTATGTTCTGGACCACTTCCGGTGACCTTGACGACTTCAATCAGCTTCAAACAGCTTTAATCAGCTTTTATTCTGTTTTAATCAGCTTTATTACACCACAAGAGTGTAAGGTCTATGTAACCACACGCTAAACAGGGTGTGAGGTCTATGTAGCCCTAGGCTGCAGGTTTAATACAGGCACTGTCGCCCCCAATGGCAGTCTTATTCTCAGCACATCGTCATATAGGAGGTTTCATAAGGTTGGGCCTAATGTCGATGCTTGTGGAACACCGTTTTCCGAGCCCCTTTCAGAATTAACTTTCTATCGCTGAGGTAACTCATCACCATGAGTAAGGATAAGTCCTATGAGAAGGACCGCCTCAGTTTTTTCTGGCTCTAGATTGAGGCTTTTGGATTTCATCCATTTAATGATTTGCGTTGTTATAGCATGGTTTGCCGTCTGCATTAATCCTTCCTCTGTTGTGGCTATTACCACTATAGCTAAGTAGTAGTGGACCTCCAAAGACAATCACTGGCGCCCCCAAATGGCAGTCTTAATTTCAGTCATAATCTCAGTCACATCGTCATATAAGACGTTCCATAAGGTTGGGCCTAATGTCGATCCTCGTGGAACACCGTTTTCCGAGCCCCTTTCTGAATTAACTTTCTATCGCTAAGGTAACTCATCACCATGAATAGGGAAAGATCCTATGTTCTGGACCACTTCCGGTGACCTTGACGACTTCAATCAGCTTCAAACAGCTTTAATCAGCTTTTATTCTGTTTTAATCAGCTTTATTACACCACAAGAGTGTAAGGTCTACGTAACCACACGCTAAACAGGGTGTGAGGTCTATGTAGCCCTAGGCTGCAGGTTTAATACAGGCACTGTCGCTCCCAATGGCAGTCTTATTCTCAGCACATCGTCATATAGGACGTTCCATAAGGTTGGGCCTAATGTCGATGCTTGTGGAACACCGTTTTCCGAGCCCCTTTCAGAATTAACTTTCTATCGCTGAGGTAACTCATCACCATGAGTAAGGATAAGTCCTATGAGAAGGACCGCCTCAGTTTTTTCTGGCTCTAGATTGAGGCTTTTGGATTCCATCCATTTAATGATTTGCGTTGTTATAGCATGGTTTGCCGTCTGCATTAATCCTTAATCTGTTGTGGCTATTACCTCTATAGCTAAGTAGTAGTGGACCTCCAAAGACAATCACTGGCGCCCCCAAATGGCAGTCTTAATTTCAGTCATAATCTCAGTCACATCGTCATATAGGACGTTCCATAAGGTTGGGCCTAATGTCGATCCTCGTGGAACACCGTTTTCCGAGCCCCTTTCTGAATTAACTTTCTATCGCTAAGGTAACTCATCACCATGAATAGGGAAAGATCCTATGTTCTGGACCACTTCCGGTGACCTTGACGACTTCAATCAATCAGCTTCAAACAGCTTTAATCAGCTTTTAATCAGCTTTTATTCTGTTTTAATCGGCTTTATTACACCACAAGAGTGTAAGGTCTATGTAACCACACGCTAAACAGGGTGTGAGGTCTATGTAGCCCTAGGCTGCAGGTTTAATACAGGCACTGTCGCCCCCAATGGCAGTCTTATTCTCAGCACATCGTCATATAGGACGTTCCATAAGGTTGGGCCTAATGTCGATGCTTGTGGAACACCGTTTTCCGAGCCCCTTTCAGAATTAACTTTCTATCGCTGAGGTAACTCATGATAATGATTTGCGTTGTTATAGCATGGTTTGCCGTCTGCATTAATCCTTCCTCTGTTGTGGCTATTACCACTATAGCTAAGTAGTAGTGGACCTCCAAAGACAATCACTGTCGCCCCCAAATGGCAGTCTTAATTTCAGTCATAATCTCAGTCACATCGTCATATAGGACGTTCCATACGGTTGAGCCTAATGTCGATCCTCGTGGAACACCGTTTTCCGAGCCCCTTTCTGAATTAACTTTCTATCGCTAAGGTAACTTATCACCATGAATAGGGAAAGATCCTATGTTTTGGACCACTCCCGGTGACCTTGACGACTTCAATCAGATTCAAACAGCTTTAATCAGCTTTTATTCTGTTTTAATCGGCTTTATTACACCACAAGAGTGTAAGGTCTATGTAACCACACGCTAAACAGGGTGTGAGGTCTATGTAGCCCTAGGCTGCAGGTTTAATACAGGCACTGTCGCCCCCAATGGCAGTCTTATTCTCAGCACATCGTCATATAGGAGGTTCCATAAGGTTGGGCCTAATGTCGATGCTTGTGGAACACCGTTTTCCGAGCCCCTTTCAGAATTAACTTTCTATCGCTGAGGTAACTCATCACCATGAGTAAGGATAAGTCCTATGAGAAGGACCGCCTCAGTTTTTTCTGGCTCTAGATTAAGGCTTTTGGATTTCATCCATTTAATGATTTGCGTTGTTATAGCATGGTTTGCCGTCTGCATTAATCCTTCCTCTGTTGTGGCAATTACCACTATAGCTAAGTAGTAGTGGACCTCCAAAGACAATCACTGTCGCCCCCCAAATGGCAGTCTTAATTTCAGTCATAATCTCAGTCACATCGTCATATAGGACGTTCCATAAGGTTGGGCCTAATGTCGATCCTCGTGGAACACCGTTTTCCGAGCCCCTTTCTGAATTAACTTTCTATCGCTAAGGTAACTCATCACCATGAATAGGGAAAGATCCTATGTTCTGGACCACTTCCGGTGACCTTGACGACTTCAATCAGCTTCAAACAGCTTTAATCAGCTTTTATTCTGTTTTAATCAGCTTTATTACACCACAAGTGTGTAAGGTCTATGTAACCACACGCTAAACAGGGTGTGAGGTCTATGTAGCTCTAGGCTGCAGGTTTAATACAGGCACTGTCGCCCCCAATGGCAGTCTTATTCTCAGCACATCGTCATATAGGACGTTCCATAAGGTTGGGCCTAATGTCGATGCTTGTGGAACACCGTTTTCCGAGCCCCTTTCAGAATTAACTTTCTATCGCCGAGGTAACTCATCACTATGAGTAGGGAAAGATCCTATGTTCTGGACCCACCGCCACCGCTTCCGGTGACTTCGACCTTGACCACTTCCGCGAAATTCGAATTCCAAAGAAACGAATTCCATCTTTGATGTCTTGAATCGATTGTGGGCCATTAGCATAGACCTTATATTTCACGTAGCCCCAAAAAAAAAACGTTAAATCATAAGATCTCGGTGGCCAATTGTGATCGCCTCTTTCAGAAATCACACGGTCAGGAAACTTTTCACGCAAAAAAGCGATGGTGGTGTTACATGTGTGGCATGTAGCCCCGTCTTGTTAAAATAGAAATAGTAAAATAGTCTTGTTAAAATAGACGTCGTCTACATTAATATGTGGATAACATTAATGTGTGCCTTGCTAATGCTGGCCATAAACGATACCGACATTTGTTATACTAACATATATAAGCTATACAATAACTAATTAACTTACTGCTAACAAATAATATTTTAAATTTTAATATAATCAACATCTGTTTCGAGCTTTAAAATAAACAGATTCGAAAAACTTTACGCAAATATTCATAGTTCTAATAACATAGTAACATTTAAAAATAGACTAGAATTAAAGTTTAAACTCAACTAATTAACTAATAAGATTTACAGTTCTCGTTATAAAATCGAAATTAGCATTTTAAACCGAACAAAAAATTGCTGAAACAAAATAAGACATTATACTTAGCTCCATTATTATTCTGTAAATAATTACGTTTATCTTCGGGCGTCTTGTGTCACCTCTTTAACGAAATATTAGAACAAATAAATCAACGTTTTTCGTTTATAAATAAATTACAAACTTGAATAAGTTTAATGTAGGTGAGCGTGCTGACCTCGTTATATAAACGTCGCGCGAAGAAGATTTATTCGCGTGTCAAGTGATTTCGATTAAGGAAGAAACTGCGAATAAGAACACAACTGGCAAAACCGACGAAAGAGATAAAAATGAACAATGGGAGAGTCGTCGATTTATACAAATGCGATAAACCCATCGGCCATTGTTTATGGCCGCATATGGCGTTATCTGCGATCTTTTTTCTTTGTGCTTGAAACGCTGAAGCAGCTGGGGACCACAAAACTAGTATATCTACATGATATTTTAGACAATAGATCATATATATATATTTGACTCTCTGGGTTTGTAATACAAACAAATTGTGTTTTTACACCAATTCTGATTTTTTTAATTAAATTGTGACCTATATACGAATTGTCAATTTCTGATGAACTTATTTTAAATGGGGCTTCACACGAGAGTCTCGTTTCGGGCAGTCGTAACATTTTCTTCATAAATTTGAACCCGAGCAACCCGAACGTGCCCAAACTTAGAACGAGCAGTTTAAATTTATGGAGAAAATGTTGCGGCTGCCCGTGTCAAGGATTGAAGACGAGATCAGAAACGAGACTCTCGTGTGGAGCTCTAATTTTCAATAGACAGAGACGACTAGCCGGACAAGACTTCACAAATAAGACTAGATAGACAAGACTAGATAGACAAGACAAGTCTATGGTAATTTTCAATGAATGTTGCGTCCATGTCGCATACTACAAGTTGCCCGATCCGATTGCTGTTGGATAGAGACGACACCGTTCAATTTTGTCGCGAGGTGACGCATGCGTCACGGCAACTCGACGCGTAGCATGTCACAAATAGACATGTTTCTTGTGGCATCGGGTTCCTTCAATGGAAAGACTTGCGTAGCATGCGTCAATGCCGCATGCTATATGTTGCCTAAGAAGTTGCCTCAGTGAAATCCAGATTATAGGGGCATACGCCGCGCAATGGCATTGATTCTGAGAGAGACAGATATAGAGCGGCGATACAAACGAAAAAGCCGCCGGAAAGAAAAGCCGCCTCTGTTGATTGAGTCATGCCATTTCTTATAGGTATTTATTTTTCTTCGGATGTGAAACAGACAAGACTAAACAGACACGACTAGACAGATAATACTAGATGGACAAGAGTAAACAGAAAAGACTAGACAGACAATACTAGGCAGACAAGTCTATACAAACAAAACTAGACATACAAGGCTAGACAGACAAGACTCACCAAATCCCCTATTCCACCTTGGCTTTTAGTATGCGCCACCCCGGTATCGCATATATTGCATTCATTCAGGGTGGGCAGCCCGGACGGTTAATGAAAACCGCCCTAGTTGTCGCCTCCCCGACCAGGATTCGAACCCGGGTCTCCCGCATTGAAAGGCGGGTATGTTGTCAACTACACCACCGAGGAGGACAGACAGACAAGACTAGACATACTAGACGGACTAGGTTCACAGACAAGACTGTATAGGCAAGACTAGATAGGCAAGACTAGATAGGCAAGACTAGATATACAAGACTAAACAGGCAAGACTAGAAAGACTAGACAAACTAAAATAGACTTACAAGTCTATTCGTTAAACTACAGCTAGTTGTGGTATTTTCATGGGTACTGTTATCGTTGCAATTAAGGTGTAGATAGAGTTAATTAAGTTTGTGTTTGGAATGGAGATTAGCGAGAAGGGAATAAAAAAAAAATAAGGAAATGATTTAGTGATTTATGCTTCCATTTCTGTTAATTGGTCGTTGTAAATTCAAATGTGGTTGTGCGGCGTTCGTGAGCGATAAAGCAACATATCCGTGAACGATGAGCTAACTGGAATCCGTGCACGATGAGGTAACTCTCGGTTAACTTACCACTAATAAGACAAAACAAAATTAAGTCAACTAAAACTAAATAAACGGCTAATACGTTTCCAATGAAATAGAGAGGACCAGGTTTAATGAATCTGGACAGATTTGGAACTCCTGTTTCGTGTAAAATTCCTTGGGAAATAATCATTATGAGAATTTGCAATCCAAATATACAACGTAAACTCTTGACCCCGGCGCCGCTGCCAAGACTGCAAATAGACGCGAACAAACTGAAATTTCCAATTATAATCGCGTTCGGGCCTGAAAACAGACATAAATATATTTCTGCTAGTAATACCTGCTGCAGGTGTATTAAACGCCGTTTATTATCGATTGTGTTTATTTTACGAGAGCCGGCTCAATCATTAAACGGTTTTATGTTTTCATTCAGCACTAATTAACTAGATATATTTAGTGACATTACTCACAAATTTGAAACAAGTTAAACTGAACCAAGCGAGACTAGACAGACAAGACTAGAAAGACAAGACTAGACAGACAAAACTAGACAGACAAGACTAGACAGACAAGACTAGACAGACAAGACTAGACAGACAAGACTAGACAGACAAGACTAGACAGACAAGACTAGACAGACAAGACTAGACAGACAAGACTAGACAGACAAGACTAGACAGACAAGACTAGACAGACAAGACTAGACAGACAAGACTAGACAGACAAGACTAGACAGACAAGACTAGACAGACAGGACTAGACAGACAAGACTAGACAGACAAGACTAGACAGACAAGACTAGACAGACAAGACTAGACAGACAAGACTAGACAGACAAGACTAGACAGACAAGACTAGACAGACAAGACTAGACAGACAAGACTAGACAGACAAGACTAGACAGACAAGACTAGACAGACAAGACTAGACAGACAAGACTAGACAGACAAGACTAGACAGACAAGACTAGACAGACAAGACTAGACAGACAAGACTAGACAGACAAGACTAGACAGACAAGACTAGACAGACAAGACTAGACAGACAAGACTAGACAGACAAGACTAAACAGACAAGACTAGACAGACAAGACTAGACAGACAAGACTAGACAGACAAGACTAGACAGACAAGACTAGACAGACAAGACTAGACAGACAAGACTAGACAGACAAGACTAGACAGACAAGACTAGACAGACAAGACTAGACAGACAAGACTAGACAGACAAGACCAGACATACAAGACCAGACAGACAAGACCAGACAGACAAGACCAGACAGACAAGACCAGACAGACAAGACCAGACAGACAAGACCAGACAGACAAGACCAGACAGACAAGACCAGACAGACAAGACCAGACAGACAAGACCAGACAGACAAGACCAGACAGACAAGAACAGACAGACAAGAACAGACAGACAAGACTAGACAGACAAGACTAGACAGACAAGACTAGACAGACAAGACTAGACAGACAAGACTAGACAGACAAGACTAGACAGACAAGACTAGACAGACAAGACTAGACAGACAAGACTAGACAGACAAGACTAGACAGACAAGACTAGACAGACAAGACTAGACAGACAAGACTAGACAGACAAGACTAGACAGACAAGACTAGACAGACAAGACTAGACAGACAAGACTGGACAGACAAGACTAGACAGACAAGACTAGACAGACAAGACTAGACAGACAAGACTAGACAGACAAGACTAGACAGACAAGACTAGACAGACAAGACTAGACAGACAAGACTAGACAGACAAGACTAGACAGACAAGACTAGACAGACAAGACTAGACAGACAAGACTAGACAGACAAGACTAGACAGACAAGACTAGACAGACAAGACTAGACAGACAAGACTAGACAGACAAGACTAGACAGACAAGACTAGACAGACAAGACTAGACAGACAAGACTAGACAGACAAGACTAGACAGACAAGACTAGACAGACAAGACTAGACAGACAAGACTAGACAGACAAGACTAGACAGACAAGACTAGACAGACAAGATTAGACAGACAAGACTAGACAGACAAGACTAGACAGACAAGACTAGACAGACAAGACTAGACAGACAAGACTAGACAGACAAGACTAGACAGACAAGACTAGACAGACAAGACTAGACAGACAAGACTAGACAGACAAGATTAGACAGACAAGACTAGACAGACAAGACTAGACAGACAAGACTAGACAGACAAGACTAGACAGACAAGACTAGACAGACAAGATTAGACAGACAAGACTAGACAGACAAGACTAGACAGACAAGACTAGACAGACAAGACTAGACAGACAAGATTAGACAGACAAGACTAGACAGACAAGACTAGACAGACAAGACTAGACAGACAAGACTAGACAGACAAGACTAGACAGACAAGACTAGACAGACAAGACTAGACAGACAAGACTAGACAGACAAGACTAGACAGACAAGACTAGACAGACAAGACTAGACAGACAAGACTAGACAGACAAGATTAGACAGACAAGATTAGACAGACAAGACTAGACAGACAAGACTAGACAGACAAGACTAGACAGACAAGACTAGACAGATAAGACTAGACAGACAAGACTAGACAGACAAGACTAGACAGACAAGACTAGACAGACAAGACTAGACAGACAAGTCTAGACAGACAAGACTAGACAGACAATACTAGACAGACAAGACTAGACAGACATGACTAGACAGACAAGACTAGACAGACAAGACTAGACAGACAAGACTAGACAGACAAGACTAGACAGACAAGACTAGACAGACAAGACTAGACAGACAAGACTAGACAGACAAGACTAGACAGACAAGACTAGACAGACAAGACTAGACAGACAAGACTAGACAGACAAGACTAGACAGACAAGACTAGACAGACAATACTAGACAGACAAGACTAGACAGACAAGACTAGACAGACAAGACTAGACAGACAAGACTAGACAGACAAGACTAGACAGACAAGACTAGACAGACAAGATTAGACAGACAAGACTAGACAGACAAGACTAGACAGACAAGACTAGACAGACAAGACTAGACAGACAAGACTAGACAGACAAGACTAGACAGACAAGACTAGACAGACAAGACTAGACAGACAAGACTAGACAGACAAGACTAGACAGACAAGACTAGACAGACAAGACTAGACAGACAAGACTAGACAGACAAGACTAGACAGACAAGACTAGACAGACAAGACTAGACAGACAAGACCAGACAGACAAGACTAGACAGACAAGACTAGACAGACAAGACTAGACAGACAAGACTAGACAGACAAGACTAGACAGACAAGACTAGACAAACAAGACTAGACAGACAAGACTAGACAGACAAGACTAGACAGACAAGACTAGACAGACAAGACTAGACAGACAAGACTAGACAGACAAGACTAGACAGACAAGACTAGACAGACAAGACTAGACAGACAAGACTAGACAGACAAGACTAGACAGACAAGACTAGACAGACAAGACTAGACAGACAAGACTAGACAGACAAGACTAGACAGACAAGACTAGACAGACAAGACTAGACAGACAAGACTAGACAGACAAGACTAGACAGACAAGACTAGACAGACAAGACTAGACAGACAAGACTAGACAGACAAGACTAGACAGACAAGACTAGACAGACAAGACTAGACAGACAAGACTAGACAGACAAGACTAGACAGACAAGACTAGACAGACAAGACTAGACAGACAAGACTAGACAGACAAGACTAGACAGACAAGACTAGACAGACAAGACTAGACAGACAAGACTAGACAGACAAGACTAGACAGACAAGACTAGACAGACAAGACTAGACAGACAAGACTAGACAGACAAGACTAGACAGACAAGACTAGACAGACAAGACTAGACAGACAAGACTAGACAGACAAGACTAGACAGACAAGACTAGACAGACAAGACTAGACAGACAAGACTAGACAGACAAGACTAGACAGACAAGACTAGACAGACAAGACTAGACAGACAAGACTAGACAGACAAGACTAGACAGACAAGACTAGACAGACAAGACTAGACAGACAAGACTAGACAGACAAGACTAGACAGACAAGACTAGACAGACAAGACTAGACAGACAAGACTAGACAGACAAGACTAGACAGACAAGACTAGACAGACAAGACTAGACAGACAAGACTAGACAGACAAGACTAGACAGACAAGACTAGACAGACAAGACTAGACAGACAAGACTAGACAGACAAGACTAGACAGACAAGACTAGACAGACAAGACTAGACAGACAAGACTAGACAGACAAGACTAGACAGACAAGACTAGACAGACAAGACTAGACAGACAAGACTAGACAGACAAGACTAGACAGACAAGACTAGACAGACAAGACTAGACAGACAAGACTAGACAGACAAGACTAGACAGACAAGACTAGACAGACAAGACTAGACAGACAAGACTAGACAGACAAGACTAGACAGACAAGACTAGACAGACAAGACTAGACAGACAAGACTAGCAGACAAGAATAGACAGGGTAGATCCTAGAGTCGAGACTACATAGACAAGACTGAACAAAGTAGACGGATAAACTTGAGAGTCAGGACCAGCCAAACAGACAACTTTAGAAAGACGGGACTAGACAGGTCAAGAATAACACACACGACTTTTTTCTATGTAAGTGCAAAACTGGTCGACGCACTTGTAACTGTAAAGTCTTCTCAACAGTAATTTATTGTGTGCCCATATTCGACGGGACGTCATTGAATCGCGAAAAGAGGAAAAAGGTTATATGCTCGTTATCTATGTAGATAAACATGTGTTGCCTATTACGCTATTCTCTGTATTTTATGCACCGGAAATTATTGGGTAAATTGGTCGGATTACCATAATAACTTCGAATTTGTGCAATAAATAGACATTTCTGAAGTGCAAATTCGAATATAAACTTTACGTTTAAAATAACTCATTAGTTCAATATTTTACAATAGATTAGATAAAGGCAATAACTCATTTATTTCAATTTTTATATCTCGTTTAGATCACTAGTCTAGATCACGTTTAGATCTATTTCGTTTAGATCACTAAAAACCGTACATCACTAGTTACATCACTAGTTTAGCCTTACATCACTAGTTTAGCCTTACATCACTAGTCCAGCTTTAAAAATCCTTCTTATCCATCCTTGAATAGTTTTGTCTATTCAAGTGTTGTTATATAAAGTTATATACAAGAGATAAGATTTGTATATCTTTTTAGGGTTCCGTACCGAAAGCGGAACCCTTATAGGAGCACTTTGTTGTCCGTCTGTCTGTCTGTCAACACCATTTTTCTCAGGAACGCGTAGAGATAACAAGTTGAAATTTGTATCAAATACTCGGGTCTGCGGTCTCTTTCAGCTGTGAAAAAATCAAACTTGTAAGTCAACGCGATCAAAAGATATGACCGTTTATGTCGCATATTTTGCGATTTCACAAGGGAATCAAAACCTATAGGGTACTTCCCGTTGACCTAGAATCATGAAATTTGGCAAGAAGCGGTGTCTTACAGCACATGCAAAGGGAAAAATCTGAAAACCGTAAATATGTAGTTTATTTACAAGAAAAATGCGAATTTACTATTAGAAACTTATGAAAATACACTAATGTGTTGCGTGGTATTGTCAGGCACCAGAAGCATATGGGTTGCATACAGGTAGGTCCTTCTAAAGATACCTTACTTACAAGTTTTTATGGAACTCTCGGTGCGCGGGTCACAACTCGCACTTGGCCGGTTTTTTTTTTCTGACTATATTCTTCCTGTTACTTATAAATATAAACATTTGTAATCTTAATGAAATATGTCCGTTGTTATATTTTAAGTTGTATCGTTTTGTTACAGATTTTATCAATAAAGAGGTGATAAGACAAACGGATAGAAAGGTCCCGAGGGAAAGTGTTTTCAGCAGGATGGAAGTAGTAGCGGCGACTCCGAGCAACGGATCACCGTTTCACAATCACGACGTGCGGGAATGGTCGCGTCTGGACAGCTTGACCGGCGTGCTGGAGAGAGCGCGCCTGGAGACGGACCAGTGGTCAGCCAACACCGCCACATCTTCACATAAATACAACAAGGTCAGACTTTTGTTTAACTTGATATTTAAATTATGGCCGATTGAAAATGAGAATTATTTTAGTATTTTTATAATGTTTCATCTAGAGCCTACAGCTGAAACTTTAAATTTAAAAAATTTTAAAATTTAAAAAAAAATTAAAATTTAAAAAAATTATTTTAAATTTTTTTTTTTTTTTTTAAATTAATTTGTTTAATGTTTAGACCAATTAATTTAAGGAAATTGCTTTTACTTAATTAAAATGATTTATCGCGATACAATCGAGATCGATTCGTACTGATCAAACCTTACAAGGACTACCTAGATTAGGTTATGTTAGGTTGTAACAGTTTACAAGGACCTAGGTAGTCCTAAAAGGGATCTAGAAGTCTTGGATCTAAAAACAATCTAGTAGTCTAGTATCTAAAAAGTATCTAGAAGTCTAGGATCTAAAAAAGGTCTAGAAGTCTAGGATCTAAAAAGGATCTAGAAGTCTAGGATCTAAAAAGGATCTAGAAGTCTAGGATCTAAAAAGGATCTAGAAGTCTAGGATCTAAAAAGGATCTAGAAGTCTAAGATCTAAAAGGGATTTAGAAGTCTAAGATCTAAAAGGGATCTAGAAGTCTAAGATCTAAAAAGGATCTAGAAATCTAGGATCTAAAAAAGATCTAGAAGTCTAGGATCTAAAAAAGATCTAGAAGTCTAAGATCTAAAAGGGATTTAGAAGTCTAAGATCTAAAAGGGATCTAGAAGTCTAAGATCTAAAAAGGATCTAGAAATCTAGGATCTAAAAAGGATCTAGAAGTCTAGGATCTAAAAAGGATCTAGAAGTCTAAGATCTAAAAGGGATTTAGAAGTCTAAGATCTAAAAAGGATCTAGAAGTCTAGGATCTAAAAAGGATCTAGAAGTCTAGGATATAAAAAGGATTTAGAAGTCTAAGATCTAAAAAGGATCTAGAAATCTAGGATCTAAAAAGGATCTAGAAGTCTAGGATCTAAAAAGGATCTAGAAGTCTAAGATCTAAAAGGGATTTAGAAGTCTAAGATCTAAAAGGGATCTAGAAGTCTAAGATCTAAAAAGGATCTAGAAGTCTAGGATCTAAAAAGGATCAAGAAGTCTAGAATTTAAAATGGATCTAGAAGGACCTAAAAGTCCTCATTAATGTTATAGAGCTCCGGAAAGGTTGAATATATTTATATATTCAAGCTGTGTTGCAACTTTATTAAGATTAAATTAAGGTTATTAGAAATAATATTTATTATTTGTATATTCAAATATTGTATGATTTGTTCACAGTTGGTTATTATTATTTTCATTGTGAATCAAGATTTATGTTACGACTGAGACATTAAAATACCTCGACATTTCTCAAATCCCACGTAAAAATATTGAAATTCCAGAAATGAAATTATAATATTACGAATAAACCTTTATAGTTGAATTATTGTTGTGCGCATGCGTTAATTTTCGCCATGTACGTCAAAAAATTGTCCGAATTTTTTTGACGTATAACCATTGAAAATAACAAAATGTGCCCGAAACTTTCACATTCCCGCCTTTTTTAAAGCGCAGACGCGCATGCGTTTAACTAACCGTAAAACGTTCTTCTTCTTCTGGGTAGCACTACAACCCTTGGTGGGTCTTGGCTGCGTTAACGATTTGCCTCCATCGGTTTATATTCCATTTGTAAAAAGGTCTATTATATTTAATTCATTTGTCTGCAAGAGAAAAAATAATTTGCAAAAAAACCGAATCGAATAACGAAATTAATTTTGCCAATTAACAAGCTGAAGCAGTTTTCGTTCCAATTAAAACCGACGAAACACGTTTACCCAATCCGCCCATAATCGTTCCGAATCTGCATATTCGCAATAATCGCGCTAATTTTCTAACTGTATAGGCACTCGCAACAACAACTGAACATAACGTTTTAACTAGGCCACCCAAGATTAAAATCTCAATTAAAACAGAAATACGCACGTTATATAAACTGTGTGGACTAAGCGTTGTGATCTACAAAACGAAAATTACACAGCAAAACGCGACTAACGCCAAACGATTGGAACTAATTAATCCCAGCTCGGTATTTGACAATGCCAAGGCGAAAGTTCTTTCTAAAATGTCAGAGATTTGATATAATTTTAGCACGATTTATATTTCAATGTTCAAACTGAACGCTCAAGGCTACATATTCTAACTATATGTGTATTGCCGTTTTCATATTTGGACAACTTGGTAAACAGAATATAAACTATAAAATTGGAACTAAACTGCTTTATAGAGACTATGTGTCTGTCTAGCCTTGTCTATTAAATCTTGATGATTAAATTTGGTCTTCCAAGTCTTATTTATCTAGTCCTGTCTTTCTAGTCTCCAGTATCCTGTCTAGTCTTATCTGTTTAGTCTTGTCTATCTAGTCTTGTCTGTCTAGTCTTGTCTGTCTAGTCTTGTCTGTCTAGTCTTGTCTGTCTAGTCTTGTCTGTCTAGTCTTGTCTGTCTAGTCTTGTCTGTCTAGTCTTGTCTGTCTAGTCTTGTCTGTCTAGTCTTGTCTGTCTAGTCTTGTCTGTCTAGTCTTGTCTGTCTAGTCTTGTCTGTCTAGTCTTGTCTGTCTAGTCTTGTCTGTCTAGTCTTGTCTGTCTAGTCTTGTCTGTCTAGTCTTGTCTGTCTAGTCTTGTCTGTCTAGTCTTGTCTGTCTAGTCTTGTCTGTCTAGTCTTGTCTGTCTAGTCTTGTCTGTCTAGTCTTGTCTGTCTAGTCTTGTCTGTCTAGTCTTGTCTGTCTAGTCTTGTCTGTCTAGTCTTGTCTGTCTAGTCTTGTCTGTCTAGTCTTGTCTGTCTAGTCTTGTCTGTCTAGTCTTGTCTGTCTAGTCTTGTCTGTCTAGTCTTGTCTGTCTAGTCTTGTCTGTCTAGTCTTGTCTGTCTAGTCTTGTCTGTCTAGTCTTGTCTGTCTAGTCTTGTCTGTCTAGTCTTGTCTGTCTAGTCTTGTCTGTCTAGTCTTGTCTGTCTAGTCTTGTCTGTCTAGTCTTGTCTGTCTAGTCTTGTCTGTCTAGTCTTGTCTGTCTAGTCTTGTCTGTCTAGTCTTGTCTGTCTAGTCTTGTCTGTCTAGTCTTGTCTGTCTAGTCTTGTCTGTCTAGTCTTGTCTGTCTAGTCTTGTCTGTCTAGTCTTGTCTGTCTAGTCTTGTCTGTCAAGTCTTTGAAACCCTATATTCATTTATTATGTAACAATAGTTTCATAAAACTTATTATCCAGGCGTATTGAATGCTACATTATCAAAGATATTAATTAATTGCTCTGGGAACAACAATTTACTTGTAGTTCTGGTAGTTGTTGAGTCAAACATAACAAAGGACCTAGTCGTGATTCTAAAAAAACAGAGAGACTTCCGGAAACTGCTATTTGCCCCTCGTGTTCTTTAAGTCGTTCTCCAATAATGGTAAGACTTCAATAATGGTAAGACATGTCAAGACCCCAATAATTTTAGATGAGCGGCAACATCAACAGGTCTTATTCCTGTAGCTTTTCCTGGAGTGACAACTTCTTTTCCTCTTGGACTAGGCGGCGAAACATTTGAATTTCCAACGTTGGGCATGCCGAGAAAGAGGAAACTGGTCCTGGAGTCTTTGATGTGTGTTCATTCACCTTTGCTGGTCCTGACGCCTTCTTAGTAATAAATTTAGCATTCCTCTTCGCCGCAATGGTTGGAAATTTGACGGGTTTTCCTAGGCGTCTTTGGCTTCCCAAATATTTTTCCATCTTTAATAACCAACCGTTTTTTGGCAGTTTTCTCAGTCGCGTAGAGACTTTGGGAGGTATCAGCATCATCTAATCTTCTAAACCCTGCATTTTCCTCCTCGAAATCGCTCTGGGAGTCCTCCATGCTTTCACTTGAAGCTGGAGTCTCTAGTTTTGTCTGTCTGCTAAAGCTTCGGAACCCAAGCATGTATCCGCACCCTGACTTGATAGCGCAAATTGTCCGTGTCCTATTCCCAATCCACCCGGCACTGATTTGGAAGAAACCGACATGCTGTGAAGTCTTGGAATTTACAACCGAAGAACTCGTAGTGGCAAGTGACTTAGCAAAGGCAGAGCACCTGGGCCCGACATGATCCTTCCAAAAATCATTAAAACTGCTTGAAATGTTATACCCCAGTACCTCCTAAGCGTCATGAATTGGCCTCTACAAGAGGTGTTTTCCCGCAGATCTAGAAAAAGACTACGCTGATACTATTAAGGAAAGGTGATAATCCGCCCAACGAAGCAACATCGTTCAGGCCCTTGTGCCTGATGGACACTGCAGTTAAACTACCGGAGCACCTGCTGCTGCAAAGAATTAAAAAAAAATTGAAGACCGGCAAAAATCTCCAGTACGGTTTTAGGGAAAGGCGATCTACAATTAGCGCTCTCAACAAAGTTGTAGCCATTGCAGACGCCGCTAAAAAGCGTACCAGGACAACTAGAAGAACATGCGCTTTAATTATGCTCGTTGTGCGCAACGCGTTTAACTCGGCGTACTGGCAGGATATTTTAGAAGAAGTCACGCGACGCAGCCTTCCTCCATACCAAGAGTCTCTACCCCTTCTGGCATTTTGAGTCTAAGAACGCCATAGTACACTATGTTCCACAACGTTGAGCCGATGACTGATCCCTGTGGAACACCGCCATGAGTGTTCTTCGTACAGCGGTAGCTGTCTGATTCGATGACAATTATCCTTTGAGATTGATATCGATAGATATTTATAATCAGACAGCTACCGCTGTACGAAAAAGACTCATGGCGGTGTTCCACAGGGATCAGTCATGGGCCCAACTTTGTGGCACATAGTGTACGATGGGGTTCTCAGATTCAAGATGCCAGAAGGCGTATAGACTGTTGGTTTCGCAGACGATCTTGCCTTGGTCATGATGCGGCAGAACCGAGGATGAGCTAAAGCGGAAGGCAAATGAATCATTGCTACTAATAGACGAATGGATGGTAGATAGGGAAAAAAGGGAGTCTTATTAACAGGCATGAGAAGAATTGTCGACGTGTCTTTCAAACTTGAAGACGCTACTATCACACCAAAGGGAGCCATAAAGCATTTAGGCGTTATAATCGAAAATAGTCAGCTAGAGGAATATGCCGATGACATCAACATCAGGAGCCGAACCAAAGCCGCAGCAGAAGAAGCGTACACCCTCCTGAAGGAAGCAGCCAGGGACATAGAGCTGAAAATTAACGTAAAAAAGACCAAAGTGCTAACTCAGGCAGGAACAACGGCAATGACGATAACAACACAAGACAGCTTAGACCAAGTCAGCAGTTTCCGCTATCTAGAGGTGACTCTAGAAAACACCGGAAGCGAAGAAGCAGAAATAAGAGCAAGAATCACAGCGGCAAACGGAGTTACAATACACAGAATACACCGAAACACAAAAAAGAATGCTGTACAAAATAATTGTCAGACCAATACTCACATATGGCTGCGAAACCTAGGTCTTTTCACACACCAAAGGCAACAAAATAGATATCTTTGAGAGGAAAGTATTGCGTAGAATACTCGCCCCAATCCAAGACGAAAAAGGGTCTGCATACTATACAATAATGTGCTGTACCAGACCTTGCGGGACCCGCCAGTATCCGCATATGCAAGGATACAGAGGTTAAAATGGGCAGGCCAGTTCACAAGAATGGATGAGGAAGGACTGCCAAAACGCAATATGGTAGGGAAGAGACCGAGGGGCAGACCACGAAAACGATGGGAGGACGCGTTAGAAAAAGATTTCAGAGGGTTGCTAAGGATTAGAGGCTGAAATGAACAGAAGCGCCTGGAGGAATAAATTGAGGGAGGCCAAGGCCCAATATGGGGCCCTAGAGCCATAGGAGAGAGAGAATCGATAAAAACTTGTCATTCAGGGAGCATGTCTAAAAAGCTTCCGACAAAGCTCACAAAACATTTTCTGCACTAGATAGGCTCATGTCAGGACTGCGCAATAGTAAATAGTAGTCCACTGATAAATTACCTATCTCAAAGGACAATTTTCATTGAATCGGACAGCTGTCGCTCTACGAAGAGACTCATAGCTGTGTTCCACAGGGATCAGACATGGGCGCCTAGATGTGTGAGAAAGTCACCAAACCCAAGCTGGCAGCGGTCCAGAGAATGCTAGCAATTAGAACTAGTAGCGCCTACAGAACTGTATCAAGGGAGGCGTCTCTGAGTAATAGCAGGCATCCCTCCAATAGAGACTGTTTGACACAAACATCAGGAGCCGAACCAAAGGCGCAGCAGAAGAAGCGTACAAGCGAATTGAGACTGATTACTAGCGCAAGAGAGGCTTAACATATACTCAGCTAAATCAATCGAATCAATTGCTAATAAAACGAAACCAAGAGGATGGCACGGACTGAACTACTACGGGTATGCCAGAAGGACTGGATAGCAAGCGATAAGGCAGAATCTACAAGGCTGTTAATAAAGGGCGTCGGAAAATGGGTAACCCGGAAACATGGAGAACTAAACTACCATCTAACACAAGCACTCAGTGGGCACGGATGCTTTCGAGATTATCTCCACTAAATAGGCAGAGCTGTTGATAGTTGTTGAGAATACTGCCGGGAAGAGGACAGCGTGATGCGACCATCTACAAATGCAGTAGTTGCGACACTAAGAGAAACACCCTACCAAAAGACATCTAAAATCCTGAACCACTATGCCCTTCATTTTGGAATTGTAAAACAACTGGAACATAGTCCAAAAAACAATCTGAAGTAATCAGTTATAAGGAGCAAGATGAGTTTTATTTGTGTAGTCTTGTCTGTCTAGTCTTGTCTGTCTAGTCTTGTCTGTCTAGTCTTGTCTGTCTAGTCTTGTCTGTCTAGTCTTGTCTGTCTAGTCTTGTCTGTCTAGTCTTGTCTGTCTAGTCTTGTCTGTCTAGTCTTGTCTGTCTAGTCTTGTCTGTCTAGTCTTGTCTGTCTAGTCTTGTCTGTCTAGTCTTGTCTGTCTAGTCTTGTCTGTCTAGTCTTGTCTGTCTAGTCTTGTCTGTCTAGTCTTGTCTGTCTAGTCTTGTCTGTCTAGTCTTGTCTGTCTAGTCTTGTCTGTCTAGTCTTGTCTGTCTAGTCTTGTCTGTCTAGTCTTGTCTGTCTAGTCTTGTCTGTCTAGTCTTGTCTGTCTAGTCTTGTCTGTCTAGTCTTGTCTGTCTAGTCTTGTCTGTCTAGTCTTGTCTGTCTAGTCTTGTCTGTCTAGTCTTGTCTGTCTAGTCTTGTCTGTCTAGTCTTGTCTGTCTAGTCTTGTCTGTCTAGTCTTGTCTGTCTAGTCTTGTCTGTCTAGTCTTGTCTGTCTAGTCTTGTCTGTCTAGTCTTGTCTGTCTAGTCTTGTCTGTCTAGTCTTGTCTGTCTAGTCTTGTCTGTCTAGTCTTGTCTGTCTAGTCTTGTCTGTCTAGTCTTGTCTGTCTAGTCTTGTCTGTCTAGTCTTGTCTGTCTAGTCTTGTCTGTCTAGTCTTGTCTGTCTAGTCTTGTCTGTCTAGTCTTGTCTGTCTAGTCTTGTCTGTCTAGTCTTGTCTGTCTAGTCTTGTCTGTCTAGTCTTGTCTGTCTAGTCTTGTCTGTCTAGTCTTGTCTGTCTAGTCTTGTCTGTCTAGTCTTGTCTGTCTAGTCTTGTCTGTCTAGTCTTGTCTGTCTAGTCTTGTCTGTCTAGTCTTGTCTGTCTAGTCTTGTCTGTCTAGTCTTGTCTGTCTAGTCTTGTCTGTCTAGTCTTGTCTGTCTAGTCTTGTCTGTCTAGTCTTGTCTGTCTAGTCTTGTCTGTCTAGTCTTGTCTGTCTAGTCTTGTCTGTCTAGTCTTGTCTGTCTAGTCTTGTCTGTCTAGTCTTGTCTGTCTAGTCTTGTCTGTCTAGTCTTGTCTGTCTAGTCTTGTCTGTCTAGTCTTGTCTGTCTAGTCTTGTCTGTCTAGTCTTGTCTGTCTAGTCTTGTCTGTCTAGTCTTGTCTGTCTAGTCTTGTCTGTCTAGTCTTGTCTGTCTAGTCTTGTCTGTCTAGTCTTGTCTGTCTAGTCTTGTCTGTCTAGTCTTGTCTGTCTAGTCTTGTCTGTCTAGTCTTGTCTGTCTAGTCTTGTCTGTCTAGTCTTGTCTGTCTAGTCTTGTCTGTCTAGTCTTGTCTGTCTAGTCTTGTCTGTCTAGTCTTGTCTGTCTAGTCTTGTCTGTCTAGTCTTGTCTGTCTAGTCTTGTCTGTCTAGTCTTGTCTGTCTAGTCTTGTCTGTCTAGTCTTGTCTGTCTAGTCTTGTCTGTCTAGTCTTGTCTGTCTAGTCTTGTCTGTCTAGTCTTGTCTGTCTAGTCTTGTCTGTCTAGTCTTGTCTGTCTAGTCTTGTCTGTCTAGTCTTGTCTGTCTAGTCTTGTCTGTCTAGTCTTGTCTGTCTAGTCTTGTCTGTCTAGTCTTGTCTGTCTAGTCTTGTCTGTCTAGTCTTGTCTGTCTAGTCTTGTCTGTCTAGTCTTGTCTGTCTAGTCTTGTCTGTCTAGTCTTGTCTGTCTAGTCTTGTCTGTCTAGTCTTGTCTGTCTAGTCTTGTCTGTCTAGTCTTGTCTGTCTAGTCTTGTCTGTCTAGTCTTGTCTGTCTAGTCTTGTCTGTCTAGTCTTGTCTGTCTAGTCTTGTCTGTCTAGTCTTGTCTGTCTAGTCTTGTCTGTCTAGTCTTGTCTGTCTAGTCTTGTCTGTCTAGTCTTGTCTGTCTAGTCTTGTCTGTCTAGTCTTGTCTGTCTAGTCTTGTCTGTCTAGTCTTGTCTGTCTAGTCTTGTTTGTCTAGTCTTGTCTGTGTAGTGTTGTATGTCTAGTCTTGTCTGTCTAGTCTTGTCTGTCTAGTCTTGTCTGTCTAGTCTTGTCTGTCTAGTCTTGTCTGTCTAGTCTTGTCTGTCTAGTCTTGTCTGTCTAGTCTTGTCTGTCTAGTCTTGTCTGTCTAGTCTTGTCTGTCTAGTCTTGTCTGTCTAGTCTTGTCTGTCTAGTCTTGTCTGTCTAGTCTTGTCTGTCTAGTCTTGTCTGTCTAGTCTTGTCTGTCTAGTCTTGTCTGTCTAGTCTTGTCTGTCTAGTCTTGTCTGTCTAGTCTTGTCTGTCTAGTCTTGTCTGTCTAGTCTTGTCTGTCTAGTCTTGTCTGTCTAGTCTTGTCTGTCTAGTCTTGTCTGTCTAGTCTTGTCTGTCTAGTCTTGTCTGTCTAGTCTTGTCTGTCTAGTCTTGTCTGTCTAGTCTTGTCTTTCTAGTCTTGTCTGTCTAGTCTTGTCTGTCTAGCCTTATCTGTCTAGTCTTATATGTCATATAAAAATATCACAATTTAGCAAACTTTCTTCGTTAAATTTGAGCTCTCAATGCAAAGTGTAACTTCGACTTCCTGATTTCAAACAGAACGAAACTTACACGTACAGAGATTAGTAATGGTCGAGCGCTGTGTATTATTGCGCCACAATCTTCGCTTCTTTTTCTCCGCTGATATAAAATGTGTAGATTGGCGCTTCGTGTCAGAACTTGCACGATTTCATGCCATTTACGGAGTGCCACAGAAGCCTCAACAACCTATCTCTGTGATATTTCTTTCTTTTGCCACAAAACCGACTGGAAAGTGAATATTAATGGCACGGAAAATAAAACAACAATTAAATCGAAAAACACAGATTATTAACAGATTTCGTGCCGGTGATTCTTCCAGTTACTGTTCTAGTTTTGTTATTATTAGCGAGAAAGTTTTCGTACATTATCATCTTCCACTTGTTTGCAAAAGTTGCTGTAGATCTAAAACGGTTCCGTAATTGTCTCTGCTTTCGGAATATAATAATATTAATTGCAACTTTATAGGAATTATGTTGCTATTTATATAAAGTCTTGCAGCGAACTTGCAGAACTGGTTTTTGATGCTAAAACGTATTAGTTGGAGTAAATTGAATCGTGGTTTCGGTTTTTCTCTCTTCTTTTTACATCAAGAAATTATTTTTAAAACTTCTAATCCATAAACGTAAGACAGACAGGACTAGACATATGAGATTTTAAAAAGGAAACAACATTAAATAGACCATGTGTTAATAGACAAGATTAAATAGGAGAGATTAAACTAAATCAAGAAGAAGATTATGTACAGAAAAAGACCGATACTGGACAGACGGGACTAATATGAGATGAAGGACTTGGAGGCAGTCAAGTTTAAATAAATGCAATTAGTTGAATAATATCAGCTAGTTTTGTTAGCTAACATAACTATATAGACAAGACTTGAAAGATTATATTAAATACGGAATACTAGACTAAAACAAACTAATATTAGATTTAGTTGGAATTCCAGAACTTTTTTGCTTGCAATTTTAGAAGACGACAAAGTTATTAAATCTGTATTAGTAAAAATCGTAATTTTGATTTTTGTTTTGTTGCAATAAAATTCTTTCAAGTATGATTCACGAAACTTTCTCGCGTGCTCGCTGAAAAATTCGCTGGTAATTTATTGCCGATATCAACTCTGTCGCAATCCAATTAAAGTCTTTCAAATAACCCAGCGGACGATAAACCAATGCAGAAGATTATTAGTACGTTTCAAATCTCATTATGTATTATACAACGACAAACAAACAAAGCGTTGTGCAACGAAGAAAACTAGAACGTGCTTATAAATTAAGAGAATTGTTTACTCGTTTCTATATGCTTATTGTAGGTATATAGTTTTTAAGCTATTTCTTAATTACTCGAGTTACTAGACTAGATCAAACGAGCAATACTCTTAGATAACACTTTACTAATGTATTAAAAAGACATCTTTAATTTTGATAGTCTTTCTCTTCCTTATTTTATCTTGGTATTGATTATCTAATATTGTTTACCTAAAGCTATTTTCAATTAGATACTCATACTTTTGTTTAGTTTTTTTGTTTAGTCTAGTCTTGTATAGTCTTTACTTTCGACGTCTAGTCTTGCACAGACTTACTTGTTTACTAATCTAGTACATTTGTCTAGCCTGGTCGTTGTATTTAGTAACTGTCTAGTCTAGTACTTGTGATTGTCTCCAACTAGACTTCATTGTTTCCTTGGGCATTGGCATTGTTTACTCTAGTCTTATCTGTCTAGTCTTGTCTGTCTAGTCTTGTATGTCTAGTATTATCTATCAAGTACATTTGTCTACCATAGTCTAGTAATTGTATTTAGTAACTGTCTAGTCTAATACATTTTCTTTCTTGTTTTTGAGTATAGAACTAACTAGACTAACTGTTGATTGTCTAACTTCACTTTTGAATTATTTGTCTTAATTATTAAAGTCTTATTAAACATTTGAATAATAGGCATTTTTCACACTTTGATAGCGATAAATTTATTGTTTTTCTATGTTAGGACTTGGACCTCTTATAAGTGACTTACGCCTAACTGTTTAAAGCTACGTACACACGGTAGTTTGAACTACCTGAATAGTTTGACTGTAGCTGTGTGACCGCGTCGTATAGTTCAACTATACGAATTTGGATTATACGAAACGGTCACACAACTATATTCAAACTATAGTAGGACTATACGCAAGTTTTCTATACCGAGTGTATGTAGCTCAACCTTACTGTTGATTATGCGATATTACTATTGATATTTATCCTAATTATAGTTAGTATCACTTTTCATTATCTAGTCTTTCTTACAACAGCAATCGGAGCTGATTGCTAGACTCGACCTCATTGTCATAAATGAGGGAAGTGAGTTTACGTTCCGGGGACAAACTGGATCAGTGATCGATATAACGCTTGCATCAGCGGGAATAGCTGCAAGAACATTAGGATGGAAAGTGCTCGAAGACGCCACACTCAGTGACCATCAATATTTGGACTCACCGGAAAGCGAGAGGGCTGAAGAAGCTGGTTGGAATCTGTGGAAGTTAGATAGAATCCGTTTGGCGGAGGCACTCGAAACCGAAAAACAACAGGGGCGGTTCCAAGGTCTAGCGGAAGTTCGAAACCCTAACTTGATTGTTAATTACGTCATCGAGATCATCACCTCAGCATGCGACGCGGCGGTGCCAAGGCGGGGAAATGCTCCAGGCAAGAGAAAGATGGTGTACTGGTGGAATCCCGAAATAAAAGATCTACGTGATAAATGCAAAGCAGCACGTAGGGCAGCTCAAGGGAAAAGAAGAAGAGGGGACGCACGAATATATGAGTCTCTACAAACAGCCTTCAAAACAGCAAGGAAAAAACTACGCAGTAAAAGGAGAAGTTGAGAGCTGCTCCTGCGCTTAATCGAAGCCGACCCGTGGGGGTTGCCATACCGCATAGTTACCAAGAAACTAGGAGGTAGACAGCCCATCCCGGGACTATCACATTCAGAGAGGATGAGATAGATAGTTGCTACCCTGTTCCCTACTCAACAGCGAAGAGAAATTCAACCCATAGAGATCCAGAAAGCCATCGAAGATTTTACAATAGGAGAGCTACAAGAGGGAAAAAACGGCTCCAGTCTGGGAAGGCACCCCTGGTATAACATCCCAAACGAGATCCCGACGGCGGTGATAGAGACATGGCCGGAACTCTTGCTAACGGCCTTCAATACATGCCTCAACAAAGGGGTGTTCCATGAACGATGGAAAAGACAGAAACTGTTCCTCTTACGAAAAGGGAATAAGCCTCTGGAGGAACCATCCTCATACAGACCGATCTGCCTCCTTCCCAACATGGGGAAGTTACTGGAGAGACTGTTGCTCCATAAACTAGAAAGACATATCGACGAAAACGGAGATGTCCAAGCGGCAATACGGTTTTAGGAAAGGGAAGTCAACGGTCGACGCTATTGCGAGTGTGATCGAGACGGCCAGGAAGGTCAAACAGGGGACCTGGAAGACAAAGGGCTTTTGTGCACTTGTGACGCTCGACATCAAGAATGCCTTCAACTCGGCGCGGTGGGATGCGATCCTAAACGCCTTATAGCAGAGACGAGTACCGGAGTACCTTAGGAAAATAATAAGCGAAAGAAAATAATAATAAAGACTTGAGCAACAGAATCCTTGTCTACGACATGGAAGACGGCCAGGTTGAGTATGAGGTGACTGCTGGGGTTCCGCAGGGATCGGTCCTTGGGCCCTTACTGTGGAATATCATGTATGACGGTGTACTGAACCTGAGACTACCAAAAGATACCACCTTCGTTGGCTTCGCTAATGACGTGGCAGTAGTAGTAATAGCGAGAATTCCTACCACACTCGAGGCAGTAACAAATGAGTGTCTCCGACGGGCCAGCAACTGGATGAAGGAAAACGGACTGCAACTAGCAGTACATAAGACGGAAGCAGTACTGGTAACAGACAAGAGGATGTTTGTTCCACCGATTCTCACTCTGGAAGGGCAGGAAGTACCATGGGCAAAGGCGGTGAGATACCCCGGGGTACAGATTGACAGCGGATTCGGTATGTAGTACATGTCACCAAGATAACCGAGAAGGCAGCAGCAACAGCGGCAAGCCTTGCAAGGCTCATGCCAAACGTTGGAGGGCCTCGTGAGGCAAAAAGAAGACTGCTAAATAGCGTGATACACGCACAGATACTCTACGGCGCGGAAATATGAGCATCGGCGGCAGAAAAGATCGGGGCAAAGCGGAGGCTTGCCTCGGTAGAGCGGCGCAGTGTATTACGACTAATTCTAATTTCTGGGTAGAGAACCGTATCTGAGGCGGCCGCACTCGTTCTAGCGAGCACACCGCCTATTGATCTACTGATTCGAGAAAGAAAGGAGATCTACGACGAACTAAGTCAGTACGCCAGGAAAGAAGAAAAGGAGCAGGCCAAAGGTTAGAGCGCGCCAACGACTCATGGAGAGATGGCAGGACCAGTGGGAGACAGATACGTCAGGACGATGGACCCATAGGCTCATCCCTCACGTAGCGCCTTGGTACGACCGCACCCACGGGCAAATGGGATACCATATTACCCAAGCGCTAACGGGCCACGGATGCTCCAATTCCTACCTTGAGAGGTTCAAAAAGAGGAACAATCTAGAGTGCTTTTTATGTGGCCAAAGTCCGGATTACGCAGAGCACACTATTTGCCAGTGTCCAGCCACGGAATACGAGAGGTCCACTGTTCAGGTGAAACTCGGTGGCATAGTGCTTGAGGTAGGAAATCTAACACAAGTCATGCTGCGAAATAAGACGACTGGGAGGCGATAAAAGCATATACCATGGAAATAATGACGAGGAAAGAAAAGGCTGAAAGAGCGTGGAAAGCGCAGCTTGGGCAAACATCGAAGTCGATGCAGAACTAAACCTCTCACCTAGGGAAAAGAACGATAGACGAGAGTCTTAGTAGAAGGACTAGTTCGCTCAAATTGTGCGAAGATAATAGATAACTCTCATCAAACTAGGGCGACACTAACCGTCTGGGCTGCCCACCCTGCAAGCATGCGCAAGAGATAGCGGGGTGGAGCATAGAGAAGCCAAGTGGAAATCGGGTTTAGTGAGTGAGAGCCTCACACTCTGGCTGGTAGAGCTTCCCCCAAACCACAATAAAAAAGGCCTTTTGTGTAAGAATAAACAATATCTATTGAATTGTCTAGTCTTAAACTTAACCATCGAATATCACATAATTATCGAATCTTGCTCACTGACTGATGTTCTATATGAGTTGATTTTATTGCAATCTATAACTCGTAAATTACAAACATTTTGTAACATTGTTGCTTCTGTTGCAACGACAGACAGACTGACTCAAGTCGACACAAAAATATCTGAGCTGGGAGTGTTCCATAATAAAATATCTTGTGTTTATAGGCGGAAGTTAATGCCGCTACGACAGTCCTTATTAATTTTTCAAATCGAATTATTTAAATCGTTGCAAATTGATCTGCGAAATGATTCATGGAGTTAGTTGTGTCTTTTATTCGTCTTCTCCGAGAACATTTTCCAATATAACACGCTAACTATATATTATGCAAGTGTGCACACTTTCTATGTAAAATCGCAGACTCGCCGACTAGATAAATATATCGTTCGGAAACATTATGTAACTGTATTTTAATACATTCGCTGTACATGCATTACACGACAACTGTCTTACTTAACTGATTCAACTAGTTTGATTTGTTAACTCATACTAACATTTTTAATTTAATTTTGGGGAACCTATAATTGACTAAAATCTTACACAAACTTGTTTGGTACACTAATACCCTCACTAATATTTCTAATTAATTTATGAAGGACTCAACAAAAAAACAAATTTTTGCTGATTGCACTAGTTTGAGGTATTATCTGATATTTGCGTGACATATTTAATTGGGCTTTGACAGAGAAAACTGTCTTATACAACTGATTAAACTAATTGGATTTCTTCGTCTCATTTGATTATTGCCAATCTGATTTTTGATGAACTTGACATCTGATGAACTTGGTTATTCCCGTTTTGAAACTGAAAACGTATATCAATGAAATATAACTACTACCTGGCAGAAAGACCTTGTGATCGATAGCCATTTCTTACTGTTGGTGACAATAAAGATTATTATTATTATTTGTATACTACTTGTATTCCTTAAAATTATTTGTAAATATCCTTGGAAACTTCTTGTAGCTCGACCGGATAGACTAGTTTGTTTAGTTAACTCACAGTTTTTTTCCAAATACCTACAGGATAAAAATCGTCGTGATTCGATGTAGTTTCTTTCTAGCACATCGGAGACCAGTTTCATGTATTAAAGTAACTGCACCACGTCAATCTAATTTAACTGGTTTAACTAGTTTGATTTATTAACTAAAAACTGTTAAATTCCTAATAAAACACATTTCGTAAATAATTCAGATATCATTCTCACGCAGTCTCTTCTATTTTATTTCTGCGTACATAAAACGACTAGTCTGTTTCGTGCAAACTCGCTTGGGAATACTGAAAACGTTAAATAACAACAATTTCTTCTTTGTGTTGTTATTTAGTTTGCTTAATTGAGCTAACTAAATATTCAATCTGCGTATTAATTAGCTCGTAATCTGTATTATTAATTCAGTTTCTATCTAATAATTGCTTTATTATTTCTATATTATACTTTTCCTGCTGGCAAATTTGCATAGTTACATGTTACTTGCTTAATAATTCCATGATTAATCACCACTTGTCTTTTACAAGACTGGACAAGGCTGGACTACAAAAACAGACAGACACACGAAATTAGATCCGCGAGATTAGACTAGACTAAACAGACAAGAACTAGACAGTCAGGACCAGATAAACAGGACTAGACAGACAAGACTATACAGACAAGACTAGACAGACAAGACTAGACAGACAAGACTAGACAGACAAGACTAGAGAGACAAGACTAGACAGACAAGATTAGACAGACAAGACTATACAGACAAGACTAGACAGACAAGACTAGACAGACAAGACTAGACAGACAAGACTAGACAGGCAAGACTAGACAGACAAGACTAGACAGACAAGACTAGACAGACAAGACTAGACAGACAAGACTAGACAGACAAGACTAGACAGACAAGACTAGACAGACAAGACTAGACAGACAAGAATAGACAGACAAAAGTAGATAGACAAGACTAGACAGACAAGACTATATAAAAAAAAAATCGAGTTTCCTACCCAGAGTTCTCCAATTCAAATCGTAGTGGGCAAGTATGGGAGGTTTGTGTTTAATTGTGTCGATAATTTTTTGTGCAAAATTGATTTTTGAGCCAAAATTACAAAAAAATGTGGTTTTGAAGTAAATCTTGTCCTCAAGTTTAATTTTGAGCGACTTTAGATAGACCTAGGTGCACACGTTACACATCAAAATCTCCAGAATTTAATCCTCTACCATATGCATTTATTTGTTTTTCTAGTTAGAGTGTTTTGTTTGTGTTGCGAACGTTTGAAGACGACAAAAAAATCGAGTTTCTTGCCCAGAGTTCTCGTATTCAAATCAAAGTGAAAAAGTATGGGAAGTTTGTGCTTAATTTTGTCGAAAATTTTGTATGTAAAATTGATTTTTGGGCCAAAATTACAAAAAATGTAGTTTTAAAATAAATCTTGTCTTCAAGTACAATTTTGACCAAGTTTGTATAGACCTAGGTGCACTCATCGCACATCGAAATCTTCAAAATTTAGTCCTCTACAAGCTGCATTCGTTTGCTTTTCAAATTGTTGTGTTTTGTTTGTGTTGCGAGCGTTTGAAGGCGACCAAAAAAAAAATCGAGTTTCCCACCCAGAGTTCTCCAATTCAAATCGAAGTGGGAAAGTATGAGAAGTTTGTGCTTAATTGTGTCGATAATTTTTTGTGCAGAATTGATTTTTGAGCTAAATTTACAAAAAAATGTGGTTTTGAAGTAAATCTTGTCCTCAAGTTCAATTTTGAGCGAGTTTAGATAGACCTAGGTGCACACGTCACACATCAAAATCTCCAGAATTTAATCCTCTACCATATGCATTTATTTATTTTTCTAGTTAGAGTGTTTTGTTTGTGTTGCGAACGTTTGAAGACGACAAAAAAATCGAGTTTCGTGCCCAGAGTTCTTCTTTTCAAATCTAAGTGGAAAAGTATGGGAAGTTTGTGCTTAATTTTGTCGAAAATTTTGTATGTAAAATTGATTTTTGGGCCAAAATTACAAAAAATGTAGTTTTAAAATAAATCTTGTCTTCAAGTACAATTTTGACCAAGTTTGTATAGACCTAGGTGCACACGTCACACGTCAAAATCTCCAGAATTTAATCCTCTACAATCTGCATTTATTTGTTTTTCTAGTTAGAGTGTTTTGTTTGTGTTGCGAACGTTTGAAGACGACAAAAAAATCGAGTTTCTTGCCCAGAGTTCTCGTATTCAAATCAAAGTGGGAAGCAATGGGAAGTTTGTGCTTAAATGTGTCGATAAATTTGTGTGTAAAATTGATTTTTGAGCCAAAAGTACACGAGATGTGGTTTTGAAATAAATCTTGTCTTCAAGTTCAATTTTGACCAAGTTTGTATAGACCTAGGTGCATACATGGCACATCGAAATCTTCAAAATTTAGTCCTCTACAAGCTGCATTCGTTTGCTTTTCTAATTGTTGTGTTTTGTTTGTGTTGCGAGCGTTTGAAGGCGACCAAAAAAAAATTAAAGTTTCCTGCCCAGAGTTCTCCTATTCAAATCTAACTGGGAAAGTATGAGAAGTCTGTGCCTAATTGTGTCGACAATTTTGTGTGAAAAATTAATTATTTGAGCCAAAATTACGAAAAGTATGGTTTCGAAATAAATCTTGACTTCAAGTTCAATTTTGAGCGAGTTTAGATAGACCTAGGTGCACAAATCAAACATTAAAGTCTCCAGAATTTAATCTCCTACAATCTGCATTCATTTGTTTTTCTAGTTAGTGTGTTTTGTTTGTGTTGTCGGCATATAAACTTGGAATATCACAGTATCCTTTGGTTTAGTTTCGATCCGTTTTAGAATTAATCATTCATTATATTACACGAATACTTTTAGTTGGTTTTCTAGTTTTTTATGTGTAAGATAATGTAGACCAGACTAGACAGACAAGACTAGACAGACAAGACTAGACAGACAAGACTAGACAGACAAGACTAGACAGACATGACTAGACAGACAAGACTAGACAGACAAGACTAGACAGACAAGACTAGACAGACAAGACTAGACAGACAAGACTAGACAGACAAGACTAGACAGACAAGACTAGACAGACAAGACTAGACAGACAAGACTAGACAGACAAGACTAGACAGACAAGACTAGACAGACAAGACTAGACAGACAAGACTAGACAGACAAGACTAGACAGACAAGACTAGACAGACAAGACTAGACAGACAAGACTAGACAGACAAGACTAGACAGACAAGACTAGACAGACAAGAATAGACAGACAAGACTAGACAGACAAGACTAGACAGACAAGACTAGACAGACAAGACTAGACAGACAAGACTAGACAGACAAGACTAGACAGATAAGACTAGACAGACAAGACTAGACAGACAAGACTAGACAGATAAGACTAGACAGACAAGACTAGACAGACAAGACTAGACAGACAAGACTACACAGACAAGACTAGACAGACAAGACTAGACAGACAAGACTAGACAGACAAGACTAGACAGACAAGACTAGGCAGACAAGACTAGACAGACAAGACTAGACAGACAAGACTAGACAGACAAGACTAGACAGACAAGACTAGACAGACAAGACTAGACAGACAAGACTAGACAGACAAGACTAGACAGACAAGACTAGACAGACAAGACTAGACAGACAAGACTAGACAGACAAGACTAGACAGACAAGACTAGACAGACAAGACTAGACAGACAAGACTAGACAGACAAGACTAGACAGACAAGACTAGACAGACAAGACTAGACAGACAAGACTAGACAGACAAGACTAGACAGACAAGACTAGACAGACAAGACTAGACAGACAAGACTAGACAGACAAGACTAGACAGACAAGAATAGACAGACAAGACTAGACAGACAAGACTAGACAGACAAGACTAGACAGACAAGACTAGACAGACAAGACTAGACAGACAAGACTAGACAGATAAGACTAGACAGACAAGACTAGACAGACAAGACTAGACAGACAAGACTACACAGACAAGACTAGACAGACAAGACTAGACAGACAAGACTAGACAGACAAGACTAGACAGACAAGACTAGGCAGACAAGACTAGACAGACAAGACTAGACAGACAAGACTAGACAGACAAGACTAGACAGACAAGACTAGACAGACAAGACTAGACAGACAAGACTAGACAGACAAGACTAGACAGACAAGACTAGACAGACAAGACTAGACAGACAAGACTAGACAGACAAGACTAGACAGGCAAGACTAGACAGACAAGACTAGACAGACAAGACTAGACAGACAAGACTAGACAGACAAGACTAGACAGACAAGACTAGACAGACAAGACTAGACAGACAAGACTAGAGAGACAAGACTAGACAGACAAGACTAGACAGACAAGACTAGACAGACAAGACTAGACAGACAAGACTAGACAGACAAGACTAGACAGACAAGACTAGACAGACAAGACTAGACAGACAAGACTAGACAGACAAGACTAGACAGACAAGACTAGACAGACAAGACTAGACAGACAAGACTAGACAGACAAGACTAGACAGACAAGTTTAAACAGATAAGACTAGACAGACAAGACTAGACAGACAAGACTAGACAGACAAGACTAGACAGACAAGACTAGACAGACAAGACTAGACAGACAAGACTAGACAGACAAGACTAGACAGACAAGACTAGACAGACAAGACTAGACAGACAAGACTAGACAGACAAGACTAGACAGACAAGTTTAAACAGATAAGACTAGACAGACAAGACTAGACAGACAAGACTAGACAGACAAGACTAGACAGACAAGACTAGACAGACAAGACTAGACAGACAAGACTAGACAGACAAGACTAGACAGACAAGACTAGACAGACAAGACTAGACAGACAAGACTAGACAGACAAGACTAGACAGACAAGACTAGACAGACAAGACTAGACAGACAAGACTAGACAGACAAGACTAGACAGACAAGACTAGACAGACAAGACTAGACAGACAAGACTAGACAGACAAGACTAGACAGACAAGACTAGACAGACAAGACTAGACAGACAAGACTAGACAGACAAGACTAGACAGACAAGACTAGACAGACAAGACTAGACAGACAAGACTAGACAGACAAGACTAGACAGACAAGACTAGACAGACAAGACTAGACAGACAAGACTAGACAGACAAGAATAGACAGACAAGACTAGACAGACAAGACTAGACAGACAAGACTAGACAGACAAGACTAGACAGACAAGACTAGACAGATAAGACTAGACAGACAAGACTAGACAGACAAGACTAGACAGACAAGACTACACAGACAAGACTAGACAGACAAGACTAGACAGACAAGACTAGACAGACAAGACTAGACAGACAAGACTAGGCAGACAAGACTAGACAGACAAGACTAGACAGACAAGACTAGACAGACAAGACTAGACAGACAAGACTAGACAGACAAGACTAGACAGACAAGACTAGACAGACAAGACTAGACAGACAAGACTAGACAGACAAGACTAGACAGACCAGACTAGACAGACCAGACTAGACAAACCAAACTAGATAGACAAGACAGAATAGACTAGACAGACAAGGGCAGACGCACTAGGCTGAATGGACTAGACAGACGGATTTAGTCAGTTAGTTGAAGATTTGAAAGTTTCATTTACCAATTTTGTAAAAAACATTACATATCTTAGAAATAAAATATTGTAATAATTTAGTTTTTAAACGAAAGCAGTTCCAGCAGACATGAGGAAATCTGTTTAATTATCTGGTGCATACAAATTGCGAGCAATTACAGCGATAAAGTGATGTGCTTTGCGCAAGTTAAGGTCAAAGGTGGACGCGGGAAGTAAAAATAAAAGTGAAATATGGAGCAATAGAAAGTTGCAATAACTCTTGGGCAAAGAAGTGAGTAAAACTGGTACACAGTATGGCTCGAGCAATTAAAAATTGAGCGAAATATAAATGTTAACGGCGGGTTCACTTCAACTTTGTCATTTAATAAGAGCAAGAAATGTCAGAATCTATGGTTCAGTAAGTCGAAACACATGCATTGAGTAAAAGTGTGTAGACTGTATTATTTTCTACCTTTCTACGTCGAGGTAGTGGGTGTTTGCCGAAGAGGTGGGCTTTGACATTCAGTTTTGTCTTGCCTCCTTGCCTAGTCACTTCGGGGTGTTTTCCATTTCACCGTTCACACAAACAGTTCAAACAGTTCACTTTTCTTCATCTCTCCATCACAAATAAACTTACAGGATTTTTTTAAAACCAGTTTTTGATGCCATGTAAGTTTTATAATTTTATTACTGAATTTTATGCACACTTCACTCGTTAGCTATTACTTTAATACGGGTACTTATTACAACTACTCATATATTTAGTTTGCTATTTTTATTTAGACATGATATTTATTACACAAATCTAAAGAAAATAAACTTGATTAGACAGACAAGGCGGAATTATACAAACAGGACTAGACAAATAGAATTAAATCGACAGGAGAAATCTAGACAAACAATATTGCACTGATAAGATAGAATTTGTGAAATCATCCTACGTTGAAGATAATCATACAAACTTAAAACGGAAACAGCCTGAATATATAAATATATTCAGCCTTTCCGGAGCTCTATAACAATAATTGAGTTTTTTATGGACTACTATTGCACTGATTAGACTACACAGAATGGATTGACGAGATTTACAAGATTAGACAGACGTCTTGTCTGTTTCATCAAGGCAAGACAACAGAGAAAGCGAAAGACAAGAATAGACATACAAATCTATACAGTAGGGGTGGCGGATAACCCCGTGCCCGGAAGCGTTTTATTATACGCTCACGACACGATTTTTGATAAATAAATGTTTCTTATTATTTTAACTGTTCTTATTAATTAATTTGAGCAATGTATAATAGAACTTTTCATAGTTGAAATTTTTGGCAATTTCCGCCATGTTATACGTCAAAAAGTGCCCGAACTTTTTGACGTATAACTAAATGTGTGCCCGAACTTTTTGACGTATAACTAATTGTGTGCCCGAACTTTTTTACTTATAACTAAATGTGTGCCCGAAATATTCCCGCCTTTCAAACTTGGCGGATGCGCATGCGCTTAACTAACCGTAAGGTCTATTGATTATTAAAAAAAAACAAAATAGCTATATGATATCATTACATATTGTTGCGCCAGCAATAAGTTTGGCCAACCCTGCTATACAGACACTTACAGACAGACAAGAAATTTTTGTAAATTCCAATATTTATTTCTTGATTTTTATTATTTTCGAATGCTTTGACCTCACGATTCCGATTCAATGTGCAAGCCATGCAAATTTATAGTTTCACTTTTTTGTTGTTTTTTATTAAATTCTGTTTTTTCTTTCCTCCGCGTTTCTGTGTTTGTTTTATTCATCGATTTCACCTCTAATTCGCCTTTAATTTATTCGCGCTTTTGTAATTCGTACCAAGGAAATGTTTTCGAATTATTATTATTTTCTGCTTTATATTCCGTCTTTCAACCAGAGCTGTGGAGGAATTCCAAGAATCCTTGTAATATAAAATTGTATGTAAATACTTCTACATAAAAACTAATAATAATACCTCCAGCTTTATACATCTATTCCTGTCTATCTAGTGAAGTCAGTTTAGACTTGTCTATCCAGTGATGTATGAATTATCTAGACTAGTTTTCATTTTCTTGAGTAGGAAAAGATTCTTCGTTCTAAATCCTCCTCCTCTTCCATCCTCCTCCTCCACCTTCCTCTGACTTTGACCTTGACATTTCCGGTTGACTCCCGGTTTTGACGGTGACTCCCGGTTTCGACTCACCTCACACCCTGTTTAGCGTGTGGCTACATAGACCTCACACCCTGTTTAGCGTGGGGTTAGATAGACCTCACACCCTGTTTAACGTGATGAGAAGTGGATGCAAGTAGATGAAAAGTGGATGCAAGTAGATGAAAAGTGGATTGAAGTGGATGCAAGTATGACTTAATGGAAGAAAGCAGTTTGGATAAAAGTGTAGCTGAAGATATTGAAGCAGGTGTACCCAAAGATCATGACATATACAATGACTTGATGGTGGGAATAAACGAAAACGTCTCAATGTTAGCTGACTCCTTTAAAGAGTTGTTAAATTACCTGGATTTATTGGAACATCGATTTGATATTAGTAATTCTCAAACACCCAAACGGAATACCCCTGCAGGATTTCCAAGAAATTGCATTAATAAGGAGAATGTGATGATGAAGAAAGTGTTTTCACAGTCTATGATTTCGAAGGGAGCATACCTTACCTCAATGAGAAAATTGCAAGCGGGAAGTCGTTTAATCCGTTTATTGAATGGAATGATCCTAACGAATAACAACTGATTTAGAGCTCTCAGCTCGGTCTTATATACCCGCTGGAATGTTTATTAAATTAAACGGAAAAACAATCCTAAGAAATTGATTAGACCGCGCTTCACAATTTATTATTTTCTTCGCTCGCGCACCGCTGATAAGATAGCATGAGTTGTTATGACTGACAAACATCCGGTTGCGTCTAATCTCCAAGCCAGGGCAGTAAATCAAAATAAAAACGCAGATTATTAAGTTAAACGAATAAACAATCAAAAATATATTTTAGTTAAATTAAACAATCCCTTATATATTTTAATTCAGTCTTATCTAGTCTCTTTCTATCTAGTCTCATGTCTGTCTAGTCTTATATATCTAGCCCTATCTATCTAGTCTCATGTATTTAGTCCCGTCTATCTAGTCTCATGGAGCTAGCCCCGTCTATCTAGTCTTATGTATCTAGCCCCATGTATCTAGTCGCTTGTATTTAGGCCCGTCTATCTTTTTTTTGTGAAAGGGGGGGGAAAATACATTTACGTACGACCCTCACAACGGGAGCTGCAAGGAGTGTGGGACTCACCCGGCATGATGGTAGCACCGGTCCTACCCACTAAAAACCCAACCCTTTCATTTTGTGCAAACACATTCCACGGGATCACCTTTCGGTATTGCATCATGGAAGTGGGTTGACTTTGTGCCTCAGAAGACACGCTCTTATTCCTTTTCTTTGACTCGTTCGTCGTTCTCCTTTTCCCACAGGATGCTGTCCGCCATTTTTTCAATACATTTCCATTTTATTTCGCTTTGTAGCATCTCTGCTATCACGTTCTCCACGGTTACTTTTTGTCCAATGCACACTTCAGCTATTTGCCTGGTTTCCTCCCACTTTGGGCATTTGAAGAATGTGTGCTCAGCATTATCCTCATCAGCCCTGCAGTACAAGCACTCGGTTAATGTGCTCTTGCCTATTCTCGCTTTGTAGGCCTCGAAGCAGCCGTGGCCCGTGAGCATTTGCGCTAGGTGGAATGTTATCTCGCCATGATCTCTTTCATACCAGTCCTTGACTTTAGGAATTAGCCTGTGCGTCCAGGCGCTTGTATTGACCTTCTCCCATCTTTCCTGCCACTTTTCCATACTGTCTTCTCTGGCTTTCTTCTTCTGTTCGGAGTCTGCACCATGCGTCTCTCCTCTCTCTTTAACAAGGAGGGCCAAAGGGATCATCCTTGCCAATACAAGCAGCGTTTCTGTCGCAGCCGTTCTGTAGCTTCTGCAGATTCTTATGGCGAGAGTTCTTTGTACCCGAAGGAGTTTCACTGTGTATGTTTTGTACGTACATGCCCTCATCCATATGGGGGCAGCATACAGCATAATCGATTCTGCTACCGTGGCAAGTGATGTGATGACCGAACATGAGGTTTTTGTCTATTACGACTCCCAGATACTTTTTTTGGGACTATTAGTGTACCTCCCACCAGAAACTCTATCTCTCCGTGCCTTTTCCTACCAGAGAGCATCACTATTTCCGTCTTTTCTGGGGCGAGCTGAAGCTTATTCCTTTCTAGCCATTCGGATATTCTGTGGAGTGCTTCGTTCGTCTTATGGGCTAATTCCTCTCCTGTTTTGGCTGTGGTTACCATTGCCAGGTCGTCAGCAAATGCGATTGTTTCGACTCCTTTAGGCATGTCTATACTGAGTATGCCGTCGTATAGCACGTTCCACAGTAATGGGCCCAGGACCGAGCCTAGTGGCACGCCACATGTCATCGGGATCATTGAGCCGTCCTCCATCTCGAGCTTTCTATCTGGCAGGTAACTTCCTACCATTCTACGAAGGTAGGTCGAAATATCTCTGTCCAACAGTTCCTTCTTGATCAGGTTCCAGTTGGCAGAGTTGAACGCGTTCTTGATGTCTATCGTGGCGAGCACACACAGCTTTCTTGTTTTTTGGGTTTTTTCATTTCCCCATTTGCTACGTCCCATTCTCTCTTTATGGCTTGTATGGTTGAACGCCCCTCTCTGAACCCGTACTGCCTGTTGGATAGGTCCTTCTTATCTGCTAGCTCTGTCGTTAGTCTTTTGTAAATGAGTCTCTCTAGCAACTTGCCCGCACTGTCTAGGAGACAGATCGGCCGATAGGTTTTTTCCGCGTTTTCTGCCCTTTTCTGTTTTTCAATTAATACCAGTCTTGCTGTCTTCCAGATACTTGGGAATGTTCCTTTGGCCAGCAGGTTGTTCATAACATCGAGGACGTAGTTTGTTTTTTCCGCTGCTACTAATTGGATTACCTCTGAGGGAATCAAATCTGGTCCAGGCGCTTTTTTAGATTTCATTCTTTTAAGGGCTTCCTGTAGCTCATTCTCCGTGAATGGTTCAGCTGGAACATTCTCCGTGGGATACCGGTCTCCTTCGTCGCATTGGGGAAATAGCTTTTCGACAACCTTTTCTCTTATTTTGGGTGGTAGTGGTTTCCGGAATACCCTCATACGCTTCATTGCGATGCGATACCCGTCCCCCCATATATCATCTTCCACTTCGTTGCAGAGTCGTAGTCCCGTCTATCTAGTCTCATGTATCTAGCCCCGTCTATCTAGTCTCATGTATCTAGCCCCATCTATCTAGTCTCATGTATTTAGTCCCGTCTATCTAGTCTCATGTATCTAGCCCCGTCTGTTTAGTCCCATGTATCTAGCCCCATCTATCTAGTCCCATGTATTTAGTCTCATGGATCTAGCCCCGTCTGTCTAGTCTCATGTATTTAGCTTCATCTGTCTAGTCTCGTTGATATATGCAACCAACTTCACACCTCATTTGCCTCAACAGGATCTAATTTTGAATTTTCCCGCCTCGCGTCTATTTTTTTAATTTTCCCGCGTATCTGGAAGTTCCGGAAATGGAGGCAGGAAGTCAAAAGCGGAAGTCGAAACTGGAAGTCGAAACCGGAAGTCGAAACCGGGAGTCGAAACCGGAAATGTCAAGGTCAGAGGAGGATGCAGGAGGAGGAGGAGTATTTAGAACGAAGGATCTTTCCCTACTTTCTAGTATATAACCTTACCTCTGATCGTACCACCCGATAAGGATTGACGTCAAATTAACTACCAAACGCGAGCGTGGCCATGTCGGCTGAGGTCAGACGCAGGAAAATGTCACGGACTCGCCGAACTGCCCGATATCTCATATCACGGCGTGATTTTTTGCCAATTTAGCGCGGTCTCGACCCAGGTCGGAGCACCTTTTTTTGTATTGTGGTTTGGGGGAAGCTCTGCCAGCCTGTGTGTGGGGCTCACACCCACTAAACCCCTTCTTCCACTCGGCTTAGGAATGCGCCACACCGGTATCGCTTGCGCATTGCATCAGGGTGGGCAGCCCGGACGGTTATTACCGCCCTAGTTTTGAAAGAGTTTCTTGTCTTTTTTCTCTCTTCCTCTCATCTTCTGTTTTTTGTTGCATTATATTGTGGAGCATGCTCATAATCGGCACCCAGTTTTCCTCTGTTTCTAGTAGCCGTTCGGCGACATTGTCTTTATTTATGGGTCCACACGCTGATGCGGCTTCCCTCCTCAAATTATTCCATTTCATGCATTGGAAGATTGTGTGTTCTGGTGAATCCGTTTCATCGCAATACCAGCAGCTTTCATTTTCTTGTTTGTCTATTCTATGTAGGTACGTGCCAAAGACGCCGTGTCCGGATATTGCCTGCGTGGCGTAAAAGTCCACCAGGAAGTGGGACGTCCTTTCGTGCCATTTTGCCACGTCGGGTATGAATGTTTTTGCCCAGCCTTGATATCTTACCCATTGAGTCTGCCACTTTTCGAGCGTCGCGCCCCTGATCTCCGTTTTGTGTTTAACTCCTTTGATGTAGAGCTCTATTCTTTCCTCTACCTGTAGTCTGATTGGGGGTAGCGCGGCGATAGCAAGTGCCGCCTCCGTTGCGATGGTTCTGTACCCGGAGATAATGCGCAGGGCCATGGTTCTATTTATCCTCTCCATCATATTATGGTATCTGTTGTATCTTAACACTGTCGCCCATACCGGTGCTGCATACAGTATTATTGACCTAACTGCTGTGGTTAAGATCCTTCTCTTGTTTGCACTCGATCCTCACACGTTCCGGGTTATGCGCGTTAAGAGCATGAAGGCCTTGCGTGCCTTTACGCAGGTTTGGCGGATGTGCGTGGTCATTCTGAGATCCTTATCTAGATATACCCCCATGTATAGGTCGGGGCACAGGTCGGTTGCCTTCCTTTAGATAGAGGACGAAAACCAATTAGACCAATAAAAGTGGCCCGAACACCTCATGTTGGTACCACCCCTTTTTAACATGTGCTCGATCTATAACTCAATCAGCTCGGAGTGTGACATCTTTGAGCTTCGATCTTTCAAGTTAAGGGCCCTTTCTGCTTAACCTTTTTCTGATTATTTTAGGATATTGCAGAAAAAAATAAAATTACCAAAAATTGTGTGAAACTTTCCTTTGGATGCAATAAAAACATTTTCTGCGAATTTAAGCCTGCGATGTCTTCCACCAAAGGAAATAATCCTAGAAATAATTCGTATTCCAGAAATCCACCGCAAACTGATGAAACGCGCGAGTAAACCCTTTCCGACAAAGATAAATCTTTAATAGAACGAGTAATTTAAACTTTGAAGTTATTTGCGTCTTGCTGTAAACAATCCATTCCACAATCTCCATTAGAGCTAATCTATTCATCATTCAAGCAGTTTATTCTAAATTGATTCTTCTACTCAATTATCATCTAATTGTTCTGATTGTTCTAATTTTATCTACCTATACATTAATCAATCAATTAATGATTTAACTAAAAAATTCTGAATGAAAAAAGCAAATTAATCATCATTTTTAGGGTTCCGTACCGAAAACGGAACCCTTATAGGATCACTTTGTTGTCCGTCTGTCCGTCTGTCTGTCTGTCAAGACCATATTTCTCAGGAACGCGTAGAGGTAACAAGTTGAAATTTGTATCAAATACTCGGGTCTGCGATCTGTTTCAGTTGAAAAAATCAAACTTGTCTGTGAAAAAATCAAACTTGTAAGTCAACGCGATCAAAAGATATAACCGTTTATGTCGCATATTTTGCGATTAATGTGTTTAGGGAGGAGTTGGCATTTGGAAGGGTTTACAGTAAGTCCAGGTTAAATCAAATTAGGGTGCTGTCCGTGAATGCTTGAAGTTCGTACATTGTTTAAGATTTTTATTGTGGGATACGAGAGCGGTGTCATCAGCGTATTGTAGAGTATAGGAAGAGAGGTTGATGGCATCTGTCGGCAAGGTTGTTGAGATAGGTTATGTAGATAGGTTACGTACTAGGTTATGTAGATGTACTAGGGTATATGCAGAAGAATTGTTTAGTAAGGGAGAGAAGAGCCTTGTGAAACACTTTGGAGAGGGGTACATTCAGAGGAGAGTACGCTGTTTATTTTAATTTAGAGGGATCTATCATGGAGTAAATGTTTAAGGATATAGATGATACATATTTATATTATTTTGTTAAAATAAAATCTACTAAAATTTGATTATAATAATATTGAGATAGTTGTTCCTTGAAATCCTTGAAATTCTCTGAATTAACAAATCTGAGGAATTGCCAATGTTTTAATTGAAACCGTCGTAAATTGCTGCAATTAAAAAAGTATAAAAATAAAAATAATAGATCTAGATTCGATCGGTGCAATCGATTTCGAGCGGAATAAATTGCACAAAAACAAACTCGAACGCATAAATGGGCAAGTTTTCGTTTGTTTTGTTGACTTAACCTTTTACGCAATTGCTACTTTACTATTGTCGGTAGCAACATTTATAAAACGCTTTGTAATTTTTACATTCAATAAGATTTTTTAATTATTATTTTTTGTGCATAAATCATTGTTAAACAGTTCTTTTAACTTAATCTCCACTTAGATAATTAGTCGGACAAGATTCAAATTCAAATTAATTTGTTAACCAGAAAGGTGTATATATATATATATATATATATATATATATATATATATATATATATATATATATATATACATATTGGTAAGTCAATACAATGATTAAAATAGTCTCACGTACTCATCAATAGATAGATGGTTCTCGGAGCTGGTCTTTGTAGGGCAGACTAAACTAAACGAGGTTAACCCGATATGGTCATCTACGGCAGCGTGTGACCGAGAATGGGCGGCTGCCAACAACGTCTGCATCCAGAGGATCGGCTGAATAAAACTCGCAGGGCAAGCGCAGCGTTTAAATTGCCAGTACCTTCGTTACAAAGAGGCTTATGTTCAGGAGTGGACGATGGAAAGCTGATGAAGAAGAAGAAAAAGAATATAATGCTGGCAAACAGTCAACACGGTTTGGAAAAGTCTTTTTTTTCCCTAAACTTTTCTTCTCTAAATTGTAATCAAGAGATTGATTTATTTAAAGGCCTAAGTAAAGCATTTGACAGTTTTGTTCACAAGCTCCTTCCACAAAAAATTGAAGATTTTGGAGACATCGCCAAGAACTGGGTAAAATCCTTGCATTAAAGAGGACTAACGAAGTGATGGTAAACGGTTCAAAATCGGAAAGTAAATTAAAGAAGTGCGAAGCATCCCAAGGCTCTCTAATGGGACCAACTCTAATCTTGATATTTGTTAATGCTCTCGCTCAAACAAAAATGTTGCAATTATATTTTGTACGCTGGCGATAGCAACATTTTAACATCTAATCCACAAACAAATTTAGATTTTGGAGCCGTCTCCAAGAACCTGGGTAAAACTCTTGCATCTAAGAGGACGAACGGGGATCGTAAACGGTTCAAAGTCGGAAAGTAAATTAAAGAAGTGTAGAACCCCAAAGGCTCTCTAATGGGCCCAACTCTAATCTTGATATTTGTTAATGATTTGACGCAAACAAATAACGTTGCAATTATATTTTGTACGCTGGTGATACCAACATTTTAATATCTAACCCAGACATTCACGATTTAATTAAAAGTAGCAATTTTAAAATCGGAAACGTTTGGAGGATGATCCATACATCCTTAATGGACTTTAAATATAAGCATAACATACTGCATGAACGCAGAGGAGTTGCAGTCCTTGAATTCCACCCAGATCCTGAATTCCTAAAGGAATCACGACTAGAGAAGGCGCTCTAAATGGGTAAGTATACCAACGTTTAGAGCAGGGTTTCTCAAAGTGTAGGTCGCGAACCCGCCACAGGGTCGCAGAAAAATTTTGCCGGGTCGCGAAAAAAATTGAAAAAAGAAAAAAAAATTTGCTGATAAGAAGAAGAAAATGATTGCTGCCAAAAAAAATGCACGCTTTCGTCAGCAATAAAAAAGACCATAATTTTGAAATTTCTAAATTAATAGGTGAGACACAGGGTCCTTATATTGCTGGAGATAAAATAATACTTCTCGCTTTCAAAATTGTCGCAAATAATTTATGCGGAATAATACCTATTATAAACGGATATATTATAAACGGAGAATTGACGATTGTGCGAAAAATTTAGAAGAACTTGTTGCCAAAGTAAAAAAAGCCTTTTTTCCTTTAAACGGGTTTTTTTTGTCACAAGGTGGGTCGCAAAAAACCTCGTATTTTAAAACCTCGTACCGGGCCGCGGTTAAAAAAATTTGGGAACTGCTGGTTTAGAGGAAGAGGGTGGGGTACAATAGATCTATGAGGGTCGCAGTACAAGTTGTCACCAATAAATCTATATTCTACTTCATGATTATAGTTTACTTCTAAGATTTAATCAAAAATCATCAAAGGCTAAAATGGGACTATCATATTGAACTAACATGTTGGACATTAAGTGTTATCTGATTCGAAACCTAAGAGAATGTGTAAAAGTTGATATTTTGCAAATATTTTACGCCATCGTTCAGTCTATACATTCTGATATTTGGGGTCAGGAGCTAATATTGATGCGGTATTTAAAATGCAGACAAAAATATTACAAGCGATGTTCAATGTACACCCTCTTTAATTCTGACGGTCTTTGCTCATCAAGCACAACATTTTAAGGGTAGCATTAAAATGTTGTGCTTGATGAACAAAGACTCCATCTCTCGCGTGCCAATAAAATTTTTCAACGTGTCAGCTGTGACACGCGTGTCATAGGTTCCCCACCGCTGATCTAGATAGATTATTTAGTTGTTATCTAGATAAATAAAAACCTAACAATCTGTCTAGATAACTAAAAACTTATCCATATATTTACATAGATAATATATACATAATATTATAATATTTACATCGATATATTTACATAGATAACAATCTAATAGCTACATTTCCAACGATAAATTGTAACGTTCTTTTTGGGGCTTTTCGTTTTCGGAATATTAAACGCGTTTTTTCATGTTTCATGGATTAGACATATTAGATTAAATATGGAACATTAGACAAATAATATTACATAGACATGTATATGGTCAAATAACCAAGATTTGAGAAGAAAAACTAGACAAACAAATCTGGACAAACTTTTATGAATAGACAGGCAAGATTAAAGAAACATGAAAAGTAGGGATTGCAATCCGGTATCATTTTCAATCCGTCCGGATCCGGCCGAATTTCCATGGATCCGGCCGGATCCGGATCGATGGAAATTCGGTTGATGCGATCTGGATAATTTTCCCTTTTCGTTCCAAAATGGACTGTTTCCAGGATAATCGATTGACTGTATTATATAGGTAGTTTAGACACACACACATATACACACACAGAGACAGAGAGACACACAGTCACACACACACACACACACACACAGAGAGAGAGAGACACAGTCACACAGTCACACACAGAGACACACAGTCACACACAGACACAAACAGACACACACAGACACACAGTCACACACAGACACACATACAGAGACACACAGTCACACACAGACACAAACAGACACACAGTCACACACAGACACTCATACAGACACAGAGACACACACACACACAGCCGCTCACACACACACACACGCACATACACATATACTCACACACAGGCACACACACATAGAACACACACAGATACACGCAGACACACACACACACACAGCCGCTCACACACAGACACACAAGTAGGGAAAGATGATTCGTTCTGGCGCCACCACCATCGCTTCCGGCGACCTTGACCACTTCCGGTGAACTTGGACACTTCCTATAACAATTTCCTGTAGGCGTAACCGGATGTCTGGCACTGATAACAATTTCCTGTTTCAACCTGTTTGGTTTATCAGCTGTCGATTAGACGTGGCCGGATGTCTGGCACATTAATAAGGCTACGCTGTATTACCATATTTTTCACAACAGCTAATCAGCCTTCAATTAGCTTTTAATCAGCTTTTTATCAGTTTTTGATCGGCTTGTAATAAGCTTTAATCAACTTTTAAACAGATCTTAACCAGGTATAATGAGGGTGTGAGGTCTATGTAATCCCACGCTAAAGGGAGCGTGAGGTCTATGTAGCCCCACGCTAAATATAGTCTGAAGTCTATGTAGACATGACCGGATATCTGGCACTGATAACAATTTCCTATATTAACCGGTTTGGCTTATCAGCTGTCGGTTAGACGTGACCGGATGTCTGGCTCAATAGCTTTAATGAGCTTTCATTAGCTAGATCAGCTGTAATCAGCTTGAATTAGCTTTAATCAGCTTTTAATCCAATTTAATCAACTTTTAAACAGATCTTAACCAGGCTTCATGAGGGTGTTGGGTCCATGTAGCCCCACGATAAAGAGATCGCGAGGTCTATGTAGCCCCACGCTAAATAGAGTGTGAAGTCTATGTAGCCCCGCGCTAAAGGGGTGTGAAGTCTATTTTTAATCAGCATTCGATCAGATTTAATCAGCATTTAATCAGCTTTAATCAGATCTTAATCAAGTTAATCAGATTTTGATCAGGTTCAATCACCTATTAATGAGGTTTAATTAGATCGTAAACAACTTTTAATCTTGGGTTAGGTTAGTTGCACTACGTTAACTATATGTTAGATTAGACTATGTTACGAGAGGTTAGGAATGAGGCGCGCTTCATTCCTGACCTCTGCTAGGAAGTGGCCAATGTCACCGAAAGTGGTAAAGGTCAGGGTCACCGGAAGTGGTCAAGGGTCACCGGAAGCGGTGGCGGTGGCGCCAGAACGAATCATCTTTCCCTACTCACACACACACACAGACACACTAATAAACTTTACTTAATATTAAACTTACGTATTTGAGCATGCTAACAAGTTTCATTCTTATATTTTTGACAGACATTATGATGAATCTGTCACAATTAACACAATCGTGAGTTTATGTCTATTTAGTTTAATCAACTTACTATAAATACCGAATTTCCCGGTGTATAAGGCGCACCTTAAAATGTAAACCACTTTATGTGCGCCTATAACGCGGACCTATGTTTTAGAGGCAATATTTTGGAAAAAAGGTGCGCGTTATACACCGGCAAATACGGTAATTATTTTAAGTATACATTATTTATTACAAAATCAATTTTGAAAAAACCATAAACGCACCACAAATTCAAAGTACCTACTCATGCAACAGTGCGATTATTTTACCAAAAATTAATCATCGGATCCGGTATATTGATACCGGATCCGGGAAACGTTTAAAGATGCCGGATCCGCCGGATCCGTTATTCCGGATTGCAATCCCTAATGATAACACTAGGCAGAGGAAAGTAGACAGACGGGAGTAGACATAGCCTCGTCTGTCTAGTCAGTAAGTAAGATGTTTTGTTTCGTGTGCAAATTATCGATGATGCCTTAGCATTATTTGATTGACATTGATACTGTTAAGAATATGTTTTCCTTGTTGAAGCTGCAAGAAATGTTTGTCTTTATCTAGTTTTAAGTTGATAAAAGAGTACAGGAAATAATACCCTTTGGTGGTGTTTCCACAATCAAACGGTCTTCTCCGGTATCTACACTAATCTAATATATAGCCCCTTTCCTTCTAGCATTTACATGCCTTAAGGGGGATAGCTAAGCAAGGGTAGCTATTTGTCAGCTTCGGCTTATGTTAGAGATAGGGTGGCTGGCCCTACGCTCCCACGCCGCCTATTTTCTAAGGCTCCTCATTTTCTAAGGCTGAGTGAACCTTGGCCGAAAAATTGCCGGATAAATTTGGCTTGGCGTGAGATCGAACACACGACCTTAGGATTTGTAGTCTAGAGCCTTACCTCTAGACCACACCGGCCGAATCCACATTATATAATCCACACTAATCTCACTATGAGAAATTACATATGGTAGATAAATCTGAGCGAGAAATGTGTTTTGATCGCCAATTTTCTTGAAAAATCTAAACTTTTTTGTCCTTCCCAACCTCAACAATCAAATTCTTCTCTAAACCATCTCCTCTGCTATTATCCTTATGCCATCTCCTCTAGCATTTCGTTGGAACTAGGCAAAGGCTTATGAATCTTTATTTTCTCCTCCACCTCCCTCTGTTAGCTCGTGTGCACTTGCAAGCTACTAACGCACTTTTTATTCTTCATATTAATCTTTTCCTCCGCTGCCTTCAAGCCTTCAAACGCGACGACCAGATTTTTTTTTTCTTTTGGATTTCCTCGAAGAATCTCGTGTTGATGGCGATGTCGTAGACGCTGAACGCATTGGTCTTTTTGTCGAGCTTTTGGTGAAGTTCGCCGATGCTCATGAGTATGCGGAAGTAGGAGTCTTCGTCTTCGGATTGTAGGATCTTAGTCAGTGCTTGTTCGGTATAGTATATCTTGTATATATTTCATTCATTTTCTTTCTCTTTACAATAAAACTTTTTTCGTAACACCTACTACCGGTTTGACTGTGATTCAAAGATTGCTTTCATATCTTTTATGCAATACGACGGCGACGTCTTCTCCTTTCTTGGCGTCTTAGTGTCCAGACATACTCACCTGACGGTCTCCGTCTAGTACGGTTCCCTCTCCTTGGTTTCAAACGCGTGCCTGTGCCTGTCAGTAACCTCTCGCCGCCTTGATCTCAGCTCGACCTCGGGATTCTTGCCTCTTCGGTGACCGCTGTATCGCGTCCTCTTTGAAGTCGTCGACTGGGGGAACCGCCGCGTGTGTGGATTTGTTGAACAACCGCGTGGCCTCCTCGAATTTGCACATTTTCTCCTCAGGTTTCTTCTCCTCGTCGTCTTTGGGTTTGAACACTTTCAAGCGCGATAGGATAACGTCCTTGTCCTCTTTGATGGACTCGGAGCGGTATTTGTCGTGGAGGAACTTTCGGCGTTCTTCTTTGTATTTTTCCATGCGTTCGCGGTTTAGGTTGACAGTTCGTTGTATGTTCTCGGAGCTGTTGGTGAGGTGGACGACCTTATCGGGGAGCTTCTTGGGCCTGTTCAGACTTTTAGGTAAACTGTGTATTTTGTACGTGAGGCTTTCGTCGAAGGATTTCCGTTTTTCGGAACTCGTCTTCGTCTAAGCTGCGGGTTTTTACGGTTTTCTTGAAGTTGCGAACGCGGTGACAGGGGAGAAGGGAGTCTCTTGGGTTCTTGCGGCGAACGTCTAGTTAGGTTTTTGAGGTGGATAAAGAGCGGTTTCTTTTTAGTGGGGTTTTGTCTACTACTTCGAACTCGTTGGTTAAAGTTTTGACATCTACTTTTTCTAAATTGTTGCTGATCGGTTTCTCTTCGAATAATAGTGTATCACAAGTTTCTGCACTTTTTAGAAGACCTTCGACACTTTTTAGAAACAACGAACTGTCGGATATCAATTTTCTCTTCTATCGTTTTTTGAGCCAACGAATTTGAGCTAAAATCTACGTTTTCGTAAACGTTCGCGATTTGTTCTGGCCGTTGAGCAACTTCTTCTAGAGAATCCATTCATCTTCTTTCAATGGGTTTTGCTCTCCTAAACCCTGAAGGGCGTTGATTTCGTGAACGGATCTCCGGAAATACTTGACTTATTGATAGACGGTATCGTCCACAGCCTGTTTGCTTTTTTGACCACGGGACTAAACTCGATTAAATTTATACTTTTCGGACGTTCCTGAGGGAGCTCGAAACTTTTGTTCCTAAACTTCACGTTCTCGTAAAATTCTGCCGCCGGAACTTCAACGACGAAGAGTTCTCGTCTGTCTAGTCTTGTCTGTCTAGTCCTGTCGGTCTAGTCTTGTCTGTCTAGTCTTGTCTGTCTAGTCTTGTCTGTCTAGTCTTGTCTGTCTAGTCTTGTCTGTCTAGTCTTGTCTGTCTAGTCTTGTCTGTCTAGTCTTGTCTGTCTAGTCTTGTCTGTCTAGTCTTGTCTGTCTAGTCTTGTCTGTCTAGTCTTGTCTGTCTAGTCTTGTCTGTCTAGTCTTGTCTGTCTAGTCTTGTCTGTCTAGTCTGTCTACTCTTGTCTGTCTACTCTTGTCTGTCTAGTCTTGTATGTCTACTCTTCTAAAGAGAATGAACTGTCGTCTCTCATTTACAAGCACTAGGCACATCGTGAAAAAACATCGTGACTATTTTAATATGCAAGTATATCAGAAACCCATCGTGACATTGACATTGCAAAAACTATGTAAACAATATGAGCAGAAGCATGGCAAGCGAGAATTCGCAAAAAGGCAACGACTCGGGCAGAATGTGCACACTAATACCAAAACCAGCCGGTATATAGTAAATGTATCGAGGGCATGCAGAATGAGTCCTTTTTAGGCCAAACTAATTATACAAACGGAATAATATTTATAACGTTAGATTTCGTTGCACGGACTTTTCTTTTAATTATTTTCGTTGTGTTTGAATCGGAGTGGGACCGTTAGCGGCCGTGATGGATCATCCCATTAGCGATGGTTATCCTTAAATAGACTTTATGGCGTTTTAATGATACAATGCAGACATTTTTATATGAAGCTTTATTTATCTATGTAGTCATATATGGTCATCAAGGAAGATATGAAACTGCAATGGCACCTATCCGAACCTTCAGGAAATTTATTATTTAATTTATTTATGAAAATAAAAATGGTGTTTTTATATTAGTAAATTCGGTACTTATGTATTAACGCCACCACCACTACATTTTTTAAATGCCGCCAATCTACATCTAAAATTTTTATGATAAATCATAAAATAAAACATTTTATCTAAAATTAAAACAATTTTAAAACTCAAAATACTTAATTTCTTAAGCCCGGTTAGATCAGGTTGCCCGCCGCGAAGCGGACAAATAAACCAAGATAACATACGCGCGGCAGCGCAAACTTTCGATCCGATATATGGCGGTGGTGGCGTTGATACGTAAGTACCGAAATTCTATGAGAAGATTCTAATTCTAGATTTAAAAAAGTTTTCGTAAATTTGTAGCAAAAGTTACAATAATTTGTAATTTGTTTATTATTTAATTTAACTATTAATCTGATTTTATAATATAATAATATTTTTTTCATTTTGCTGTGAGCTATAATTATAAGTGAATTTATATAACTAATAGCAAACTAGAAAGAGATTAAATATTATATTTTCTATTAAAATGTTGCAAAATAATGGGATTATAATTACTAGTTCGCAGGGAATTTTCTTAATAGAATTGAATTAATGTGATTAAAGTTTGTCGAGTTACACATGGACGGGTTAATCAAATTTCTTGTTGCAAAACAATGATTTTATCGCACACAATAGAAAGTTAAAAAGAAAAAAAAATGCAGAAAAAATAACCAGAATGGAAGTGGTTTTCTAAATTATCCAAAATTTATTGTTTATAAAGTGTGAAATAGTTTAGCAAAGAATAAACACGAGATAATATAAGTATTAATTTGAGCGGTTTTCCAAATTATCCAAAATGTATTGTTTATGAAGCTAGAAATAGTTTAGCAAAGGATAAACACGAGATACGTGGTCTGTTAGAAAAGTATCCGACCTTATTTTTATTTTTAAAACCTGATGGATTTCAATCAAGCGAGCTTGCATGAGCCGACCTTGAACCTTCGTGCGCGCATGCGTGAATTTTTTCCCGCCTGTAGATAGCGTCAGTTGCTGTCGAGCAGTGTTCGAGTGACGTAGTGTGTAGTGCTCTCGTCGGTTTTTCAATGCAAGTGAAATGACGACAAGTGAAATGAGGGATGTTCTACGTCGCCTACGTAATGCTGTGCGGCGCAAGCTACTGGAGTTGTGGTTATCAGGAAATTGGCGACTCCATTACGACAATGCTCTAGCACATTCCTCGCACTTGGTTCATATTTTTTTGGCGAAAAACCAGACTCCTCTTGTTCGACAGCCTCCTTACTCTCCTGATATGGCCCCCTGCGACTTCTGGCTATTCCCCAAAGTCAAGAGGTCATTGAAAGGAACGCGATTTCAGACAAGAGAGAACATTATTGTTGAACGACAGTTGAGCTAAAGTCGATTCCGAAAGAGGCTTTTTCGGAATGCTTCCAACAATGGCGGCACCGCTGGGAGAAGTGTGTGGAGTCCCAAGGAGACTTAGGTTTCCAACGCTCCAGGTATGCCAATTTTTTTTTACCTGCTAAAGGGCGGATACTTTTCTAACAGACCACGTAATTGACGCATTCAAAAAGATTCTAAACTCTAAACTAATATCTAAACTTCTACTATAGTATATATAGGGCTCGCCCAAACAGATAGTACAGTTTTGAGGGGCTCTTAAAAGCAAACGGCGCAACTGACAGAAATGGATTTTTATTATTTCATTCGGTACATCATGCCGTTTTATGTATCAAGTTTTGAAGATGACATTTCGAAAGATTATGGCCTGAAATTGCGAAAACATTGGCTAAAAAAAAAACAAAGAAATGCAAAGGCAATCTAAGAATGTTTTGGAAATCTTGCAAATATTCAAGTTTTGTTTTGTGCGAATATTTTGCCCAATTTTCGCAACAGGAAAACAATGTTTGGTGTCAAAATCTTTAGAAAGGAGGTTGTTAATAAAGTTTCGTATTTGAAGCAGAAGGAGTCACCCAGATCGCTGATGAAAGCCAAAAACAAAGAGGGGAATTCCCCCAAAGAAATTTCGAAGAAAGAAGCGAAATTGGTAGAGCAAATAGGAACCAATTGAGAGAAATGTGGTAGGTATAGAGAAAGCTGTTGAAGAAGAGATGAGTTAAGCTGTTGAGGAGGAGAAGAAGGTTCTTATGGAGAGGCCGAAATCCGTTAGGCATAGTATGGTTGAGATAAGGAAGAACACGGTTGAGGAGAAGAAGAAAGGTGCGGAGGAGAAGACAGAGAAGAGAAGAAGGTTGAGGAGGAGAAGAAGCAGATTGAAGAGAAGAAAATTGAGAAGGAAAAGGAGATCAAAATTCTTTTCCTCCTTTTCCTCCTCAACTTTCTTCTCTTCAACCTGATTCTTCCCCTCATCAACCTTCTTCTCTTCGTTTGTCTCAAGGGAGCAATATTGAAGAGGCTAAACCGCCGCAGGAGACGAAAATTGAGGCTTCACGAGAAGTTCGTCTAAGGAGTTCACTTCTTCGTCTACCAAGTATCCGTCCATCGAGCGCTCGTCTGGGAGCTCCCCGTCTCCGCCCCGACTCTTCCCTCCCCAGCCGCGCAGAAATCATCCCGATGGGCAAAATCAACGTGATCGTGGAGAACTTCGATGGGGCTGAGAATGAGCAGGACTAGGAGGAGACGGTGGTGCTGGAAAACGCCGAGGAGCTCGTCGAGCCGGTGGACTCGAGAACCAGCGAAAAATTCGGAAGCAATGAAAAATCCGATGGAAACACCGAAGTGTCAAGTCGAAGTAGAAGTCGGAGACAAAGTCACCGAGGAGCAAATCAGGAGACACTACGCCAAAGGTTTCCAGATTATTAAGAAAGCTTCTTATTTGAAGCAGAAGCTGATGAAGGCCGAAACAAAGAGGGGAAGTTCCCTAAAGAAATTTCGAAGAAAGAATCGAATTTGGTGGAGCTCCAAGCGGGCAAATAGGAACCAATTGAAGAAAATGTGGTTGTTGTAGAGAAAGCTGTTGAAAAAGAGGTGAGTAAAGCTGTTGAGGTGGAGAAGAAGGTTCCTATGGAGAGGCCGAAATCCGTTAGGCACAGAATGGCTGAGATCAGGACGCACACGGATGAGAAGACAGACGAAGAGAAGAAGGTGGAGGAGGTGTAGTGGTGCGTGCTATCGTGTCTTCTATTCAAAACTATACTCAGAACTAATACGCGTTCCCCGTATGGGCAAAGGCTATGCGGGTAGATGTCAATAAACGGAAGCTTGGAGCGATCCAAAGAATTCTGGCAATCAGAACCAGCAATGCGTATAGAACTGTCCCCAGAGAAGGGGTCCTAGTCATAGCTGGCATAGCACCAAGGTACAAGAGAGATCAAACATGTACACAGTTAGACGCAGTGAAACCCAGAACAGCAAAGATGAAATAAAGAAGACAGGAAGGTCGGAACTATTCCGGGCGCCTGTGAAAAGGGGCAATTGACAAAGTTACTTATAAGGACGTGGAAGAATGGGTAGAGAGGAAGTACGAAGAACTGAGTTATCAGCTAGCTCAAGTCTCTCTACGATATTACCTCCACAAGATTGGCAGAGCTTCCAATAGTTTGTGTGAATATTGCAGGGAAGAGGACAGCGTGGCGCACGCCATCTAGAAACGAAAGAGTGACTAACGCTGATGTATTTTATCCCGTATGGAAAAGTCAAAACAACTATTTCATACTATGATGAGAAGAGAGGCCAAATACCTGGAAGCGTTACAGGCTTTTACGATTAATTATTTAGGGGCAAATACAGGGAAAGAGGTCGATTGGCAGACGGCAGAACTTCTGGCTGAAAGTACGACCACTGATGTCTTCCGAGCATCCGTGTCAAGAACAATCATAGGCAATTGGACCGCCACCCTTCGGAAGGAGACGGCGTAAGAAGAAGAGGAATTTGCAGAAGTTTTGTAACTCTTTATTATTGTTTACGTTTGGTTTTCCAAATAGTCAAAGTCTATTATTTATAAAGTTATAAATGGTTTAAGAGAGGCTAATCAAGAAGAAAAAATGACGTTTTTTAAATGATTTCATAATTAGCACGATATTTAATGTTTTTGGACGAAAAACTATCAATTTTAGAAATATCTTATGTACAATCATTGTATTCAAAAGTGCAGACTTATCTGTCTAGTTTTCTCTGTTAAATCTCTATCTAGACTATAAAACTTGCCGGATCTATAATTAAATGAATTACTGCTCGCAGATAAATAAACGGCAGTAAATTATATTACGTGAGCTTGTCTTGATTATAATTTCAAATTTCTGCGCATTTTTCTCTCCTGGCAAATAAATCGTTTATAGTAATTGCATGCAATAAGAGAACGATATTAAAAAAAATGCACGCAGTCTTGTAATCAAAACGCAAATAATCCGTAATTATTGAATAAATATACAAGTTGCTCTTAAACAAAAACTAGCAATCACTCTTAATAAATCTACTAATTATTTTTAATATCCTGTTTGTCTACTCTTGTCTGTCTAAGGCCGAGACCGCACTACGGTTTTTTCCGCGAGCGGTTACCGCTATAACACACTGTACGCTATGGGTAAAATCAGTCGCGGGAAAAAACCGCAAGTGAGGCCGTTTGTATTAGATTACTTGAGTCACAAAATCACCCGATTAAAAACTGCGGCGGTTTAGTCGTAGTGCGGCTTAGGCCTAAATCTTGTCCGTTAAACTATTCTTGGATATCTAGTATGGTTGCCTAACAATTTTAGTTTTATCAGTTTGATACCTAAACATAGACTTATTAATTAAATTAAATAGCCCATTTAATATCACAATAGCTGCCACTAAAAGGTTAAACTACTGCTACTACAATAACCATTTAATTTAGTTCAATATTATTCAAACTCTATGATTTAAATGTGAACACTTTAAGCAGAAACTTTTACTTCTAATTTAAATGAAGACAATGAGATCGTTAAATAATTTCTCTCTCCAATTCATAAGTGGATCCAAAAAAGACTGAGCAAAAGAAGCAATAACACAATTAAATAACAACGTTTGCATCTGTTGAATCGATATTTTTATGCCTATTGTTTTACAAATGTATTGTTGTACAAATATTGCTAATAATTGAATTTAAACAATATAAAGGGTCTTCCAATAAGAGGTGCTTTTTAATTTTTAGGGTTCCGTACCGAAAACGGAACCCTTATAGGATCACTTTGTTGTCCGTCTGTCTGTCTGTCTGTCCATTTTTCTCAGGAACGCGTAGAGGTAACAAGTTGAAATTTGTATCAAATACTCGGGTCTGCGGTCTCTTTCAGCTGTGAAAAAATCAAACTTGTAAATCAACGCGATCAAAAGATATGACCGTTTATGTCGCATATTTTGCGATTTCACAAAGGAATCAAATAGTAAATTCGCATTTTTCTTGTAATTAAACTACATATTTGGCAAGAAGCGGTGTCTTACAGCACATGTAAAGGGAAAAATCTGAAAACCGTAAATATGTAGTTTAATTACAAGAAAAATGCAAATTTACTATTAGAAACTTATGAAAATACACAAATGTGTTGCGTGGTATTGTCAGGCACCAGAAGCATATGGGTTGCATACAGTTAGGTCCTCCTAAAGATACCTTACTCCTCGGTGTGCGAGTCACAACTCGCACTTGGCCGGTTTTTTAACCCCTTGAGATACAATGACGTCTCTAAGACATCATGTATGTCATAAGATCACATGTAAATGGACACGTCAACGCGCATTTTATTCGTATGTCAAGGGGTTAAATATAGAAAATAATTACCTATCCTGTGGGAAAATTACATTAATATTTGATTTAATATATGCAGATAGAGCTACATAAATAAGATTAGATGGTCAAGGCTGACAAGACTGTACAGTTAAGACTAGACAGACAAAACAATTTTTGGTTTTCAAATTGCCACAAAAGCTATTATTGTTAAGTAATGTGAAAAGATTTCGCAAATAGAATTTTGATTTATGTGCAATCGCAATATTGCGGTGTCACTGGCAATGATTTATCGTTGCGATTATTCCAGTGACAAATGCTGTTTTGAAATTGTGGAAATAAACGGATTTTTGCCGTGGAGAAAACAGAGGTGAAACTAATCAAAGCAAGTAGAGACTGTGATCAATTGCTTACACGATTACGGCGTGCAATTGGATGTGCATGCGATAAATTGCGAGGCGAATTGCACAGTTCAAAGTGCCCTTTATGCACATCTTCCAGTTATGCATTATTAATTTTCGAGTTGTTTTTCTGCGCGGGAATTGCCTCGCTGATATTCAATTTTTGCACGTCGTGAAAAAATTTCAATTGCGAAATTTGATTCTCACACTCAAGTTTATTCAGGATTTTCGTCATGCTTTGTCACTTTGCAAATTGAAATTTTTTTTCAAGTCAATAAACGTTGAAAAATTATTGAAAAACACTGCTCAAGACAATTAGCGGGTCACTAATTTGTCCCTCCATAAAATTGAAACGGAAAATTATATACAAATAAAATTAAGAATTACAGAGCAAACATGAGATTTTCAAACGCTAGTATTAGTATTTTGAGAAGTTCTCATATGTGGTCTGTTAGAAAAGTATCCGACCTTTAGTCGGAAAAAAAAACCTGGCATACCTGGAGCGTTGGAAACCTAATCACCCTCAAAGTAGTCTCCTTGGGACTTCAAACACTTCTCCCAGCGGTGCTATTGTTGGAAACATTCCGAAAAAGCCTTTTTCGGAATCGACTTTATCTCGGCTGTCGTTACAGCCATAATGTCCTCTATTGCCTGAAATCGCGTTCCTTTCAATGACCTCTTGCCTTTGAGGAATAGCCAGAAATCGCAGGGGGGCATATCAGGAGAGTAAGGAGCTTGTCGAACCAGAGGAATCTGGTTTTTCGCCAAAAAAATGTGAACCAAGTGCGAAGAATGTGCTGGAGCATTGTCGTGATGGATTCGCCAATTTCCTGATAACCTCAACTCTAGTCGCTTGCACCGCACAGCATCACGTAGGCTTCATAGGACATAGGACTGTGTATGGAGTAACGTCAAAAATGATGCTGACTGCTTTCTTTGATTCGCGCGGAATGGTACACCACAAGTACACCCCACAGGGTCAAACAATCACCAAAGAGTACTATAGGGACTATTTGGTGATTGTTTGACCCTGTGGGGTGTACTTGTGGTGTACCATTCCGCGCGAGTCAAAGAAAGCAGTCAGCATCATCTTTGACGTTACTCCATACACAGTGACCCCGACTTCATGAACACCTTAATCACTGGTAACGAGTCCTGGGTGTACGGGTACGACCCGGAAATCGAATCGCAGTCGTCACAGTGGAAGTATTCCACGTCACCAAGACCAAAGAAGTGATGCTTTCTTTGGTCTTGGTGACGTGGAATACTTCCACTGTCCATGTCCCATGAAGTCAAGGTTACTGTTTATGGAGTCCAGCATGTTCTGTGAGACTTCAACACGAACTTGCTTTTGCTCCGCCGTCAGCAGCTTCGGCACGAATTCCGCCGCCCCTCTCTTCATGGCCAAATCTTCGGTCACAATGGAATGTGCCGTAAAAGTGCTGATGCCCACCTCTTCCGCAATTTCTCGGATAGTCACACGACGGTCACGCATCACCGCTGTGGTGATGACTTTCACTTTGTTCACTTTGGCAATGACATGGTCATTTCGGCATGTTGATGGCCGACCAGAGGCTGTGCAACCGTCTTTAAACCGGTTATACCACTCCTTAATCTGTGTGATGCCCATAGTGTCGTCACCGAAAGCCGTCTGAACCTTCAGAATGGTTTCCGCCTGGTTGTCGCCCAGTTTCCGGCAAAATTTGATGCAGTAGCGCTGCTCCAGTCTTTCCGTCATTTTACTTGCATTGAAAAACCGACGAGAGCACTACACACTACTCGAACACTGCTCGACAACAACTGATGCTATCTACAGGCGGGAAAAAATGCACGCATGCGCACGAAGGTTCAAGGTCGGCTCATGCAAGCGCGCTTGAATCAAATCCATCAGGTTTTCAAAATAAAAAATAAGGTCGGATACTTTTCTAACAAAGTAGTTTATGGAGTTTCCGCATCCAGCAATCAACGAAGGTGTCCCAATTGAAGGGCCTATCCCCAAAATCATTAATTGCGATTGCCCCCAAAAGCATGAGAAATCGGAGATCTGCTGGAACCGTACAATCTTCTTGCTGACTTATAGTAGTTGCAAGAACTGCAAGCCTTTGCAATTGATTGGATTGTTACCTTCTTAAACGCTATAATCGACTCTGGCCACATCCCTACTGACTGGAGTACAAGCATCACGGTATCAATTTTAAAGAATAAAGGAGACCCAGCAGAGTACTTTAACTATCGCCCAATACGCCTTCTCTCATATACAATGAAGATCTTTGAGAGAACTCTTGCTGATCGGTTACGTGACATGCCAACATTAACATCAACCAGTGTGGATTTGTCAAGAGAGCTGGAACGAGAGAGCAGCACGATTACTCATGGAGATGCATCGTGAGAAAAGCAAACCACTGCATATTGCCTTCCTCGACCTCGAAAAGGCCTTTGATCGTATTCCTTATAAGTTAATTTGGTATGCGCTCCGAGACCATGGAGTGCCAGAATCGTTTCATGTTCATGAGAAAATCATGTTAATGTGGTCAAGATGCTATACACAAACACTAGTAGCAGAGCACGTTGTGCTGTTGGCACCTCAGATAACTTTCCAGTAAATGCCGGTGTCACCAAGGTTCAGCACTATCACCATCCCTCTTTGTTTTTGTAATGGACTCGTGATCTACAACGATATGTACCTTGGATATATCCCTTGGACAACAGCCTGTATGCGGATGATGTAATAGTTGCAGAAGAAACTCCAAGGTCAAGTTGAAGACTGGAATAACCACCTCTGCCAGTATGGTCTATGTCTAAACGTGAAAAACACGGAATATCTGGAGTTAAATCCAAGCGATGGTACCATTCAAGTTCGGTTGTTGCAATAGCGACATAATCAGCTTCGGTGAACACGTCCTGGTTGAAAGGATATTTACCGATTTTTGGCAAAAAAATCTAGTCGCGACCAACTCCTTTGGGTATCTTGGGTTTCGTCTACAGAGTAATGGCAGCTTCAGTGATGAAGTATGTGCCAGAGTTAATGCTACCTGGATGAGATTAAAGGAGGTAATGGGTGTTAAGAAAATGCCACTTCACCTCAAATCCAAGATATATCGGACAGTGATACGGCCTGTTGCGCTATATGGAGACGAATGTCGACAAGATTTCTGAACGTCATCTACATGCCATGGATATGAAAATGCTTCGTTGGGGCATGGACATCTCCCTTATTGACCATGTCAGAAACGCTCCAATTGTGGGCAAAATGATGCTCCATTGATGCTCCAAATGTGGACCATTGCTCTCGAATTGTGTCGTTTCTGACATGGTCAATAAGGGAGATGTGCATGTCCCAACGAAGCATTTTCATTTCCATGGCATGTAGATGACGTTCAGAAATCTTGTCGGCATTCGTCTCCATATAGCGCAACAGGCCGTATAACTGTCCGATATATCTTGGATTTGAGGTGAAGTGGCATTTTCTTTACACCCGTTACCTCCTTCCATCTCATCCAGGTAGCATTAACTCTGGCATATACTTCATCACTCTGTAGACGTTGTCCAATTGTGGGCAAAATGATGCTCCATTGATGCTCCAAATGTGGACCATTGCTCTCGAATTGTGTCGACACTCCAATTGTGGACAAAATGAGAGAGTAACGACTCCGATGGTATGGCCATGCACTGCGAGCAACTCCTGGTACTGTTGTCAACTCTGTCCTCCATTTTGAGATTGAAGGCCGACGTCCCAGAGGAAGACCGAAACAGCAATGACAGGACACGATAAATAAGGACCTAAATATCGTGGGCCTAAAACCAAATGACGCACAAAATTGTGCAAAATGGCCGTCATTGACCAAGAAAGCGAACTCTGCAGCAGTGGCACAACGCCTAGAAGAAAAAGAAGATTCTTTCACTTTAGTTTTTTTTTAGTTCTTGTGAATTATTGCAGATACTCGGAATTATGCGATGCTGATAATTCACAACAGTCCGATTAAATGCCATCAATGGGTTTGCCAAAAATCGGTAAATATCCTTTCAACCAGGACGTGTTCACCGAAGCTGATCATGTCGATCTTGCAACAACCGAAATAGAATTCAATGAACTTATTAAAAGCGAAATATAGCCTGAATATATAAAAATATTCAATCTGTTCGTAGCTCTATAATATTAAGTCTCATTGTTAAGTATCCTAAGTCTTATTCTTCTTCGTCTGATGCCGTCTTCTCATTGAAGGTTGGCGACCACCTTTCTGAATGCGTCTCTGTCTCTTGCCATATGGAACAGTTCTTCAATTTTAATTAAGTCCTATTAAGACTACAAAATAAATCACGTTGAAACAACTACTTCCCTTGCTAATATCACGCAGGATATTGAATTTTATAACAGATATTAGTATGTTATTACTAGTCTCAGTCTACTGTCGTGGCACTAAACAACGTGTTCTATAAAATAACATTGTTTTGTATCATTGCAAGTATTTTGCAAGTATCATTTAAATCAATAACCTGCTCATGTTCAAATTCATGTCTCTCTCTACAAACGTCAAATTAAAACCTAACCTCGTCAGTCATACACGAGGCGTTCAAGTAAGTGAATTCCAATTTATAATTCTAAACAGCAAAGCTACACTGATGAGATATAAATCTCTGCAGATGGCTATTCACTTAAGTTAAATAGAAAGATAAGATCTTAAAAACAATGTTATTTATCTAGTACTAGTTTAGTGCTACGATAGTGGATTGGGGCTAGTAATAACATACAAATATCTGTTGTGTAATTCAATATCCTGTGTGGTATTAGCAAGGGAAGTAGTTCTTTCAACATGAGATTTATTTTCAATGACAATAATCAATGTTGACGGAGCGGGACTAGTAATAACATGCAAATCTCTGTTTTGTAATTCAATATCCTGTGTGATCCTGTGCAAATTTCAACATTTTTTTTTACTTATTGTAATCTTATAAACTCAGTAAAGTCGGAACCTAGCCTGAATATATAAGTATATTCGCCCTTTCCGGAGCTCTACAAAATTATTGAGTCTTTTTAGGATTATCAAAACAAATCTCAATTCACATGAGATTTGTTTTGGTAGGTCCTAAAAAGACTCCTAAAGGTAGGTCCTAAAAAGGTCCTAAAAAATAATATTGTAGAGCTACGGAAACGTTGAATATACTTATATATTCAGTCTGTGTTCCGACTTTATTAAGTTTATAAGATTACAATAAGTTAAAAAAAAAATTATTATACTCAATAATATTTTAGAGCTCCGGAAAGGTTGAATATATTTAAATATTCAAGCTGTGTTCCGACTGTATTAAGTTTATATGATTATCTATAATATTGAATGGTGTTTGTTACCAATATTATATTGTAATCTTATTCATTTTATACCTCAAATCTCATAAAATCTTTTCCCTTGACAAAGAATCTATTTAAAATTTGTACTCGCAAACAACAATAAAATGTAATATTTGCAACGTACATAAATCCCTTTTTCTCGTTTTCTGCATTCTTAGGAGCAAACTGCATCTGGAATAATAATGGAGCCGAGATAATTCTTCTTGACTCGAATTGACTGAAACTTTTGCAAGGACGTGTCGCACGTGCACCAACAAAACAGATTCTTCGCCTGGCATACCCAGAATTAGTTCATGGTTGAATATTAGTTCATCAGCAGCAATTTGCATTTTAGAATGTGCGCGCGTTAGCAAGATCATCCGCAATTCGCAACAGTCTCTAATTACACTTTAATGTTGAATCTTAGTCGGTTGCATATTTTTCATTCTTCAAGTTTTTATTCTTCATAAAAAATGTATAAACCGTATAAAAGTTTAAATTCTCTGCTAATCTGGGTTACGATTCTTACGAAGCGTTGAAATCTATTGAAATTTAAAAGACGAAAAGTAGCCGGAATATATTCAACCTGTTCGTAGCTCTATAATATTAAGTCTTATAAAGACAAAACAAATCCCATGTTGAAACAACTACTTCCCTTGCTAATACCACGCAAGATATTGAATTATACAACAGGCATTTGCATGTTATTACTAGCCCCAGTACACTTCCCAGTACACTTTCGTGTCACTAAACAAGTACTAGATAAATAACATTGTTTTTAATATCATATCTTTCTATTTAAATTAAGTGAATTAAGTTAAAGCATCGACGACGCGCCAGTTTAACCCTTTCACCGCCATTCCGAGAGGTGTGACCCGGGGCCCTGAATTCATACAGCGCCGTCCCGGGCGATGTAGCCCGGGGTTTATTTTTGTACCAGCCCCATCTATTGATAAAACGCTGAGATTATTTCAAGTTTAAGAAATTTGTCAAAAACTTTTCATTTATTAGAGGTTTTTTAAAAAATCTCTCCGAGCAGACTACAGGCCGCGGAACGGCAAAACTCGCAGTCCAGATAGAAAAAAGACCATGCTACAAGGCGAAGGTGTCAGTTTTTTTGGATAAACCACGTCTTGGTGATTTGCGGGCTAGTTGAAAAAAGGCAAAAATCTCCACGTCTTTATTCGTCCATAACTCGGCGCCACTCGGAGCGACGCAAAAAGCCGAGAGTGGTACCAAAATACGCGCAGTGGCGGGCGGCATCGCCCGGTGCCGCAAAAGTCGGATTCGGGGACGTGGTGAGGGGGTAAATGTAAAAAAAACGTGCAAAAAGGGTGATGTTTTCTAACGTCGGCAGCTCGACGGGGACGGCTCGGCTCGCGAACCCTTAAATACAAAAGTGGCGCGGGAATCCGTTCCGATTCGAACGTGCGCATTTTTAAATCCATGCGCCCCGAAACGGCGAAACTGTAGCGGTTAGACTGACCGCACCTTCCGGCGAACGGGAGCCAATACATTTCGAACTTTGGCGGGCGAGTCCCTGATCGCAGCGACGCGGCGCCGGCACCAAAATGCGCGTCTCGGCGAGGCCCACGTGCCGCTCAATTTGGAATGTCAAAACACGACATCCTGGTGCCCCAAATTAACATTCAAGTTTTTCTCTGTGCCGATTAACAGTTATAAGTGGGCGTCGCGAAGCGATTCCGCGACGTCTAATTATTGGTGCGAAAAGCCAATGGACCATTCTATAATCCACTGCAAAATCCAGAACATACACCGGGGGGGTACAAAAATATGTACGAAAAATATTGAAAAATATTGTAAATAATATGTTTTACTTTCGTCATTATTTTCTTGCTATAGCGCGAGTTTAGGCGGGCGTCGCGACGGTTGCAAACGATGCAGCGCAATGCCGCTTGCACTAAAAGATAAAACGTTCAATTCTCTGCGGAAATAGCCCAATACTGTTACCGCAGAGCTTAAGTTGGTGATTCTGCTCTAGTTTTCCCGAACGTCCACGAATCGTCGTTCTATGGCGTCGCGATGCCATATTCAGCGGAATCTGGAATAAACTTCCATGCAAACTAATAAGTTCTATGCCCGATCAAACGGCGCCGGTCCCGTTCCGATCCGCCAATTGGTTCGGGCGTTCTAGGTAGCACCGCAAAACGCCTCTGGTGTTTTTTCACTTTTTGCGCATTTTCCTCTTTAAACTGCCGCAGATTCGCAAAAAGTCGTTGCAGTATAAAATTTCTTGCCGGAATAGTTGCGGGCAAGTGTTCGTAGGAGAACGAATCCAATCGGCGACCTGGAACCTTTTACATAAGTGTAGGGCGTAAGTGGAAGTGATTTTTGCAAAATCGGCAAAAAAAATACGTCGCAGCCAAAGCATCCGGGAAGAATTTTTGGGATCCGAACGAAAAATGCGCCTCAAAGGTTATTATACCTTATTCGTGATTAGGTTCATTCGTGATTCGTGAGTAGGTTTCGGTCTGGTGCGTCCGAACCTGTACAATCCCATTTGCGCCGCTGCTGCCACTTCCGTCGGGCCGTTTCCGCAGAAACCTCAATTTTTGGGGGGATTTGACCCTCTGAAGGGGCGCGGCAGGACGGAGGACGAAAGCTGGGGATGCACAACGTGCTGATGGACATGCGCAGTTAAAGCATAGAAGACGACAAGAAGAAGCGGTTAAAACACCGAAAATCTACCTCTTCCGGCGTTATAAAAAATCCGAATTTTACCTTACCGCGAATATTTGTAAACTTATTAAAAGAAAACTTTATTTTAGTATTACACTTATTCACTAACTTATATTAGGATCTGACTATTTCTAGATCTAATATAAACTAATATATTAACTATTTCTAGATCTATTTCGATACTCTTAACATTCAGTTGTTCAATTGACTGCTTTTGGGCAATTGACTACCAAAAAATATACGGCGTACGTGATTTAAGTATATGTAGATTATAAAGAAAAATTAGACGAAATATAATATATACATGATGTTACGGGAATTGAGTATGTCGCATGTCGGTTATAAACAAGCAAAATTTAGATATAATATATACCCTGTATATATTATGTATATAGAGCGTACGTGATGAAATGCATAACGAATATAAACAAAGAAAATTCAGAATAAACAGCTTGATGCCGACACATACTTTTTAACCTTCGGACCTAACCGAGGACGACCTAGCTGTATGCAACCGATATGCTTCTAGAGCCTGACAATACCACGCAACACATGTATTTGTGTATTTTCATAAGTTTCTAATAGTAAATTCGCATTTCTCTTGTAATTAAACTACATATTTACGGTTTTCAGATTTTTCCCTTTACATGTGCTATAAGACACCGCTTCTTGCCAAATTTCATGATTCTAGGTCAACGGGAAGTACCCTATAGGTTTTGATTCCCTTGTGAAATCGCAAAATATGCGACATAAACGGTCATATCTTTTGATCGCGTTGACTTACAAGTTTGATTTTTTCACAACTGAAAGAGACCGCAGACCCGAGTGTTTGATACAAATTTCAACTTGTTACCTCTACGCGTTCCTGAGAAAAATGGCCTTGACAGACAGACAGGCGGACAGACAGACAGACAGACAGACAGACAGACACACAGACAGACGGAAAACAAAGTGATCCTACAAGGGTTCCGTTTTCGGTACGGAACCCTAAAAACGGAGTAAACATGAAGAATTTGCTTTTCCAATTATCTCCGGTGGTGTGTATTCGTCATAAGAACTCACATCAGTCTCCGGTATCACCATAGAATTTACACTCATTTTAAAACCTTTTATTTAATTTTTATTTTGTAATGAAACAAAATTTCTGTAACATTCACATCAATTTTTTAATATGGAGGTTTTGATTGTGTTTATTTCATTTATTAAATTGTTTTTTTTTTAATGTAACTTAGCGATTTTTTATTGAATTTTAGCGTGCGCCAAGCATAATTTGAATTTGAATCGTCAAACAGCCATTTGTCGCACCAAAAAATGAGCGCCAAAATAGTACTTATCCCGCATGAGTAATGAAATAAATATTTCTGAAATGAAGTAGTATGACCTTAAAGCAATAGCTAAGCGTTCCTCTGGAGTGCTAGCCTCGCGGTAGTTAGTGTCATTCTTGCGTATTTTTTCTTTAATAAAATTTAAGATGATGTCAAAACAATTAGGCAATATAGAATCTCTTCTCATCTTTTCGCAATTCTGGCATTAATGTACGGTATTCACCATGTGTTTTTCTAAGTTGGTTGATATTATGAACCCATGTTCTTTTTCTTTTATTTCTGAAATGAATATTAGGTGTTTTAGAAATTAAAAACAATTAAAAATTAACATACTGACCTATTTTCTTCTTCTGCGGTCAATGCTAATAATAACATAGCTTCTTCCTCTGAGGAACTCATAACAATAACCTAAAAATACTGTTTTGTTCTTCGCTGCCGCTATCAAATTTCAGAAAATCGCGTTTTGGTGTGGGCATGGCCATTTCGCTGCCGCGCGACGAAAATTTCGCGACGCAAACGCTCCGCGCCGGTCTGAAGGTGCCTTTATTCACAATTTACGGCTAATCTGAGTCGTCCGACTAAAACGGCGGCTGCGTTCCGGCAAGAGCCGTGCATCAAATTCTTGTAGCCAAAGGATGTCCTTATCGGTAGTGTAGTTGACAACATATCCGCCTGGCAAGCGGGAGACCTAAGTTCGATTCCCGTTTGGGGAGGGAACAACTAGGGCGGTTTTCACTAACCGTCCAGGCTGCCCACCCTTTTTTTTCTCTCTTAGCGGGAAAAACCTTCAGCGGGAAATATTCAAATTTCTTCTAAGGCTTTCAGTGTGGGATTGGTGTTTGCCCAGTGTTAGGGTTTTCCCGACCGCACTAAAAAACCCCCTTTTTTGGATTTCCCATGGATCCCTCGTGGAACCGACGCTAGTCATTACTCGCGGTGGGGGGGGAAGCTTCGGCCCTACCGACGTTCACTTTTGTCGAGTTAGCTGTTTTAACTTATGCCTTCCTCTTCGCCCTGCTCTCCTGGGCCTATCCGCCTCCTCCTGGAGGCGTAGTATCTTCAGGATGTTGACGGCTAGCTGGCAGCCAGCATTCCATTGTTCCTCCGAGTGCATCAATGACGCACCGTATCCAGCGGCAGTTATGCGTGCGCCAGAAATACACTCCCATCTCTGTCTCTCCTGCTGGATTCTGGGGCATTCCAGCAGGACGTGTTCTGCTGTCTCCGAGATCCCTGGGCACTGGGGGCAGTCGGGTGTTACTGCTGCCCCTATTCGGTGGAGATACTCACGGAAGCCACCATGTTCCGTGAGTATTTGGGTGAGGTGATAGTTCACATCAACGTACATTCTGTAGATCCACGGCTCGATGGACGGGATCAAGCGGTACGTCGTTACTCGATTTGTTCCATCTTTCCTGCCACTGCGTTAGGATGATCGCCCTCTCGGTCTGTACTCGATCATTATCGGCCTTCGTCTGTTGGGGATCGTCCTAGGCGGCCCCTTCATCTTTTTATATTGTCGCATGCGCTCTTTCGCAAGCAGGTCTATTGGCGGCAGGCAGGTCTACATCTGCGGATACGGTCCGTTAGGCGCATGCGATTCTCAGTGCACTCGTCCTGTGTGCGGGGGCTATCAGTCTTAGGTATGCGGGAACCTCTTCATTTCTGCCCACGTCGGCGCCGCATATAGCAATATTGAGGTGCTAACGCAGGCGAGCACCCTTCTCCTGGCACCGCGCCGACCTCCAATATTGGGCAGTATCCTGGAGATAGCTGCGGCAGTTGTAGTGGCTTTGTTTCCTGCGTATCTGAGGTCCTGCGTGGACCTCATCCTATCCTATCCCCTATCCTGGAGATAGCTGCGGCAGTTGTAGTGGCTTTGTTTCCTGCGTATCTGAGGTCCTGCGTGGACCTCATCCTATCCTATCCCCTATCCTGGAGATAGCTGCGGCAGTTGTAGTGGCTTTGTTTCCTGCGTATCTGAGGTCGGCGCCGCATATAGCAATATCGAGGTGCTAACGCAGGCGAGTACCCTTCTCCTGGCACCGCGCCAACCTCCAATATTTGGCAGTATCCTGGAGATAGCTGCGGAAGTTGTAGCGGCTTTGTTTCATGCGTATCTGAGGTCCTGCGTCCTGCGTAGGTCCTGCGTATCTGAGCTCCTTAAAGTTGAGCCTCTGATCCAGCATCACTCCCAGGTACTTTATGGCAGCTTTGCTCCTGATGGTGCATCCTCGGTAGGTTAGTACCATTGAGGTTCTAACCTTTCTGCCAGTGAAAAGCACTGCCTCAGTCTTCTGTACGGCCAGGGAGAGGCCGACTGACTCTATCCATTTCCAGATAATCTTCATGGCTTCCCCGAACAGTGCAGCGATGGCGTCACAGTCGGTGCTGGGTATAAGGACCGCCACGTCGTCTGCGTACGATACCAGTACGATACTCCCCTGGCAAGGGCAGCTTCAGTAGTCCGTTGTACAGGACGTTCCATAAGTCCAGGAATGCCTACGGTGATGCTGAACTCCCTGACTGCAGTTGTCGTCTCCGCGAATAGTACTCTGTCACTCAGGTAGTTCAGGATGATGTTTCTCAAATACCCGGGGACGTTGAAGTCTCGGCAGAGGGCCTCACAGATCTTGTCCTATCTTGCGGAGTTAAAAGCATTTCTAACATCCAGTGCAACCATGAGACAAAGTCTCGTCCTCATAATTGGTCCGCAAATGTGGCTGGTGACCAGGCGCTTCACCTCTTCTAACTCATCCGTAGACGAGCTCGCAGATCTGAAACCGTACTGGTTGTCCGTCCATTGTTGATCCACGCAGCCGCGAAGGCGCTCCTGGACGATCTTCTCCAGGATCTTGCGCGCTGTGTCAAGCATACACAGTGGGCGATACGAGGATTGTTCTCCGGGGGTCTTCCCGGGTTTTAGGATCAGGACAAGGCGTTGCCTTTTCCATACGTCCGGGAAGACACCTTCGCGTAGGCACCTGTCGTACGCCCTGGTAAAGATCGTCGGGGCAGCTTTGACGGCCGCTCTCAAAGCCAGGTTTGGGATGCTTTCCTCGAGCCAAAACGCAGACATGCGTCTAGCACCTCACTCCGTGTGACTGGGGGGATGTCGCGCGGGTCGACGTTCTCCCGTATGTTTGTGTTCATTGGCCCGATTCTGGGGAAGAGATGTTCGACGATGGACTCTACCTCGGCCTCATCCATCTTAGGCTGGCTCCTCACCATCTTTTTTGCGGCAATCTTGTAATTGTCTTCTTAAATAAAATAAATCTTGTCTTTCCCCCATGGGTCCGCGTCCAGTTCTTCGCAAAGTTCCCTCCAGCAAGTGCGCTTCCTCCCGCTTATTTCGCAGTCGGAGCAGTCGGAGTGGAGCATTTTTGCAGTCGGAGCTCTCCGGCGGCATCCGGAGCTCTCTTTTTTGTTCTAGTGTATTGGTGTCGGAGTAAGATCCACCGTTTCCTCAGTTCTGCAATGGACTGCCCACAATGGACTGGTGTTAGTTTTTTGCACTTGCCAGAAAATTTATGTAAAAATCGCGAGAAGTGAGAGACCGTCCGACCGTCAAAGCTGTCCGAGTTGTGGCGAAAGAGTGGAAAACGTTAAAAAATGCCTACACCTGTCCCCTGTAGACGCAACTGCAAGAAAATACCACTAACATGACACAGGAAGATCGTCGAGAATGGAAAGCAGTCCACAAAGTATTGCTAGAAACTGCCGACAAGACCTTGGGTAGAAAGCAAAGGAACAGAGAGGAGTGGATCTCGCAGGAAACATGGAAACTAATCGAAGACAGGAAGGCAGCAAAAGCCCTGATCAATGAAAATCCTAACCACGAAGAGAAGGCCGAACTGACTCGTAGCTACTGGAACATAAACCGCAAGGTAAAACGGAGTGCCAGAAAAGACAAACGTAGATGGGCGGAAGATCTCGCAGCGAAAGCCGAAGTTACAGCAAGAAATAACAACACAAGCGAACTTTATCTCATAACAAAAAAATACTTCAATGAAAGTTTTCATAAAAACTTCAAAAGAGAACACCCAATAAAAAATAAAGAGGGACAATTGCTGACAAACAAAGAAGATCAACTTATAAGATGGCAAGAATACTTCCAAGAAATACTCGGACAACCGAACCCGGAAGAAAGTGATGCCGAGGACGGCATCTTGTGGAGGATGTGGGGGATCCACATCCTCCACAAGACCATCAAATAAATCTCCCGGTCCGGAACGTGAATCCTAACCCACCTAGTGAAAAAGAAGTCAGAACTGCATTAAAGAACCTTAAGAATAACAAGGCCGCTGGCCCAGATAACCTTCCGGCAGAAATACTTAAAGCAGACCTAAAGGTGGTAACAAAACTGCTCCACCCGCTAATAGTAGATGCATTGGATTCGGAAAATGTGCCACATGAATGGAAGGAAGGAGTCATAGTCGTTCTCCCCAAAAAAGGTGATCTTACAGACTGTGGCAATTGAAGAGGGATTACAATTTTAGACACTATCAACAAAATAATTTCTCACATTTTACTGGATCGACTATCCATCTCGATAGAGCCCAGTCTGCGTCCGGAACAAGCGGGTTTTCGCCCAAATAGATCCTGTGTCGATCAAATTAACACAATGCAAATCATCATAGAGCAGTCCATGGAATGGAGGTCTACATTATACGCGGTCTTCGTCGACTTCCGTAGGGCCTTTGATAGCATCTACCATAATGCACTCTGGAAAGCGCTGGAAGAAAAGGGTGTACCGGAAAAGATAATAAACCTAGTAAAGGAACTATACCGGGACGCATCCTGCTATGTAAAACACCAAACTGCTAAGAGCAGCGACATTACCATCAGCTCGGGAGTCAGACAGGGCTGCGTACTATCGCCCTTACTATTTAACATTCTGTTAGACTCAATAATGGACAGAGTAGTGTCAAGAAGTGAGGGCATTAGATGGACGTTAAACTCGTTCCTGGAAGATCTGGACTACGCAGATGATATCTGTTTCTTGGCACACACTCACGCCGACGTGCAGAGCAAACTCGACCGTCTCTTTGCAGAAGCATCCAAAGGTTTAAAAATCAACATTGGCAAAACCAAATCGCTTAGAGCCGCCACAAAGAATACCCGCGCCTTCCGCATTTATGACGAACAAATAGAGGATGTAGATGAATTCACGTACCTGGCAAGTATAATTACTAATGAGGGCGGCACCACCACCGATGTCTCATACCGAATAAAAAGGGCCAAACCGGTATTTGGTATGCTCCGGCCGGTCTGGACCTCCAGACTGTATTCCACACGAACCAAACTGAGAATATTCTACTCCAATGTGAAATCCGTGTTGCTGTACGGGTGCCAAACATGGAAAATCTCCATAACAATAGTAAATACGCTTCAGGTATTCAGAAACAAATGCCTACGAAGTATACTGCGCATTTTATGGCCAGATACAATACGCAATGTAAACTTATAGCACCTGACAAACCAACAAGAGATACAAAAAGAAATAAAACACCGGAAGTGGAAATGGTTGGGCCATGTATTGAGGAGAGACGAAGGAAACATCACTGAAAATTCTGTGTTCTCACAGAAAGGGACGTCCAGCTAACACGTGGAGGAGGACCATAGACGCAGAATTAAAGATCGCAGGAAAAACGTGGAACGAGGTGAAACGCCTCGCTCAGAATAGAGTCTGGAAGAAATTCTAGCTCAGAATAGAGTCTAAATAGATAGAAAGTCTTTGTAGAGGCCCTATGCTCCGCGTAGGAGTTAGAGGACAACAACACACGTGTCCCCTGATGCGGCTGTATCGCCCAACTAATAAAAAAAAACTTGAATCTTTTGCAAATTTGTTGTAAAAAAACTGAAATCGATACGTAATATAATAAGAGTATTTTGTTTATAAACAAAAATTTCAGTTAATTTAGACCCATTTTTAATTCAGTTACGCCTCGTTTACTCTTTTAGCAGATACTTCTCCGTAAAAATTTGCAATTATAATCTGTTTTCTGCACCATTCTCGTAAATTCTCCTCACAACTGTGAATTTAAAACGCGTTTTTTTATCTTCATGACCCAGATAAAAAGCAAAAAGCTACCAGTAGCACCTGCCACAATCTCAATTTTAAAGTAAAGAAGTAAATTCTCTTATCAGATAATATATGTCTGAATAATTAACTAACTTTAAAGAAAATATTTACCTACTTAAATCTAAAAAAAAATAGTTACATAAATTCACGGATTGAAATTAAAACGACAGCTGGAGATGCGATCGCACTCGCGAGATAATCCCGCCGCTAATTAGCAAACGGTGCACGCGATTTAATTAAATTACAATCACCGATTTTATTCTCGTTTTGCATAACACGGCGAATTCTATTCAAGCGCAAACAAACGTCCAATTGCCAATGCCTTATTTAATAACCCAGTTTTTGAAACTAGACTACGTGTCGACACCGATTTGAATAAAACGCGAATTGAAATCGCACACGCCAATTACCTTTATTATCTGCTTTGCCACTCACGGCTCGCATTTGCCAACACACGCCATGAATGGCAACAATTTTTTTTTTCAAAATTCTATAAATTCCAAATACTTTTTACAGACAAGGACAAACATAAATTAACACTTCATGTATTACTCGAAAAGCAATATTTAAGAGATAAGTTGAGAAATAGCAATACTAAAAAGACTGTCTAATTATTAGACAAAACTGGTTGGAAAAAACAAAGAAATGAGGCGTCTAGTATCAAAACAAGCTCTATTTTTAGTTCCGTACCGAAAACGGAACCCTTATAGGATCACTTTGTTGTCCGTCTGTCTGTCTGTGAGGACCATTTTTATCGGGAACGCGTAGAGGTAACAAGTTGAAATTTGTATCAAATACTCGGGTCTGCGGTCTCTTTAAGCTGTGAAAAAATCAAACTTGCAAGTCAACGCGATCAAAAGATATGACCGTTTATGTCGCATATTTTGCGACTTCACAAGGGAATCAAAACCTATAGGGTACTTCCCGTTGACCTAGAATTATGAAATTTGGCAAGAGGCGGTGTCTTACAGCACATGCAAAGGGAAAAATCTGAAAACCGTAAATATGTAGTTTAATTACAAGAAAAAATGCGAATTTGCTATTAGAAACTTATGAAAATACACTGTGTTGCGTGGTATTGTCAGGCACCATAAGCATATGGGTTGCACACAGTTAGGTCCTCCTAAAAATACCTTACTTACAAGTTTGTACGGAACCCTCGGTGCGCGAGTCACACTTGGCCTCGCACTTGGCCGGTTTTTATAAAATTTTACAGGAGAGACCAAAAACATTTCACGCTCTGATCCATCCCATTGAAGTGTCAAGATATGAATATTTATTTACTCTTTAAGAATTTATTTATTTATTCTCGTGTCAGAAAACATCAAATAAAACACAGATACAAATACTATGACTATAAACATTATATAATATTTGACGGTACTTACGTATTAACGCCACCACCGCTACGTTTTTAAATGCCGCCAATCTACACCTAAAATTTTTTATGATAAATCATAAAATAAAACATTTTTAACCCTTTCACTGCCATGTCAATTTTACGGAATAACACACAGCGCCAGTATTTATAAAAATGACGCTAGTTATGCAACCCTTTCACATTGATCACCTATTGATCAATAGCGAAAAATAACGCTCCTCTATAATCCTTTGCTCCTCCATAACTCGGAGCGGCGGCGCCGGTTACACTGCCGCTCAATCTAAAGAACTGCGTCGGAAAATCGCTAGTCCGGCAAAGTACTGCGGCAAACTTGAAGGTGCACTTTTACAGTACACCCTGCACATTTATGGAGATATTTCCGAATTTGGGGGCTCGTCGGAAGTGCCGATCGGGTTTTTAGATTCCCGCATCTGTCCTGCGCGATGCGAACCCAAATTTCGCCGATGACCGTCAAACTCGCAAATTGCCGGCCAAAGAGGAGGATGCGGATTTTTTTTCGGCATTTCGGACGCACCGGGTGAAAGGAGCGACGCAGGATGCCGCGAGTGGTACCGAAATACGCGTATCGGCGGGCGGCATCGCAAACGTCGGATTCGGCCTCGCGGTGAGGGAGTAATTGAAAAATAATCGTGCAAAAAATGAGTGATATTTTCCAACATCGGCAGCTCGACCGGGACGGCTCGGATCCCGAAACCATAGGCGCGGGCCTATTCCGGGTCTATTCCGAATTGAACGTGTGCAGTTTCGAGTTGCTGCGCCCAGAAACGACGAAACTGCCACGGTCAGACTGACCTCACCTTAAGGCGAAGGAGAGCCGATACGTTTCGAACTGTGGCGGCCGCTCCGTGGTCGCAGCGGCGTGGCGCCGGTACCAAAATGCGCCGCTCGGCGAAGCCCACGTACCGGTCAACTTGAAATTTCACAAACGCGACATCCTGGTGCCTGGTGTAATTAACAGTTATATGTGGGCGTCGCGACGCGATTCCGCGTCGTCCAATTATGGGTACTGAAAGCCAAAACACCGTTTACAATCCACTAAAAAATCCAGAACATTCACCGGCGGGCTGCAAAAATATGGACGTTTTACTTTCGACATTTGTTTTTTTTTCCTGGACGCCCAAAAAACGTCGTTTTTATAGCGTCGCGACGCCATCTTCAACTTAACCCGGATTAAACTCCCAAACAAACTAACAGGTTCTGTGCCCGATCGAACGGCGCTGGTCTCGTACAGATCCCTTCATTGGTTCGGACGTTCTAGGTACCGCCGCAAAACGCCTCTGGTTTTTTTCACTTTTGCGCACTTTTCTCTTTAAATCGCCGCAGATTCGCAGAAAGTCGTCGCGGCTTAAAAATTGTGTCGATGGAGGATGGCCTTCATATACTAAATGCAGATAAGAGTAACGACACGGACAAACCATCCAACCGATGTTCCCGAACTGATGTCAAACAGTCGCATTCTGATGGAATGTATACAGCAACTCTTCGGCGAGCACTCAGTATATCATCATCATCTTCCAGCTATATTTGTCCACTGCTGGACATAAGCTTCGTGTAACAACTTCAATCCCCCAGGAATAGCTGCGGGCATGTGTTCTAAAGAGAACAACCCAACCGGCGACCTGGAGCCCATTAGATAAGTGTAGGGCGTCCGTAGTCCATAGTAAGTGATTGCAAAATCAGCAAAAAAAAATTGCATTTTCTCTTGCACCAGGTGAACGAGATGGCGCAGGACAGCGAGTGAGGGCTCTAAAAAACGTGGCGCGAAGGCAGCTAAAGCGTCCGCGAAGAATTTCGAGATCCGACGCAAAATGCGCCTCGAAGGTAAAAAAATCGTGATTTTAGGTTTCGGTCTGGTGCGTCCGAACCTGAGGGAGTTGAGTCGCGAAAATGGCACCGCTCGACGGGGCTATCGCTTCTAATTTGACCTTTTCAAAAACCCACGTGGTGCGGTCCCCCAGGTGAAAGTCTCAGAATTGAAAAGTGAGGTGACATTCGGATGGACGGCGACGTTCCGGATACACCGACGCCGGAACGTGCGACGAAAACTGTCCGGGTTGTGTGTGAAAAAGTAAAAAACCTGGAAAAATTCGCCCAGCCGTTGCGCTCGTCTATTCAAGGATTTCCAGGTTAACATCCTTGATCATGATCAGTAGGTAAAGTTTCAGCTATCCTTTTCCAACCCAGGGGAAGAGATTCCTTAGCTTTCCATAATTCTAGCCTGGCTTTTTCGCTTGTAGTCTTCAATTCTTTGGATGTCCTTAGGAAACTCTTCCTAGACTCTGAGCATGTAGTTCATGCCCATGTAGAGGATGGGTTGCTTCCCGCTTAGCTTTCTTCCTTTCCTTGTTTGCAGCTACATGAGTTTAGCATGAGTAGAGTTATACCCAACCGGACAGGTGTACTCTGCAGCGGAATACCACAATGCCATTTCAGATGTTCGAATGGTGTCAGGTTGACTACCCCATTTTGAACCAGCCAGTTTTCTCAGAAGATTATTCCTGGTTGAAACTTTTGACTTGGTGTTCTTGTAAATAAGAGCTCTGTCCAATGTCACTCCTAGAAATGTTGGAGTGTAACAGTGTTCCATTTCTACTCGTGACCATACTAACAATTCACGAAAGGCTTCCCTGTATATCAAGTGAAAGGCACACGCTTGTGTCTTGGGAGGATTTGGTTTCAGTTGATTTGCGAAATAGTATTTGGGCAGACCCTTAAGGGCACTCGTGAGGTTATTCTCCACGGATTCTTAGTTCGAGGACCAGGAGTAAAACCAGGAACCGTTGTCGACGACATCATCTTAAACATCGACTTGGCCCCAACGTTCTTGGACATGGCCCGCGTGGAAGCTCCACCGCACATGGACGGCCGTTCGGTCCTACCCCTCTTCCTCAACTCCAAACCCAAGCGGTACAAGTGGCCCTTCGGTCTTGAGCCATACCTGGGTTTAGATGTGCAGCCTTCAGGTCATTATGGATCGTATCAACCCACCTCTGTCTTAGTCGTCCCTTGGGCCTTTTTCCCCGTGACTTCCAGGGTATTTGGTTTAGCCGTCGCCGCCCATGCGACGGTAACCCTTGCACACTTTTCGGGTTGATCGGGCCTTGCCAACACGCGTCGCTTTCAGGGGACAATATTTGAGGACGTGCCTAACCTTGCCTGTCTCATTTCGCCGCCGTCCATAGAGTAAGGGACCTTTCCCTGTCCGTACCCAGTATAGGAGACCAGTCCCCAGCTAAGACAGGTGCTAGTCCTACCTAGACCCCACAACACCTGGTTTCCCGCTGGGATTGGTTTTCCAAACCTTCCACCAAGTTGCACAGCGTAATAGGAGCACCACGTGTAGCTGAGTGTGGAGTTGGGGTGGAGAGGCTATGTGGCCGCTGGTGACCATTATTGCGCATCACACCCAAGACCCACATGTCCGGAGTAGATCTCTTCTTGCAGTCTTTTTTTTTTGACTAGTGCGACTGAATACACCTCAACGGCCAATAATGTGCCAAATATTTGCTGCCGTTAGAACTCAGAAGGTACCATTCCACAGGAGGTTCAACTTCAAGAAAGCTGCATAAATGTTGGGTCTCTCTGTGTCCGTGAGTATATTTAGCCTCTCCATGACTAGCACCTCAATTGGCGTTTGTCCGCAATTACCACGGACGTCTCCTGTAGGCATTGCTGGCTCTAATTGCGAGCATTCTCTGGACTTGGTGACACGTTCTCTCTGACTTGGTGACACGTTCATAGATCTTGCCCATACTGGGGCAGCATATAACATTACCGAGTGTGCCACCGAGCACAGCAGTTTTCTTTTGCTGCTTCTAGGCATGAGCCTTTCCAACACGCACACAATTTTTTTGGTCTTTGTCGACTGCTTTTTTAACGTGCTCCCCGAATGATAGATTCTTGTCTACTTTAACCCCTAGATATCTTATGGCACTCTTCGGTGTGACGACATAGTCCCTCAGCTTGAATTGGATGTCCCCAATTTTCAGATTTCCGGTTCATAAGACCGCTTCTAATTTTTCCGGAACCAGCTTGAGCATCCACAAATCAATCATGCGCATCGCTTCTCTTGCTCGGTTTTCTCTCGCACTACAAGTGCGAGATCGTCTGCAAAGCCGACGGACTCGGTTAGGTTAGGTTTTGTACTACGTCGGAAAATATGTTTTCATATTGGTCCCATCACTGATCCTTGCGGCACACAGCTGAGGATCTCCTTTGTAGCGCAGCCATTGTCTAATTCGACGACGATTCGTCTTTCAGCTAGGTAGCTGTCTATCATCGCCAGCTGATATGGTGCGAATCTACACCGCGTTTTCTTGTCAAGGATGTCCGAGTTGAAGGCATTGCGCACGTCCAGTGTGATAAAGGCGCATATTTTCCTAGTTCTCCTAGTTCTTTTCTAGCCTCGTCTGCAATGGCCACCACTTTCTGCCTGTGGAGTTGATCCATAAGTCCGCGTTGTTGATCGTCCATCCCTGAGCCGTATTTGTTTTTTGAGAGCACTTCACCGCTATTTCTTTCATTCTTTTGACAATGACCTGCTCGAGCAGTTTACCTGCGGTGTCCAGCAGGCATAGGAGGTCGGTAGGAGGTTGCCTCATTGGCCGGTTTGTCGCCGTTTCGTAACAGTATTCCTCTTCTTCTATAGCTCTGCAGCCCTGGGTGGGCCTTGGCTTGAGTTACAACATCCTTCCATCTCTCCCTGCTTTTAACCAATTGCAGCCAGTTTCTCACACCTAATATCTTTAGGTCGTTGATGCAGTCATTTCGCCATCTCTTACGTGGTCTACCCCGAGCTCTTCTTTCATGTGGACTCCAGTTCGTCAGTATTTTCGGTCCTCGGGTGCTTTCCATACGCATAATATGTCCATACCATTGTAGCCGTTGTGCCTTTACATGCCTTATGATGTCCGCTCCTCCAATTAGGAGTAACAGTAACGTAACAGTATTAGTCTGGCCTTTTTCCATATTTTCGGAAAGACACCCTTTCATGAGCGTACTATTCATGAAATTGAGGACATAGTGGGGAACGACCCTACATGCTGCTGTGACAATTTCTGCGGATATCAAGTCGGATCCTGGAGTTCTGCCCTTACCGAGCCTATCACTGGGAGCTGCAAGTACTACTTCAATTGTAAATTCCGGGGTGTAAATGGTGTGTTTACTATGTTTAATAGGACTGTACTTCCGAACGCAAAGTTAACACTGCGTATAAAAGTGACATACCTGCTTTTGATATTAGCGAAATACACAAGTCTTTGAACACCTTCTCGCGGTACACCCTCTTAGGATACGGCCTGAGTGAAAGTGCGTTGAGCGGCGAGCGGCGCGTGCAGTTTATGCGGGCAATGGGCGTCCAATGTCTGGTCTGAGTTATGAGCGGGGCGTGCAGCTGCATCCGACATACTGCACGCTGTAGAGGAACGCTAAACACAAACTGATTTGAAATGAGCGTGCATGCCACGCTGCACGCAAACCCAAACGCCCCGCTCACTTACTTACTCAGGACGCCTGCTACTAAGACCATGTGTTTGAGATGCACGCTGCACGCCACGCCCCGCTCCACGCTCTGTTTGAGCGGGCACTCAGGCCGTAGACTTACGCCTGTTATCAGCCCAAAAACTGATCTCAATTAACTAACGACTAACGGCGTGTCGTCGATGTAGTTCTACCCTGCTCTACGTTACAAGCCCTATAACATCGACAACCCCCTCTGAGATCACAATGGGAACTACTAATGTAACAGACAACCTTAACCTTAGTTCCGAATCTATGAGACAACATTTCCATAAGGACGTGACGTTCAGTTTTACGGTCGGCTTGTCACAAAGCGTGTCACCAAGCATTTTTGAGCTACTGTCAGCAGGACTGATGTACCTCATGTAATGTATAATATCACGTGAGGGGCGCCGATGAGGTGATTGCTTTGGGCGCTGTCGATATATAAACCGCCTCTGCCACCACTCGATGATCAGATGAACTAAAACAAGGGTTCGGCAAACTCTTTAAACTTAAGAGCCAATTTTCTATGAAAAATAATTTCAAACTGGATCGAGAGCCACGGATGATTTTTTGTTCCAGAAAGTCATATTTTTTATTGTTCTTCATAATTGGTGATTATTTAGCACCCTTGCGATAATATTATTGGTGCACTTAACTACCAAATCCATTTACAAATAACCTATGGAAATGTTTGTGTGCAGAGAGCTTCCTCGTGAATTATGCAATGGAAAGATAACACGTCATGATCAATTTTACTCCATCTGTTGCATTTGACATAATTTTAATGAGTGGTATGTGATTTTTCCTCAGATATTCGGTCAGTGTATTTTCAACATATTTTCGTCGTGTTTGACAAACCCACAGAAGTTCTTCTTTGGGACCATCTGATGAAACATAGTGAGCAAAGAGAACACTTTGCGCAGTATTCTCTATGTCACAAAACTCAACCGCTATTGATATGCCTGATAGTAATTTTACGTCCTCAACTTGTTGTTGGCATACATTTAACGACATTTTTTTGCCCTGTCTGTTACAGTTTTGGCAGACAATGATAAGATTTTGTTCATGATATCCGCTTTATTGTTAAAATTGTGATGGAGTGTGTCCCACATTTATCTCCTTCTTCTTCATTTATAGAATAATTGTTAATGTTTTGTTTATTGCTGCTTGGCACATGTCACCAAACTTTTTGATTCCGGTCCAGTTTCTGATGTTCCTCAGCCATGATAGCTGTTCACGTACGAAGCCCCTTCTGCCTTCTTTCCTTTCCGAGTATGAACTGGGGAGTTCGATATTTTGGCACCCTTAGTATGTGATCCAGATACCCGATATTGCGCAGTTTTATGGTATTGAATAGTAATCTGTCCACTCCTGCCCTTCTCAGCACCTTCTCGTTGGTAATTCTTCGGAGTATCCACATCTCGAACGCCTCGATCTTGTTAATAGATGCTACTTTTATCGTCCAGGTTTCTTCTCCATACAGTAGGACTGGCCAAACGTACCATTCTGTGGCGGATTTCCAAATTTAGGTTTTTTAGACGTAGTTTGTTGGATGCCAGTCTGGCTTCTTTTACCCTACTCTTGATCTCTTGTAGTGGGTCCCACCTGTCGTTTACTAGTGTGCCTAGGTATTTCGTGCTCGTAGTTCTTTCGATTGTTTCCCGCTCTACTGTGATGGACGCTTCTGCCCGATTATTATGGCTTACAACTATGAATTTTGTTTTGGATCTGTTCACTCTTAGTGCGGCCTCTGACCCCTTTCTGTTTATGTTGTTCATTAGTAGCTGTAGGTCTTGCTGGTTGCTTGTCGTCTGCGTATCTTATATTGTTTATTGTGGTACCGTTCACTATTATTCCAATTTCTAGACCATCGAAGGCTTCTGAGAATATTTGTTCCACGTAGAGATGAAATAGTATTGGAGACATTGTGGTGTATACGTGGTAGGATAATGTATCACTCACGGTTTGCAAAGGAAATTATTTACAAGGACAATATTTATACAAATGTACAAGAGATACAAACACCGTTGAGGGAATGAGTCGAGCTGGACTTTCTAAACTGGACTCGCCTGGCCTGGTTGACTGACTGCTAGCTGAGTCGGGTTGAACTGGCTGGACTGAACTGAACTATTATCACTCGCTGACTGTTTGCGCCTGACTGTGTGGACCGTTACTGTCTTGTTTATTCGAGGGTCCGGGTATTTATGTTATGTCCAGGTATACTGATCCCTCATCTGGGGGTGAAATTTAATTAAAACCGCGTAAATAATTAAGTAAATATTTAAAACCGTGCAAAAAAAAGAGTGGTATTTTCAGCAGTCGGCAGCTCGCCCAGGTAGGCTCAGATCGCGAACCGAGAAAATGTGATCCGAAATGTGAGAGAAGCGCAGGCGTCCTTCCCGAATAGAACGCGCGCAATTTCGAGTCGCTGCGCCCGGAAACGGCGAAACTGCGGCGGTCAGACTGACCCCACCTTCCGGCGAAAATTTCGCCGTTTGGGCCGATACGTTTCGATCTGTGGCGGGCGACTCCGTGATCACAGCGACGCGGCTCCGGTACCAAAATGCTCGTCTCGGCGGGACCCACGTGGCGGTCGACTTGGAATTTCAAAAAAGCGACATCCCGGTGTCCCAAATCGACATTCCAGTTTTTCTCCGTGCAGATTAACAGTTATAAGTGAGGGTCGCGACGCGATTGCGCGACGTTCAATTATGGCTGCCGAAAGCCAAAACACCGTTCTACAATCCACGGAAAAATCAAAAACATTCACCGGGGCGCTGCAAAAATATAGCCGTTTTACTGTCGTCACTTGTTTTCCGCAATACGGCGAGTTTGGGCGGCCGTCGGGACGGTCCCAGACGACGCAGCGCGATGCAGCTTGCAGGAAAAGATGAAATGTTCAATTCCCTGCTGGAATCGCGTGAAACCGTTCCCGCAGACCTCAAGTTGGCGGTTCCTTAGGAGTTTTCCTGGACGTCCAAAAACGCCGTGTTTATGGCGTCACGGGGCCATCTTCGTCGCAATCGGGATTAAACTCACACGCGGACTAATAGGTTCTATGCCCGATCGAACGGCGTCGGTCCCGTTCCGATCCGTCAATCGGTTCTGACGTTTTATGTACCGAGGCGAAACGCCACTGTTTTTTTTCAATTTTCCTCTTTAAACTGCCACAGATTCTGCAAAAGTCGTCGCAGTTTAAAAATGGCTGCGAGCAAGTGTTCTGTAGAGAACGAAGCCGGCCTGCCACCTGGAACCCTTCAAATAAGTGCGGGGCGTCCTTGGAAATGATGGCAAAATTTGCAAAAAAAAAAGTTTCATTCTCTCTTGCACCAGGTGAACGGGACCAGGTGAGCGAGGGCTCAGAAAATGTGGCGCGGCGGCGGCTAAAGCGTCCGGGAATAATTTTCGAGATTTGGCGAAAAATGCGCCTCGAAGGTAAAAAATTCATGATTTTATGTCTCGGTCTGGTGCGTCCGAACCTGGGGGATTCGAGTCGCGAAAGCGGTACCGCTCGACGGGGCTCTCGGTTCTACACCAGAAAAATGTACAATCCCGTTTTGCGTCGTCGCCGCCGCTTGAGAACGGGTCGTTTCCGCAAAAAACGTCGATTTGTGGGTGGGTTTCGACCACCTGGAGGGACGTAGCGAGACGGCGGATGAAACTCGGAGATGCGCAACGTACGGACGGACATTCTCAGTTAAACCGTCAAAGACGCGCGGTCAAAATACCCAAAATCTGCCGCCTCCGGCGGCAAAAAGAAGTCAAATTTGACCTTTTCAAAAACCCACGCGGTGCGGTCGCCCGGGTGAAATTCTGAAAACGCCACACGTCAGTCGTCTCACAATTGATCGAAATTTACGATTCCGTCTTGACCTGGCGATTCAGGGCGAAAACTTTCCCACACGGACCCCAAAGTTTTGCATAAAAAAAATTACCACTTTTACGGAGGTCACGGCGAAGATGCCCGGGGAAAATAAAATTCACGCAAGGATTCGGGTAGAAAACTTTGACACGCGTCCTCCAACTCCACTCTCGTCTCTGCGCGACTTTTATCGGCGACGTTATTCCCATATTTCTGCGAATCCGGGTCCCTCGACTAAAAGGCCGCCCGCGGCGATCCTAGAGAGTCGGTGCAACAGATTCTTGTAGCCAAAGAAAAGACGAACGACCCCACGTACGGCGATTTTCGAACCGACTTCCGGATCGCGTCATTTAGGCATCCAAAAATGACGAAATTTGTGCAAGAAAATGTTGAGTTTCTGGCACTTGGCAGAAAAATCTCTAAAATCTCGAAAAGTGAGGTGACCGTCGGACGTGGGGCGACGTCCCGGACACGCCGGTGCTAGTGGCAAGTCCGTGCGACGAAAATTGTCCGAGTTAAGGGTGAATATGTGCAAAAAAATTAGAAACTCGACCCAGCCGCCCCCGGAGGTGGTAGATTTATGAAATTACTTTTAGCATGTAATTTAATCTTTTCCAAATCGATTGAGTGTAATTTCGTGATGATGCAACACTTTGAAATATTTAAAAAAAAAATTCAAAAAAAATCATCATTTTTTGACCCGTTTGAACACAGTGACGGCTCGTTACTCGTTTAGCAATAATAATTTAGTAATATTTACTCGTGCACGAAATTTAATCCGCCTCTGCCACCTCTCGATGATCAGATGATCTAAAACGCATCCGCACCAACTGCATGACCGCGGCAGAGAACAGAGCGGAATGTAATTCATTACAGGAGGCTTATGTACAGCAGTGGATGACCCTAATGCCCGCCATACACACAACAGTCCACCGGAGAGGTCTACCTGTGCAGGTATGCCTGCACAGGTAGACAGGAGCGTATGTGGGAATAGACCTGTGCAGTTTCTTGCGTGCGGTTCACCTGCGCAGGCAAATCTGCACAGGTAAACCTCTCCGGTGGACCGTTGTGTGTATGGCCGGCATTAGAGTTATCCACTGCTGGACATAAGCCTCCTGTAGTGAATTACATTCTTCTCTGTAACCTCTCCGGTAGACCGTAGCGTGTATGGCAGGCATAAGAGCTGATTGATGAAGTGATACAAGACTATACTAAACTGAATTTTTCGTTTTGTACTGTTTATTGTTTTATATTTTATGGTGTTTTTACGTGAATTTATGCGGAGATAAAACGGCAATAAAATACTAAAAAAACGTGCAATAAAGATAAAGCTTTAGCCTTAAGTATCGAATAAATATTCAATAAAATGAAATTTGATCGATAAACCGAAATTCTATTAGCAATAATTTTGGCGCCCACGCAGAATAAATTCAAAGGAATTTCCGATATAAAATGTGGAAATCAACGAAATTTTTGGTAATTTATAGAATATTAAAGGACTAGTTCAGTAAGCGCGATTTTACGCCTTACGAACGAGTTATTTATAGTATTTTTTCTATTTTACGCCCTTTTATGCCATTTCTAAATAAAAAAAACGTCCATACTTATTGAGAAATTTGTATCGCACTCGGCGAGCCATTAACGAACCCATATGAGTGCTTTAATGACTTCATTATAGACGTAAAATATAAAATAGTATATTAAAGAACGAGTTCAATAAGCTCGATTTTTCAGCACACGTCCATGTTTAGAAAACTCCTGGCTACGCTCGTCGACGCGTGCTGAAAAATCGCGCTTACTGAACTCGTTCTTTAAACTATTTTTCTATTTCGCACCCTTTAATGCCATTTCTAAATAAAAAAAATCGCCGATACATATTGAGAAAATTGTATCGCACTCGGCGAGCCATAACCGCACGCATATGAGTGCTGTTATGAGTCCATTACAGACGCAAAATAGAAAAAGGAAATTTAAAGCAAAATGGGATGGAAAATTTGCCACAAAATTCTGAAATTAAATAAAGTGATTGGGTGCGAATTATTTACAAACAACCTGAGGCGGTTCGTGTGCAATCGTTTTTAAATTTTCGTTGCGGTTTGATAAATTATTTATGTGTGAGATATTTTCATTGTTGGTCGTTGCCTGAAGCTCTCCGTAATATATCACACGGAGTTATGAATATTTTACGGATTAATATTGAAACAGTTTCAGTTTGAATTAGACCAAAACTAATAAATAAATTACGGCCGCGCTCTCGTTTTTGCAACGACTTACCAAACCATGCAATTATATCTACTTGATTTGTGTCTCTCACAACTTCACATTTCATCATAATCTAATTAAAAAACTTGGTACTTACGTATTAAGGCCACCACCGCTATATATTGGATCGAGTTAGCACTGCTGCCGCGTGTATGTTGTCGCGGCGGGCAACCTAATCTAACCGGGGTTAAAAACTATTTTGAGTTTTAAAAATGTTTTATTTTATGGTTTATCATAAAAAATTTAAATGTAGATTGGCGGAATTTAAAATGTGGCGGTGGTGGCGTTAAAACGTAAGTACCAAATTTTGATTACAAAACTTGCATATTTCTCTAATTGTTGTCATTTTCTCATCAAATAATAAAATATTTCTCTAATTGTCGTCATTTTCTCATCAAATAATGAATTGCGCAATTGATGAAATCTATGAATGTTTTGGAATGCGATTATTTAAATTGTAACAATTGCTTAGTAAAAGTTGTAGCGGTAAAACATTTTTCTAAGAAGATATTATTACACAATTATGATTGACTTGTGAGAACAGTGTATAAACTGATGGATATGTGTGAGCGAAGATTCAACTTCCTATGTTATTAAATGTTTCGTGTTTTTTTAATAAATTTCTTTTTTTTGTGTCAATAATTACATAGCCGATGTAGCAATAAAATGAAGGCTATTAGAAACAGTTAATACTCGGCAGATATAAAGGGTCTTCCAATAAGAGGTTTCTTTTTCAATAGCCCGCCATTTTAACAGTTGTCATGAGTCAACGTGTGACTACTTGACAGATGACAAGTAAAAACTACGCCACTAATAAAAATGGAACGCTATAGCCTCCAACAACGCTAGGAAATTATGAAAATTCATTACAAAAATGGTGAAAATTTTCGCAAAACTAAAGCATTTTTTGGTTGTCGTGATGCACCTTCTCGGCCAGCAATTTTGAAACTGGTGAAAAAGTTTGAGCTGTTGGGACCCGTTAGTGATGTGAAGAACCGAACTCGTGCATGTCGCTCAAGAACAACTTAGAATATTGCTGTTGTAGCCCATCTCTCTCTTCAGTACATAACCCTTCTGCAGGGTGTGGTGACATCAATTTACTACGCTCGCAATGACTCCTCGCCAGCGCTCTCTATCTTGGGCAGATCTCATTACTTCCTACATCCCTTGTCCCGTCAGGGTTTTTGTCCGGTCTATCCAACGTGTCGGCGATCTTCTTCTTGGGCGGCGGCCTTGTACTTTGCCTTCTACTATGAGTCGTCCAATATTGTCGAACCTCTTTGCCACATGACCCAGGTATCTTAAATGCCGTTGGTTTATTGTCTGGTATAGTCTGGTCTTTAGACCGAGTCGTTTGCGCGGTGGGCTGTCCCTCCAATGGTATTTGCAGCATTTTTCTATAGCATCACATTTCAAACGCGTCTATTCTGCGTTGGTCTGAGGTCCGAATAGTCCCTGTTTCGCAGCCGTAAGTTTCAATGGAGAAGACCAGGCTATGTATCAGCCGAAATTTTGTATTTTTGGTAATGGCTCGATCTTTCCAAATTTTCAACAGTTTTCACCATAGACGTTCTGGCAATCGCTATTCGTTTGCGGATTTCTTCCTCCGATCCACCATTGTTGGTAACTACTGATCCTAGATAATCAAATCTTTCCACCACTGCAAATCCAGCCACGGTGTCGCCTTGTGGCAGGTTTTCATTTTGTCTGTCTATTACCACGATCTTTGTTTTGGCTCTATTAATCTCCAGTATATGTGAGCTACTGTTTTCTGTGAGTCTTATAGCCATTATAGCCTCCATTTCAGCTTCCTCCGAAGCCAGAATCACGGTATCATCTGCATATATCACATATCAAATTCTTTATCCACCAACAGGGATCCCTCTGATCCCAATCTTCCAGTACCTTTTGCATAATGTATTCCGTGTAACGGACCCGGACGACTCGGCACTTCCAAATCGGCTCCGGACAATTCGGCACCGGATAAGTCGGCACCGGACAACTCGGCACCAGGAAAATTCGGCACCGGATAAGTCGGCACCGGACAAATCGGCACCGAGACATTTCAGCACTCGTATCGTATTTTTAATTTTCTTATAACCTCTTATCCTTTTAACTTTTAATAAAGTTATTTATGTATACATTTATATACATTGAGCTAATTAGTTTTAAGCTCTTGAAGGGAAAATGTGTTTTACATAAGAAGTAATGTTAATTTTCATAATATTACATGTAAATTGAGGCAAAAGGCCGACTGTAATTATCGACGGCGAGTTTGGCAATGTCTGCGGCAGAATCTACTGACGGGGTCGGGCGATATCTCCTTTAGGGTACATGCTAGAGCCGTTCTGACACCAGATTTGATTTTTCCTTCACCATTTTTATCATTGCTAAAGCCGTTCTAATCCCTCCTCAACTACCTGTTATTTTTATTATTGCTAGAGCCGTTATTTCTAATCCCCGTCTAGTCTCATATGTCTAGCCCCTATGTGCCTAGTCTCGTGTATCTTGTCTCGTATTTCTAAACCCATCTGCCTGTCTAGTCTGGTCTTAGTCTCATGTGTCTGGTTTCTAGCCTCTTATTAGTCCCATGCAACTCGTCTTAGTTCCATATGTCTAGTCTCGTGTCTCTAACCCCTAGTCTCATATATCTCATATCTCATATACCTGGAGACTGGGAGGCTGGTACATGTAAAACGTCCACAAGGAGGCTGTCCATGTAAATTCCCATAAGGAGGCTGGTCCCATGTAAATTTTTCATAAGAATCCTGCTCCAGAACATGACATCTATCCCTACTTTTATTATTAGTTTTTAATTTAACGCTGTTTTCATGTCAACATGAATTCTACTGTTGGCTAGAAGGTGACTAAATAAATAGTTTAAAATTTCCTTCATCTTTCAAGGGGCGTACGTTACATTCTTTAATTATAAAAATATTTCTGTTGTTTTTGATATTACCAAAACCTATGTTATAATAGAAAATTTATATATTTATACTCTAATGATTGGTTGATCATCAACTCTAATGATCCGGTGCCGAGTTATCCCGGTGCCGAGTTGTTCGGTGCCGAGTTGTCCGGTGCCGAGTTGGAAGTGCCGAGTCGTCCGGTGCCGACTTATCCGGTACCGATTTATCATGTACCGCTGTGTAAATGTTAAACAGTATTGGCGACAATATGCATCCTTGCTGCACTACCGCTATTATTTTGAATGGTTCGGTGCATGTGTTACTTACGCTGACGGATGCAGTACTGGTCTCGTAAAGCTATCTGATTAATCGTATTAGATGCAGTGGTGTAGCCCATAGTGTTAAGGAAAACCCAGGTTTGTCCATTTCTCGTCAATCTGTGGAATTGGGCATTCCACAAACGCCATTACACCGTTTTTTTGCATTAAGACTTAGGTCTTAAGACTTTTAAAGTTCAGTTAACTCAAGTACTCACGCCCGCCGTTGATCAACAACGTCCTTGAGACCTTGAAATGCATCTTCATCGAGTCGGGTCGAAATTTCATCGAAAAATCATCTTGAGTGATGAGGCCCATTTTCACCTCGAAGGCTACGTTAACAAGCAGAATTGTTGCATTTGGGGCTCGGAAAACCCAAGAATTATTTTTTCGAAAATAATGCTGAAGCAACTGTTGCGGTGAATGGATTACGCTATCAAACGATGATTAATGATTTTGGAATTGGAAGATATTGAGGTGGATGACGTTAATTTTCAACAAGATGGCGCTATGTGCCCCACAAGTAACGATACCATCGGTCGTTTGCATGAAGCGTGAAGCACATCTTATACAGAGCAACTTTACACATTGTACACAAGGTTTTGGTTCGCTTTTCTTTGCTCTTTTCTGAACAGTTCGCACATCTTCTTCTGAAGCTACCTTCAACGGGAAACCCCAGAATTATTGTTTAAAGGCCTCTCCATCCTCAACGTGTGACTGTTTGGTGCGGTTTTTGATCTGGCGGGGTCATTGGACCTTACTTCTAATGATTTTGGAATTAGAAGATATTGATGTGGATGACGTTAATTTTCAACAAGATGGCGCTACGTGCCTCACAAGTAACTATACCATCGCTCTTTTGCGTGAAGCCTAAAGCACATCTTACACAGAGTAACTTTACACACTGTACACGAGGTTTTGGTTCGCCTTACATTTCTCTCTTTCCTGAACAGGATTGATGAAAATCCCTGGGGAGATGAGTACCATAAATATCGAGAAGAAAAGTTGCTGGCTAAACCTCTGCGCGAGGATCTATGAAAATTCCTGGGGAGACGCGTAATAAATTGCCACTGGAGAGCTGAAGATCCGAAATCCTAGTTTGTGCCCTAGCTCTAACATTACCTTTTTAAGAAATTAGCAAATCTTCTAAGTTTTTGTAGTAAAGGCTATATGAACCTTGCGGGAATAAAATATCTAGTGGCAATTGCTAGTTAACTAAATTATATAGGCAACTGCCTTTGCAGAATTTATAAAAACTGCGTGGTTTGTCTAGAATCTGGAATTATGTCACCTCCTGAGCAGATCAGCAACCTCAGAAAAGCCTGTGCTAAGACCAGGCGTGCTTATCAAAGGTGCAAAACGAAAGATGGCAAGGAAAGAATCTCTCAAGACATACTATATGGAGTCAAAGAAAATGCTTCGGAGATCCATAAATATCGAGAAGAGGAGATAAACCTCTGCGCGAAGATTGATGAAAAACCTGGGGTTACGCGTACCATAAATATCGAGAAGAGGAGATGCTGGCTAAACCTCTGCGCGAGGATTGATGAAAATCCGTGGAAGATGCGTACCATAAATATCGAGAAGAAGAGTTGGTGGCTAAACCTCTTCGCGAGGATTGATGAAAATCCCTGGGAAGATGCGTACAATAAATAGCGAGAAGATGAGATGCTGTCTAAACCTCTGCGCGAGGATTGATGAAAATCCCTGGGAAGATGCGTACAATAAATATCGAGAAGAAGAGTTGGTGGCTAAACCTCTGCGCAACGATGGATGAAAATCCCTGGGAAGATGCGTACCATAAATATCGAGAAGAAGAGTTGGTGGCTACACCTCTGCACGAGGATCGATGAAAATCCCTTGGGAGACGCGTACCATAAATATCGAGAAGATGAGATGCTGTCTAAACCTCTGCGCGAGGATTGATGAAAATCCCTGGGATGATGCGTACAATAAATATCGAGAAGAAGAGTTGGTGGCTAAACCTCTGCGCGAGGATTGATGAAAATCCCTGGGAAGATGCGTACCATAAATATAGAGAAGAAGAGTTGGTGGCTAAACCTCTGTACGAGGATCGATGAAAATCCCTTGGGAGACTCGTACCATAAATATCGAGAAGAGTTGCTGGCTAAACCTCTGCGCGAGGATCGGTGGAAATCCCTGAGGAGACGCATATCAAATTGCCACTGGAGGAATGAAGACCCGAAATCCTAGTTTGTGCCCTAGCTCCGACATTATGGAAAAAATCTACACCGAACTATTTCTGATCCATCCGAAAAGAACTTGGAAAAAACTGGAATTCACTACAGAGGAACAAACGGTGGGCAGCAAGCGGCTCAAAAAAGGCTGAGCACCAGGCACGGATATGATCCCATCGGAAATCACCAAAACCGCATGCAGGCTATTTTCTAAATATTATGAATAGAACGAGCGGGGGGGTGTTTTTCCGTAGAGCTGGACAAGGGCTAGACTAATACTGCTACGAAAAGGCGACAAGCCACTTAACAAAACAACGTCTTACAGCGTCCTCTTTCCTGAACAGTTCGCACATCTTCTTCTGGAGCTAAATTCAACAGGGAGGTGATCTCCATTGATACCTCGTTAGAGTCGTCGGAAGAATCTTTAGAACTTAGAGCATCTCTGGAACTTTGAGAGCTGTCTGGTTCTAAGTTTTCATCTTCTTAAGAGACATCAGATGTTGCAAATGGGTGATGAAGGATGATTCAAAAGTTTTCCCAATATTTTTTTAGTTCGTTCTCAGTGAGGGGTCATTTTCAGTCCATTCTATGAACATATTATAGCTATAAAATACCAATTGGATAAATGAGTCCCATTATATCCTGCGACACCGACAGCAGCGTTTTGGTTGCGAGGACGACCCCTCCTCAATCGCCGGCTACGGATTTACCCTAAGATCAGGTAGCGAAAGGTATGGTCTTGATATAAGCATCTAAATGACAAAATTAACGATTATTAGTAAATCAAACATTGGAAATGGTGACAATTTCAAGGTGATTTTTCTGTACATGTTACGCATTTCCTTGCCCTTTTGCTTATTAAGAATGCCCAACAATCTATTTTATCTAAATAACTTTGGTAGAACGTACAGAAACAAAGTTAAACAGCCGTCAAGATGAAAAATTGCGGAATCAATGAACATATTTGCAGGGAACAGAAAATGGGAGTGGTGTAAGCACATGGTTTTTCCTATTTTATGAAAATACCAATGGGACAATGCTTTATGAAAATTTACAGTGAATTAAATCCCACCGAAATATATCATTCGGTGCTTGGGACATATGTGTCCCGTTAGTAGCGAAAGGGTTAAAAATAATCATAAACTTATAATGGAACCACTCAGCAACTGTTAGAGTGGAGGAAGAGGTAGAAATGGTAGAATGTTCACCTCCTCTGTCCTAGAGGAGATACTATCACCGTTACCATACTATCATACTATCACCATACTATCACCGTTGATTTTCAACTTCTCTTCGGAATACATATTTAAAGAAGCTCTGGAAGACTTGGAAGCTGTCATATCACTAAACGGTGAAACAATAATATACGGAACGAAGATGATACGGTGATATTTGCTAATAGCATGGAGAACTACAACACCTCATGAATAGAGTAACAACAGATTAGTTATCATCTTCAAATCCGCCTTTGATTGCATTCACTGGGCCAGTTTGTGGACAGTCCTGGAGATCGGACACGTGCCGCTGAAAATGATAACCTAACCTAACCTCACACCCTGTTTAGTCGGTTAAGCGTTGTCGTGTGTTTGGCAGTCATAACAACTCCCTATTATCTTATGAGCTGCACGCGAGTGGAGAAATAATAAATTATGAAACGCGGTCTAATCAATTTCTTAGCGTGGGGTTACATAGACCTCACACCCTGTTTAGCGTGGGGTTACATAGTTGATTATTTGTTTAATAAATGTATTTCTTTGTAGACTAATAAGACGAGGCAGAGAAGACTAGTCAGAAAAGGCTGGACAGTCGAGTCTGGTCAGACAAAACTTGAAAAACATGACTAAAGACAAACAAGACAAAGCTAGTCAGGCAAGTCTAGAGATGTAACACTAGATGACAGACAGAACTATATAGACAAGATGCAAAACTAGACAGGCAAGACCAGACAGAGTCTAGACTTCTTTTTGTTTAATATTAATGTGTGTCTAGTGTTGTCTTACAAGTCTTGTCCGTCGACTACTCGTTCTGTATGTTGATTCTCTAAATAGTTTTATGTCTTGGTTCTGTAATTTGATTATTATGTATTTATAATAAACGTAAGTGATCAATCAAGCGAAGTTATGTAAGAAAGTAACGGTGCTTTAGCCTACATTTCGTTGATAGATTTCCTGACGGAGAAAAAAACTAAAACTTATTAGAAAGCATGTGTTCAAGATGCATTTATGTATGTGAGTGTGCGGAGGCGCTGGCCTACGCTGACTATTTCCGAACTTATCTTCAAATATTTTCTTTCCAAGCCCACAATTTTTGTTTCTAAATGTTTGGGCTAGGAATTGCATTTATCATAGGTCTCTTGTTGATCTGTCCATATAAGGTTCACATTGTCATTGAGGTTTTAATATTTAAATTTATGTACACATAATTCGTTGAATTATTACCGAGGATTTATTGAATATTTTGATGGGTTTTGATGGGTTTATCTTAAAATATTTTCTTTCCAAGTCCACAATTTTTGTTTCTAAACGTTTTAGATAGGAATTGCATTTATCATAGGTTTCTTGTTGATCTGTCCATATAAGGTTCACATTGTCATTGGGGTTTTAATATTGAAATTTATGTGCAGATAATTCGTTGGATTATGATTAATTGAATATTTTGATGGGTTTTTGATTAAATCTATGTTTAGCGATTTTGTAATTTACGAAATATATATTTGAAAAATATGACGTGATTTTACTGTTTTAACGTTTTTAGAGATCATGAGAAGATTTTGTTTAGAATAAATTTGGATAAATAATAAAAGAATTAAACTCTTACTTATTTTTAAACTGTTTTTTAATATTCCAATCCACCCACGGTATAGAAAACGAAGGAGAATACAAAATAGTGATGTAATAGCGCAATCTTATTTGTCAAAATATTAAATGAAACAAGAGATTCTACGTCTCCGATTCAGTTTCCTTAATCCAAACTAATTTTTAGAGGGGGGGAAATACCTTTACGTACTACCCTCAGAACAGAAATGCCCTGAAGAGTGTGGGACTCACCCGGCATGATGGTACCACCGGTCCTACCCACTAAAAACCACCTCCTCTTTCCTTCAATAACCATTCACCTTACCACGGGATCGCCTCGCATTACTTCATGGAGGAGAGAAGTCCCTATTCGTTGGCATCTTTCGTTATTCGTTATCCCTCTCGTCCAGTTCTTTCTTTAATAGGATGTCTTGCACCATTTTTTCAATTATATTCCACCCTACTTCGCTACTCAACATTTCGGGCACTAAGTTCTCGGGTGTTAGTTTTTTACGAATTAGGTATTCTACATCGTTCCACTGCAGGAAACTGAAGAACGTGTGCTCTGCTGTGTCTTTCTCAGCACCACAGTAAGTGCATTCTGCTATTTGGCTCTTCCCTATTCTCTTCTTTTAGGCCACAAAGCAACCATAGCCGGTGAGCATTTGCGAGAGGTGGAATTATAGTTCTCCATGCTCCCTAGAGTACCAGTCTTTAATTTTCGGTATTAGCCCAGGCGTCCACGGGCTTGTTTGTTTCCATACTATCCCACGTTTCCTGCCACCTCTCCATGGTATCTTCCTTAGCTTCCTTTCTCCGCTCCAGGTTCAAACTTCTCCCCTTTCTTTAACGAGTAAATCGAGCGGAATTACTCTTCCTATGACAAGTAATGATTCTGTTGCGTCAGTTCTGTAACTTCTGCAAATGCGGATTGCAAGAGTTCTCTGTACGCGAAGTAATTTTTGTCTATATTTATGGTATCTACAGACCTCGATCCACACGGGGGCGGGATAAAGAATGATAGACTGGGCTACAGTTGCTAAGAGTCTTCTTTTCCTTTCGGTTGGCCCATTTTCATGAGTCTGGAAAGAGACAGAGCCGCTCTTTGGGCTTTTTCAGCAACATGCGTTATGTGAGGCTCTTATTCATTACGACACCAAGATATTTCACGTGCTTAGTTGGTAGTATTATTGTACCTCCCACCTCGAACTGTATCTCCCCGTACCTCTATCTACCAGAGAGCATCACCGCTTCGGTTTTTTCCGTGGCAAGTTGAAGTTTGTTCTTTTTTAGCCATATGGAGATCCTATGTATCGCCTCGTTGGTGTTGTACATTTAATCTTCTCTCGATTTAGCTCTAAAGACCACTGCCAGGTCGTCGACGAAAGCAATTGTTTCCACGTCGTCGCGCAAATCTAGGTCTAGTATGCCGTCGTATAACAAGTTCCAGAGATGCGGGCCCAGTACAGAGCCTTGAGGCACGACACATGTCAATGGAATTGCAACGCCGTCTTCTAGCTCTAGCTTTCTACCAGTCAGGTACCTTCCTATAATCTTTCTCAGGTAGGCTGAGATGTTTCTTTCTAGTAGTTCCTTCTTTTAAGTTCCAGTTGGCGGAGTTGAAAGCATTCTTTATATCAAGCGTGACAAGGACGCATTTTCTGGTTTTCCTTGTTTCTTCATTTCGTTTGTTGCAATATCGCATACTCTCTTCACGGCTTGAATTGTTGAACGTCCTTCTCTGAAACCATACTGTCGATTTGATATGTCTTTTTTTTCTTTTATTTCCGTCATTAATCTTCTGGTGATAAGATGTTCTTGTAGCTTCTCCGCACTGTCCAGGAGGCAGATCGGGCGGTATTTTATCTCAGCATCTTCTACCTTTTTGGTTTCTTAATTAGAGCTAGTCTTGCTATTTTCCATACCTGTCTCTCGCATACTCTTTTGCATACACTCTTTACCGCTTGAATTGTTGAACGTCCTTCTCTGAAACCATACTGTCGATTTGATATGTCTTTTTTTTCTTTTATTTCCGTCATTAATCTTCTGGTAATAAGATGTTCTAGTACCTTCCCCGCACTGTCCAATAGGCAGATCGCGCAGGGAACGTTCCCTCGGCCAGTAATTCGTTCATGACCCCAAGAACATATTTTGGGTTTTCTGCAGCTACCATTTTTAATACCTCTGGGAGGATCAGGTGCGGTCCTGGTGCCTTTCTGGTTTTAATTTTACTAAGAGCTTCTTCTAACTTTTTCTCTGTGAATTCTCTTACTGGGGCGTGTTCCGTTGTCGGATACCAGTCGTCTTCCTCACATTAGGGAAAAAGTTTTCAACAGCTTTCTTCTTCTGTTCAAGTAGAAGCGGCTTTTGGAACACTTTAACTCGCTTCATTACGATGCGGTATCCACTCCCCCATATATCATTTTCCACGGCATCGCATAGTCGGGTCTATTGCACATCTTTTGCCTTGAGAATGACGTGTTTCAGCATCTTTTTCTCCTGTTTGTACTCGTCCCTGTCTTGCTCGTAATTATTTCTTGACAGCCTTTTGTTCGCTCTAGTCATGCTTCTTCTTGCTTTAAGACAGCTTCTACGTATGGTTGCGATGTTCTCAGTCCACCAGTATGCCGCCTTTTGGTTCCTCCTCCCCGTCATTTTTGGAGTGGCTATCTCGCCAGCTTTTTAGAATGTTTAGAACAAATGCTTCCGGTGAGTCGGTTTCTTTTCCTTTAGTCTAATTTTTTAACGCATAATGAATTTAGCGACCAACTATGATTTATTCTTTCAGTATGTATCTCATTTTAAATATCCTCGAGTTCAAAGTATATGTACTTATGGTCGCTCATGCTCTCCTCTTGGAGTACCATCCAGTTTGTGATTTATGTTTTAGTTTGCTCCTTGGCTATGGTGATATCAATGATTGACGTGCTTGCTCCACGTTCGAAGGTCGCTTTATTCCCTACATTTTGTACGACAAAATCCTCCTGCGCCATCCATTCTGTCATTATGATTCTTCTGGTATCTGTAGTTCGTGAACCCCATTCATGTGATTTAGCGTTAAAATCGTCCATAATAACTATATTAGTGTCACTTTGTTGTCGCACACTTCTACTTAGATTTTCCAGGAATTTTTCAAAGATATCCAGTTTCACGTTTTGGAAGATGTAACATCCATAGAAAACAGAGTTGCTTGTCTCAATCCAAACGAAGCCGTCCTCTGCTCCATGCTGTTTGACGGGATTGGAGTTCTTAATATTTTGTATTGCTACGTCTGTTCTATTGTCGGTGTACCATTTCTCCTTTTGTACCAGCTTTTTGTTAGGTTCCATGATCGTTGCGCTATCGACGTGCTTCTCGTGTATGGTTTGCGTCATAAGCTCAAACGCACACTTGCTTCTGTTTAAGTTTATTTGGAGTACTTCTATTTAGGTGTTAGCCATCTCTGTGTGCTGTGTGGAGTTGTGAGCTTCTCCCTATTTTGCGTTTTATTCTTTGCGCCCTTTCTGGCATCTGAAAGTGCCTTCCTGAAGAACATGCACTTTCCTCCACCAGCCTGGTGTCCCTCTTTGTTACACAGTATGCAGAATTCATCGTTGGTACAGGTTTTCCACTTATGACCCCCTTGCGCGCACCTGCTGCAAAGGCTGGATTTGTCAGTGTCGGTGCACTCTGCTGTTTTGTGATCAAACTGCCAGCACTTATAGCACTTTGTCAGCTTAATCCTTTTCTCGATCTGACACTCGACTATGCCAACTCGGAGGAGGCTTCTGCTAGACTGCTTTTCAGCGTCTTCTTTGTTGCTGGTTGGCGTTGCGGCTAACGTGTCATTTACATTCGGCCTAAGTTCGCTCAGTTTATATGTGGTTTGTTCCAGAGATCCGACCAGGGCTTCGACTGCAGCTAGCACATCTTCTTTTACTGCGGCGGCTTCTAGCTCCCTAATATGCAGGGTCTCTTGTTTTTGATATTTTTGGGCAAAAAACCTAGCCTTTGCAGCAGGTGCGGACACCTGCTGCAAAGGCTAGATTTGTCAGTGCCTTCAAAATCTTCAAACCTGAACTCAATTGAACGTCAATCTCAACTAAAACATAGATTTCTATAGTCCGAGGGTTGGCCCCAGATATCTAAGCCAATGTGCAAGTATACAATACGCAAATAGAGCAGGTCATTAAATTTAAATACTTGGGCAGCTGGATCACCGAAGACCTGTATCCAGATCTGGAATTAAGAAACGTATCGAAATAGCCAGAACAATATTCCTTAAGATGAGAAAAGTAGCCTAAACGAAGTAGCCTAAATAAAGCCTAAACCTTAAACTAAGATATCAGTTCGTTAAGTGCTACATTCACTCGGTACTGTTGTATGATGTTGAGGCTTGGATGTTGAAGATCAATACTATGAACAAAATAGAAGCGTTTGAGATGTAGATCTTTAGAAGAACGCAGAGAATATAACGAATAATGAGGATCTTAGACGCATGGACAGAGACAGAAAGCTATTGGTTATTATGAAGAAACGTAAGACAGCGTACCTAGAACATATCCTTAGAAATACAAAACATAGCCTTCTAAAATTAATAATGGAGGGCAAGATACTGGGGCGTCGTAGTCCAGGACGAAGGAAGTGTTCCTGGTTGAAAAACATAAGAGGCTGGACTAGTCTGAACTTCCACTCATTGTACAGAGCGCCACAAGCCCGTGGGGAATTTGTCATGTTTGTTGCCAACCTTCAGTAATGGAGAAGGCACCTAAAGGAGAAGGAGGTTGCCTATGATCCAGTAAGCTGTTTCTTTAGGCGATACAACAAAGCAAGGTTTAAAATACATTTTCAGTCATCTTGCGTTTCGAAGTTGATTGAATGGCACGCCAAAAAGCCACACAGTAATTTGTATACTTGCATTTCAAACTTCATTAGCCGAGGAATTGTCTAACATCAAACAATTGTGAAACACGTCCCATTTTTCAGACCAGTGTTTCTCAAACTTATTTGTCTCATCGCCCACCTGTGATATGCCAAAGTTAATAACACCCCCCAAATGTGAAGGATGAAATTAATGTTGCGATATCCATTTACCTAATTGAGGTACAAGTTCGTGAAAACCTCACGATTTTAATGTTTAAACCAAACAAATTTGCTAAGTTTTTTAAGTTATCTTCGCGAATTTCTGCAAAGATGGGTAGTGGTCAATGAAACCAAAATTCTTCATATGAAGTTGATATCATTCGGCAACCTGACTAACTTTCTTCCAAAACAGGGCCGGCGTTTTGATAACATGAAAATGGTGTTATTATCTAATCAATAAGTTCCCAAGATATTTCTTGAGTTTCCTGAATTTCCTTCAGATTTGGGAATTGATAAAATTGACGACGAGCCAAAATGTTTTTAAAAGAAACAATTTTTCCTACCGCCCCCTATATTACTTCCGGGCTACCTAGCAATCCCCAAAACGATGTCATCGCCCACTGGAGGGCGATATCACCCACTTTGAGAATCGCTGTTCTAGACGACACAAGTTACCAACCCCTGATCTGGACAAGAGCAAATCTGAATAAAATCCAATCCACATTAATTAAACAAACTATAGTATATTCTCGGTAATTCGGCCGTTGGTTAATCGAACGACACATTCAGTAATCCGGCGGTTTGCAGACCGCTCGCGCTCTTCCCTCCCACCACTCCTTCTGATAATCCGGCGGTTGTCTGGTCCCATATGTGTCGGATTATCGAGATTATACTCTAGTTTAAAATGACAATGGGCTAGGGAAACACGAAGTCTAATTTATCTCATTTTAATAAGTAGTTATCGTATGGTAATATGTAGTATCTAATTTTAAGCTGTAAAATAACACAAATTTCATGTGAGATTTGTTTTGGTTGTCCTAAAAAGACTCAATAATTGTTATAGAGCTACGGAAAGGCTGAATATATTTATATATTCAGGCTGTGTTCCGTTTGTTCAAAGTTGGTCATTTTAATATGTTTAGTCAAGACTGTCTATTCTACTCTGACTCGACTCTAGTATGACTACGCAGGAAAATGTATTAATTTAGTGTTTTTTTTTTCTAATTCTAGGTGAGTCCGTATAACAACTTAATTCCTATTCTACAATCTACAAACGCAAGAAATGTAAGTATTAGCAACAAATATCACCAATAGCAATATTAGCAACAAATATTAAATTATTTAGACAATGAGGTTTAGACAGGCCACAATGAGGTTTAGGCAGGTTTGTATTTTTAGACAGAATCTAATCTGGTCCTTTTAGTCTTAGTAGCTAATTTAATCTTGTCTGTCTAGAAGTAGAAATGTTTCTCTAGTTTGTCTGGCCAGTCTTATTTGTATAAAGTTATCTGTCATTTAATTCATTAATAAAGCAAGCACTTTCGTTAACTTGGGTTTTTATAACTATGTAGTTATTTTTTTATTAACATTTAGTCTTGGCTTCTTGGCAGAACCACGACGTGTTACTGGTCTTTGTCTTTAATCTGGTGGTTCTTCTCCCTAGGGCCTCTTTGACCGCTTCCTCGATGTTTTCTTTTAGTGTTGTCCAGTTTTGATTTAAGTCTTGATCGTTCCGCACTGAGTGTGCCCTTATTTTTTCACTGTGTCTCTTCTGGTAAAGTTGCTGTGTTGACTCGCTTTCTATACTTATTTTTGATTCATTAGTTGGCTTAATTAGGTGTTTTGTAAGATTTGTCTTGATACTTATACTGGCCATGAGCAAGCTGTGGTCGGTATTGACGCTTGCTGAGTTCAATGTTTTCACATCAATCACCTGTGTTAGGTGAATCTTCCGATTCCTTATTCGTGTGGAAAGAACGTGATCAGACGATCAATATGGTTGACCAACATGGTTGGTCAAATGCAGTGTTAAAGTGTTTGTTGAACGTCTGCAGGCAGGTTGGATGGTTGAGGCTTGGTACAACCTGCCTACAGACGTTCAACAAACACTTCAACACTGCATTTGACCAACCATGTTGGTCAACCATGTTGATCGTCTGTAGGGCCCTTTATTGATGCGGAGTTTCTGTTGAGTGCACAGTTCTATTAGTAGCTCCCCCAATACAATTTAAATCCGTAATCATCAGCATCATCCGTAATCCAGTGTTCTCTGGTAGGATTCTTGTCCACTCTCTAATGATCTTTTCCAGAAAGCAATTAAATAATATGCATGAGATGCCGTCTCTTTGTCTCACCCCTGTTTTAATGGCGAAACTCTCCGAGAGTTGTCCTCTAGTCTCGTCTGTCTAGTCTCGTCTGTCTAGTCTCGTCTGTCTAGTCTCGTCTGTCTAGTCTCGTCTGTCTAGTCTCGTCTGTCTAGTCTCGTCTGTCTAGTCTCGTCTGTCTAGTCTCGTCTGTCTAGTCTCGTCTGTCTAGTCTCGTCTGTCTAGTCTCGTCTGTCTAGTCTCGTCTGTCTAGTCTCGTCTGTCTAGTCTCGTCTGTCTAGTCTCGTCTGTCTAGTCTCGTCTGTCTAGTCTCGTCTGTCTAGTCTCGTCTGTCTAGTCTCGTCTGTCTAGTCTCGTCTGTCTAGTCTCGTCTGTCTAGTCTCGTCTGTCTAGTCTCGTCTGTCTAGTCTCGTCTGTCTAGTCTCGTCTGTCTAGTCTCGTCTGTCTAGTCTCGTCTGTCTAGTCTCGTCTGTCTAGTCTCGTCTGTCTAGTCTCGTCTGTCTAGTCTCGTCTGTCTAGTCTCGTCTGTCTAGTCTCGTCTGTCTAGTCTCGTCTGTCTAGTCTCGTCTGTCTAGTCTCGTCTGTCTAGTCTCGTCTGTCTAGTCTCGTCTGTCTAGTCTCGTCTGTCTAGTCTCGTCTGTCTAGTCTCGTCTGTCTAGTCTCGTCTGTCTAGTCTCGTCTGTCTAGTCTCGTCTGTCTAGTCTCGTCTGTCTAGTCTCGTCTGTCTAGTCTCGTCTGTCTAGTCTCGTCTGTCTAGTCTCGTCTGTCTAGTCTCGTCTGTCTAGTCTCGTCTGTCTAGTCTCGTCTGTCTAGTCTCGTCTGTCTAGTCTCGTCTGTCTAGTCTCGTCTGTCTAGTCTCGTCTGTCTAGTCTCGTCTGTCTAGTCTCGTCTGTCTAGTCTCGTCTGTCTAGTCTCGTCTGTCTAGTCTCGTCTGTCTAGTCTCGTCTGTCTAGTCTCGTCTGTCTAGTCTTGTCTGTCTAGTCTTGTCTGTCTAGTCTTGTCTGTCTAGTCTTGTCTGTCTAGTCTTGTCTGTCTAGTCTTGTCTGTCTAGTCTTGTCTGTCTAGTCTTGTCTGTCTAGTCTTGTCTGTCTAGTCTTGTCTGTCTAGTCTTGTCTGTCTAGTCTTGTCTGTCTAGTCTTGTCTGTCTAGTCTTGTCTGTCTAGTCTTGTCTGTCTAGTCTTGTCTGTCTAGTCTTGTCTGTCTAGTCTTGTCTGTCTAGTCTTGTCTGTCTAGTCTTGTCTGTCTAGTCTTGTCTGTCTAGTCTTGTCTGTCTAGTCTTGTCTGTCTAGTCTTGTCTGTCTAGTCTTGTCTGTCTAGTCTTGTCTGTCTAGTCTTGTCTGTCTAGTCTTGTCTGTCTAGTCTTGTCTGTCTAGTCTTGTCTGTCTAGTCTTGTCTGTCTAGTCTTGTCTGTCTAGTCTTGTCTGTCTAGTCTTGTCTGTCTAGTCTTGTCTGTCTAGTCTTGTCTGTCTAGTCTTGTCTGTCTAGTCTTGTCTGTCTAGTCTTGTCTGTCTAGTCTTGTCTGTCTAGTCTTGTCTGTCTAGTCTTGTCTGTCTAGTCTTGTCTGTCTAGTCTTGTCTGTCTAGTCTTGTCTGTCTAGTCTTGTCTGTCTAGTCTTGTCTGTCTAGTCTTGTCTGTCTAGTCTTGTCTGTCTAGTCTTGTCTGTCTAGTCTTGTCTGTCTAGTCTTGTCTGTCTAGTCTTGTCTGTCTAGTCTTGTCTGTCTAGTCTTGTCTGTCTAGTCTTGTCTGTCTAGTCTTGTCTGTCTAGTCTTGTCTGTCTAGTCTTGTCTGTCTAGTCTTGTCTGTCTAGTCTTGTCTGTCTAGTCTTGTCTGTCTAGTCTTGTCTGTCTAGTCTTGTCTGTCTAGTCTTGTCTGTCTAGTCTTGTCTGTCTAGTCTTGTCTGTCTAGTCTTGTCTGTCTAGTCTTGTCTGTCTAGTCTTGTCTGTCTAGTCTTGTCTGTCTAGTCTTGTCTGTCTAGTCTTGTCTGTCTAGTCTTGTCTGTCTAGTCTTGTCTGTCTAGTCTTGTCTGTCTAGTCTTGTCTGTCTAGTCTTGTCTGTCTAGTCTTGTCTGTCTAGTCTTGTCTGTCTAGTCTTGTCTGTCTAGTCTTGTCTGTCTAGTCTTGTCTGTCTAGTCTTGTCTGTCTAGTCTTGTCTGTCTAGTCTTGTCTGTCTAGTCTTGTCTGTCTAGTCTTGTCTGTCTAGTCTTGTCTGTCTAGTCTTGTCTGTCTAGTCTTGTCTGTCTAGTCTTGTCTGTCTAGTCTTGTCTGTCTAGTCTTGTCTGTCTAGTCTTGTCTGTCTAGTCTTGTCTGTCTAGTCTTGTCTGTCTAGTCTTGTCTGTCTAGTCTTGTCTGTCTAGTCTTGTCTGTCTAGTCTTGTCTGTCTAGTCTTGTCTGTCTAGTCTTGTCTGTCTAGTCTTGTCTGTCTAGTCTTGTCTGTCTAGTCTTGTCTGTCTAGTCTTGTCTGTCTAGTCTTGTCTGTCTAGTCTTGTCTGTCTAGTCTTGTCTGTCTAGTCTTGTCTGTCTAGTCTTGTCTGTCTAGTCTTGTCTGTCTAGTCTTGTCTGTCTAGTCTTGTCTGTCTAGTCTTGTCTGTCTAGTCTTGTCTGTCTAGTCTTGTCTGTCTAGTCTTGTCTGTCTAGTCTTGTCTGTCTAGTCTTGTCTGTCTAGTCTTGTCTGTCTAGTCTTGTCTGTCTAGTCTTGTCTGTCTAGTCTTGTCTGTCTAGTCTTGTCTGTCTAGTCTTGTCTGTCTAGTCTTGTCTGTCTAGTCTTGTCTGTCTAGTCTTGTCTGTCTAGTCTTGTCTGTCTAGTCTTGTCTGTCTAGTCTTGTCTGTCTAGTCTTGTCTGTCTAGTCTTGTCTGTCTAGTCTTGTCTGTCTAGTCTTGTCTGTCTAGTCTTGTCTGTCTAGTCTTGTCTGTCTAGTCTTGTCTGTCTAGTCTTGTCTGTCTAGTCTTGTCTGTCTAGTCTTGTCTGTCTAGTCTTGTCTGTCTAGTCTTGTCTGTCTAGTCTTGTCTGTCTAGTCTTGTCTGTCTAGTCTTCTCTGTCTAGTCCATCTGGTCCGTCTGGTCCAACTGGTTCGTCTGGTCCGTCTGATCCTTCTGGTCCATCTGGTCCGTCTAGTCTGTCTAGTCTTGTTTGGCTTGTGTTTTATATCTAGTCCTGTCTCTTATAGACTTGTTGGTCTAGTCGTATAAGTCTTTAGTCATGTTCTAGTTCTCTCTTATCTAGTTCTCACTCTTATTAATTCACTCTTACTAATCTTGTTTATCTAGTTTTGTCTTCTTTAGTTTCGTCTGTCTATGCTTATCGTAGTTTTAACTACATAGTCCGATGCGTCTAATCTTCTCTTGTGTGTTAACTATCCTCTGTCTAGTCTTGTCTGGCAAGTTTTTTCTGACAAATCTTGTCGGGCAGGTCTTATCTCTCTAGTCTTGTTTGTTGAATCCTGTCTGTCTTATCTTAATTCAATTCTCTCACATACTATCAGATGTAGTGTGGTCGATACAATCATTTACTTTCCTAACAAATAATGCACTTGTAACAGTCCATGTCTTCCTGGCTCCATTCAATACATCCGCTTTGTGTTCGAAGGAACGAAACAACCAGAGCAAACACAAAGAAAACAAGTTTTCTATGTCCTCTCCGCCTTTTCACTTTCTTCTCGGCGCATTCCAAGAAACATCCACACAAATCCCAATTTCAAAGAAATACTAGACTAGGCAACAAGACTAAACATACATGATTAGGGACGCATTGTAAGATAGAGAATAAGCATTGTGGTTTAAGAAGTTTAGCAAGTTGCCTTTTCCGTACGAAACTATTTTTGATGGAGCACTAACGAAAGTTTTCCGTATTTGGCACCTACCAAAGGTGCTAGGCGTGGTACTGTCAACACTAGCCCAACTAATGGCCGTTAGACATAATATTATGGTAATGGTCCGTTCCCAGCCGACTTGCAGCAATTACTAATGATGTCCGATACTTCTGTTGTCAGCCGATTAATAAGACAGAAAAAATCAATTAGAGTGTTTGAAACACGTTGTAATTAACTTTTTGCTGTTATTAATTATGTGTCCGTTCTCACCGATGTTGGTCAATAAACTGCGCCCTAATTCATATTTATTACAAAGCTGTTAATCCACTCGAGAGAAAAAAAAACAACTATTTACGTTTGTTATAATTAACAAGATTACAGATTACATTTAACTGTTGTTTAAATCTTCAACTTCCTATGAGAAAGCATTTATTAATTTTAGCTCACAATATTAATCTTGCTAAACGCTTCATAAATTGATTTTTAATTATATAAAACTGTTGCAGACCTCTATTATCTATTTATATTAGTTTGTTTAGAGTTATTAGACTTAGAACGCATTAATTTATGTCAAAATCGAAGCTAATTTATTCATTACATATCCTTAATATCGCATGAAAAGTCATCAATAATAATCTCACTGACAAAATTAAAACGTTTAGTATGAAAAGATCGCACGAATAAAAACATAATTTTAGCGGTAAATACAATTATCAACGTCGAATAAACATCAATCAGCGGATAACTCACAAGGAAACAACGATGTAAATCTACACCGTTTCCTCAACCATTTTTCAATTAGAATTCTCGGCGCACGGAGCCAATAAGGCAAATATAACCATAACCGCACACAATAAATATATGAATGTAAAACGGTCGGAGCGGCGCAGTCGAAAGGGAGCAGAGTTTATTATATTACGACGGCTCTGCCTTCTGTCTCTCTATAACCGATATATTTTATATTGTATCTATATCCAGAGATAAACATCTACGCTATCTCGTATATATTGGTTTATTATTGAAATTTATTTCGCCGCTTAGATAACTCAGTATTAATACAGTTTCAGAAATTACATTAAATACCTTTAGTATTAAATATATCAGACATATAAGATATTTGAATTTGACCAAAAAGACAAGACTAGACATACAAGTTTAGACAGACAAGACTAGACAGACAAGACTAGACAGACAAGACTAGACAGACAAGACTAGACAGACAAGACTAGACAGACAAGACTAGACAGACAAGACTAGACAGACAAGACTAGACAGACAAGACTAGACAGACAAGACTAGACAGACAAGACTAGACAGACAAGACTAGACAGACAAGACTAGACAGACAAGACTAGACAGACAAGACTAGACAGACAAGACTAGACAGACAAGACTAGACAGACAAGACTAGACAGACAAGACTAGACAGACAAGACTAGACAGACAAGACTAGACAGACAAGACTAGACAGACAAGACTAGACAGACAAGACTAGACAGACAAGACTAGACAGACAAGACTAGACAGACAAGACTAGACAGACAAGACTAGACAGACAAGACTAGACAGACAAGACTAGACAGACAAGACTAGACAGACAAGACTAGACAGACAAGACTAGACAGACAAGACTAGACAGACAAGACTAGACAGACAAGACTAGACAGACAAGACTAGACAGACAAGACTAGACAGACAAGACTAGACAGACAAGACTAGACAGACAAGACTAGACAGACAAGACTAGACAGACAAGACTAGACAGACAAGACTAGACAGACAAGACTAGACAGACAAGACTAGACAGACAAGACTAGACAGACAAGACTAGACAGACAAGACTAGACAGACAAGACTAGACAGACAAGACTAGACAGACAAGACTAGACAGACAAGACTAGACAGACAAGACTAGACAGACAAGACTAGACAGACAAGACTAGACAGACAAGACTAGACAGACAAGACTAGACAGACAAGACTAGACAGACAAGACTAGACAGACAAGACTAGACAGACAAGACTAGACAGACAAGACTAGACAGACAAGACTAGACAGACAAGACTAGACAGACAAGACTAGACAGACAAGACTAGACAGACAAGACTAGACAGACAAGACTAGACAGACAAGACTAGACAGACAAGACTAGACAGACAAGACTAGACAGACAAGACTAGACAGACAAGACTAGACAGACAAGACTAGACAGACAAGACTAGACAGACAAGACTAGACAGACAAGACTAGACAGACAAGACTAGACAGACAAGACTAGACAGACAAGACTAGACAGACAAGACTTGACAGACAAGACTAGACAGACAAGACTAGACAGACAAGACTAGACAGACAAGACTAGACCGACAAGACTAGACAGACAAGACTAGACAGACAAAACTAGACAGACAAGACTGGACAAACAATACTAGATAGACAAAACTAGACGGACAAGACTAGACGGACAAGACTAGACATATAAGACTAGACAAACAAGAGTAAATAGACAAGACTGAATAGACAAGCGTTTTCTTACTACTCTTGTGTGGTATTTTGTTATTAATAAACATTATAAGAAGAAATATTGGTTGTAAAATGAATTCAGCTTTCATCTTTATGGTCGTGGTCGTCGATACTAGGACAAGATGACACCATGTCCTTTTTAAGATAGTTGTCCTACACGTGCATTCCGGGATGCAGACACTAAGGTTACAAGCTTTTATTTCATGCAACGTTTTGAAACTCGTGAATTATCGCTCGACGAAAATAAAACGCAGATAATTGAATGCGAAAAGTATCAAATTTTGCAAGGCATCAAATTTCATAAAAACTCTTATGTTTATTTTTAACACCAAATAAGTTATTTTCCAAATTTTATGTTTTAGTTATTAATACAGAAATAGGTACTTACGTATTAACGCCACCGCAGCGAGTGATCACGCTACGGCGCGATATGTGGTCTGAATTTATCTGCTCTAATATAACCTAATCTAAGCCCTATCCAATATGTTTTCTTATTTCGGATCGAGAGGTCGCGCTACCGCGCGATATATGGCCAGAATTTATCTGCTCCGTTATAACCTAATCTAACACTTATCCATGTTGTTCAAATATCTAGCTGCGGTGGCGTTAGTACGTAAGTACCCAGAAATATTTGATTAAATAAATAATCTATGGTATGATAAATTTAATCTGCATGGGGACATTCTGCTAGTCAGATTCAAGAATAAACAATGATGGGCAGGATCAGACAAGACATTGCAAGATCAGAACAGATCAGACAAAACTAGAGAAACCTGGTTAAAACTGGATGAACATGTCGAAGATTCCACAAAGATTAATAACCAGTTTGTTTTTTCTAGTTTTCTCCAGTATAAATCTGACCAAATTTGTTTAAGTCTAGTTAAGTCTAGTTATAACTAATCATAAGCATAATTGATCAGATTATTTATTTAATTATTTAAAATTATATACATGGCGATGCCCAAAAACTATGATGGGCGAATTCCAAATCGACCACGTAGTTATTGATACGTGGTCGATTTGGATCGATTTGTCTATTGACAAGCTACACTCAGGGATATTATAAATGCCAAGGTGCTACGAAGAGCCAACATTGACTTCTATCAATACCTGTCTCTGGTTAAGACGAACCTGAAACCATTAATAAAGACTATTGGTATGTTAGCAAAGAACACGAAGATCCCTAGGTTTGATATCACCAAACTTAAAGAAGACAGTACTAGTTACCAAGAGAGGCTGATTCTTAATACCAACAGGATTAACACATCTACAAAATGGGATCCGCTTAGGGATGCCATAACAGTAGCGGCTCAAGAAACAATCCCCAATAGACCTAAAGGGAACAAGCATCCATGTTAGTCCAGTGAATGTGATAAAGCTATAGAAGCCAGACGACTAGCGTGGATCAAATGGAATGTACAAAAAAACGAAGCTAATTTATTGCACAAAGGAAAACTACGTCGAGCATCATAAGAGGGGCCAAGAGGAAGCACAACCAGAAACTGATTAAGCAAGCACAGGAGCATTTTGTAAGGAACAACTCTAGAGATCTATACAAAGGCATCAAGGAACAAACCCAATTCGCATCCTCTACCTTACACCTCCAGAGACCAGATGGATCCCTGTGTCTTAATGTCAGCGATTGTACCAAGACCCTAGCTAATTGCTTCAAAGGTCTCTTAAATCCAGAAGAACCTAGTGAGTGTCTCCACGTTACAGAACCACCTAAGCCTAATACTGAGTATATCGCTCCTCCAACCTATGAAGGAGTCAGGGAAATAATTAAACTACTCAAGAATATGGTTCTTAGAGGACCTCAGCGAAACAGTGGCTCTTAAACAGAGGAGACTCAAACTAGATACGGCTAACTGTGTCTGTAGAAAACTATATGCTTCAAAAAAAAATTCGTCGAGACACTACAATGGAGTAGTCAGATCATCAGTCCTCTATGTAGCAGACAGCCTATATCTAACTAAGAAGACCCCATTAAGAGCCCTCGAGGTGTAAGAAAGAAAGTTCCTGAGACGGATAGTAGGACCAAGACTTCTACCAGATGGAAGCCGATGGCATGAACCAAATCGTGAGCTATATAAACACCAATAAAATCTCATAGATACCATCAGAAGAAGGCGACTGGCTTTTTATGGACATCTATCCAGAATGGACTCAAACAGATTATCCCATGAGATATATTCAAGGCTGCTAACAAGGGCAAGGCTACTGGATTCTTGTGGATTAAGCAAGTGGAGAAGGATCTTTCGGAACTCCATATAAATCAAAATGACATAGCCGACCGAATTATCTCTCCTCAGTCCTATTACCCTCAGAAGGGTTTGGTGGCACTATGCTTCTACCATTTGTAAAGCAATTTTCCACTCCTCTCTGTTCTGGGCTAGTTCTGTGGCCTCGTGCAGAAAGAGTCCAGTCAAGTTTCTGATTCCGTCTACCCAACGGGTTGGAGATCTTCCTCGTGACCTTCGTCCGTCGACTTTGACTTGAACCACCAGCTTTTCTAATGCATCCGGTCCTTTGGAGAGGTCCCCGAAATACCGAATTATCATACAACTCTTAAAACTAAATCCTTCTTAACATCACAGAAGTTACCCACAGACCAAAAGACGTGACCAGGAAATGGTCTGAGGAACGTAAGATTGAATTTAGACTACTGGGCCATCAGAAAAGTTCGAGGTACCAACAAGAAAGCAGCTGCCAAACCCAAAGCTAAGAACACCAATCGTGGCAAACAACGACGATGACTTCAAGAAATAGCTAAAACACAAGCACCGTGGTCCATAGATGGCCCTAACGAAATTACTAAACATACAAGGTATTTGACATTCGACAAGGAATCTTCTTTCTAACAGTACATTGATTTCCGGCGTCAAATTGACATTCTGATAGTCCGTTGTTTCACTATATTCTTGACATTACTACAAGAATATTTGAGAGTATATTACAAGTTTGTTTTTGTTACTACGTGGCATTTGACAATTTCATTTGACAATATTGACATGACATATTGACATTTGACATGCTTTTAATTCATGCAACGTGTTGAAACTCGTGAATTATCGCTCGACGAAAATAAAACGCGGATAACTGAATGCGTATCAAAAAAGTATCAAATTTTGCAAGGTATCAAATTTCATAAGAATTGTTGAGTTTATTTTTAATACCACATAAGTTATTCTCCAAATTTTATGTTTTAGTTATTAATACAGAAATAGGTACTTACGTATTAACGCCACCGGAGCGAGAGGTCGCGATACCGCGTGATATATGGTATGGATTTATCTGCTCTAATCTAACCTAATCTAAGCCTTATCCAATATTTTTTCTTATTTCGGATCGACAGGTCGCGCTACCGCGCGTTATATTTCCAGAATTTATCTGCTGCATTATAACCTAATCTAACACATCCATTTTGTTCAAATCTGTAGCTGAGGTGGCGTTAGTACGTAAGTAGCCAGAAATATTTAATTAAATTATTAATCTATTTGATGATAAATTTAATCTGCATGGGGACATTCTGCTGTCAGATTCAAGAATAAACACTGATGGGCAGGATCTGCTGCATTATAACCTAATCTAATACTCATCCATTTTGTTCAAATATGTAGCTGCGGTGGCGTTAGTACGTAAGTACCCAGAAATATTTGATTAAATAATTAATCTATGGGATGATAAATTTAATCTGCATGGGGACATTCTCCTAGTCAGATTCATGAATAAACAATGATGGGCAGGATCAGACAAGACATTGCAAGATCAGAACAGATCAGACAAAACTAGAGAAACGTGGTTAAAACTGGATAAGCATGTCGGAGATGCCACAAAGATTAATAACCAGATTTGTTCTAGTTTTCTCCAGTATAAATCTGACCAAATTTGTTTAACTCTAGTTAAGTCTAGTTATAACTAATCATAAGCATAATTGATCAGATTATTTATTTAATTATTTAAAATTATATACATGGCGATGCCCAAAAAACATGATGGGCGAATTCCAAATCGACCACGTAGCAATAGACAAGCTACACCACAGGGATATTATGAATGCCAAGGTGCTACGAAGAGCCAACATTGACTTCTATCAATACCTGTCTCTGGTTAAGACGAACCTGAAACCATTAATAAAGACTATTGGTATGTTAGCAAATAACACGAAGATCCCTAGGTTTGATATCACCAATCTTAAAGAAGACAGCACTAGTTACCAAGAGAGGCGGATTCATAATACCAACAGGATTAACACATCTAGAAAATGGGATCCGCTTAGGGAAGCCCTAACAGTAGCGGCTCAGGAAACAATCCCCAATAGACCTAAAGGGAACAAGCATCCGTGGTAGTTCAGCGAATGTGATAAAGCTATAAAAGCGACTAGCGTGGATCAAATGGAATGTACGTAAAAACGAAGCTTATTTACAAGCCTTTATTGTACAAATGAAAATTACGTCGAGCATCATAAGAGGGGCCTAGATGAAGCACAACCAGAAACTGATTAAGCAAGTACTGAAGGATTTTGCAAGGAACAACTCTAGAAATCTATACAAAGGCCTCAAGGAACAAACAACCCAATTCACGTCCCATACCTTACACCTCTAGAGACCAGATGGATCAGTTTATTTTTAACACCAAATAAGATATTGTCCAAATTTTATGTTTTAATTATTAATACAGAAATAGGTACTTACTTACGTATTAACGCCACCACAGCGAGATGTCGCGCAACCGAGCGATATATGGTCTGGATTTATCTGCTCAATTTGAACCTAATCTAACCATCCATTTTGTTCAAATATGTAGCTGCGGTGGCGTTAGTACGCAAGTACCCAGAAATATTTGATTAAATAATTAATCTATGGGATGATAAATTTAATCTGCATGGGTACATTCTCCTAGTCAGATTCAAGAATAAACAATGATGGGCAGGATCAGACAAGACATTGCAAGAACAGAACAGATCAGACAAAAGTAGAGAAACCTTGTTAAAACTGGATGAGCATGTCGAAGATGCCACAAAGATTAATAACCAGTTTTTTTCTAGTTTTCTCCAGTATACATCTGACCAATTTTGTTTAAGTCTAGTTATAACTAGTCATAAGCATAATTGCTCAGATTATTTAGTTAGTTATTTAATTATATACAAGGTATTTGACATTCGACAAGAAATCTTGTTTCTGACAGTACATTGATTTCTAGTGTCAAATTGACATTCTGATAGTATGATGTTTCTCTATATTCTTGAAATTACTACAATAATATTTGACAGTATATTACATGTTTGTTTTTGTTGCTAGGTCACATTTGACAACTTCATTTGACAATATTGATTTGACATTTGACTTTTTTTTTTAATTTGACACTTTCACACAAATTTGCCTTGTATACTATTGTGGCAATTAACACCATGAACAAATGTGTCATGTGACAATGTGTCATGTTATATCTGCCAATTTATAAAATTGGCAGATATAATATAACACATGACAAATTGGCAATTTACATTTTCTAATTACTTCTTATTCTCTCTCTCTCTCTCTTAGTTCCTGTTTCCCCCAGTGGAGCATAGGGCTTTAAGCTTTAAGCCCTAATCACTTCTTATTGTTAGACAACATTCCATTGCATGGAATTTGATTGTTCATATATTTAAAATATATTTGACTAGTATTTACATTATAGCCTTTTAAGCCTCTTATAATTTAAGCCTTTTTATTAAGCCTTTTATAATTACAGTTAAATTATAAAAGGTTTAAATAGGTTTAAGTGAATGAAATGTATGTCCGGCAGCTTAAAGGTAAGGCTGAACAGTATAATTGATTACATTCAATTGCAATCATGTCGATTAGAAAACAGCGGTCGTAGATTATCGAAACCTGTCCATACATCAAACATCTTTAGAGAAGTATCATGTTTTGTCTAATGTAAGTTTTAAGTTCCTTGTTGAACTGGTCAGGACTATTTGACCTTGTTTAGATTAACAATTCGAAATGTTTATAACTTGCGGGAAAAAGCTTTGATAGGAATTGGAAACGTAATTTACGGCGTCTGAAATCGTAAAAACGTTCCAGATTCGCGAAACGACATTAAAGTTGAGGCGAAGCGATAAATCGTCGGCGCCCACGCGGTTCATTTCGTGTACGTACAATAAATTTCAATGCGCGGTTCAGATGAAATGATCGGAGAAAAAGTCCGGTACGACGACCGCGACCAAATGTCATTGCATTGTAAATATTAAAGGGAAAAGAAGTGGAATGCGTGTGTCCGACTGACTTTACACAATGCCATTTGCATTGTTCGACATTCGAAAACGATTGTTTATTGATTTTAAATGTGTGAATGGATATTTCTTGGTTTAATTTATTTCTCGTTTCTTTGTGTTACGTGTCGTTTAAATTATATAATTGATGATACATTTATTAATAAACTGAGATACTACAAAGTTCCAAACATTTTTATTTTAATTTCTCTTTGACAACAAGCGCATTTTGTGTAATAATTGCATTTGTGTTTCATTTTAAGCTGTAAGGTAATAAAAATACTATGTCGCCGCGTCAGTATCGCTGCGTTAATAACGCCAGAGTCGCTTTGCTCGGAAGTCTACCTTAAGGGTGCCGTTTGCTTAAAAACTTTGGATGCATTGGTCTAAATGATCGAGCACCTTGAACTAACATCGATAACTCGTTATGACCTCTTAGCGAGACTAAATTTATGTAAATAGACCTTTTTCGGTTAGTTAAACGCATGCGCGTCCGTCATGTTTAAAAGGCGGGAATATGAAAGTTTCGGGCACATTTTGTTATTTTCACTGGTTATACGTGAAAAAGTGCCCGAAAAACATGTCGGAAATTGACGTATGCCCACAACAAAATTTCAACTATGAAAAGGTCTATTGCAGATGATTCGAAATAAAAACGAATTGAGATTCGAAGATTTCACTTTTCCGCATGATCTGCGTTCGTACTTAATGCGCGTTCACGCTCTAAAACTAAATGCAATTCGCATTTTACGTTCAGGAAACGGCCTGATCGATTTGCTAAGATTTCAATACATTGTGCTGCTTTTTTCCTTGGTTTTGTAACTTTTTCTAATGGATTTCTGCTTAATTTAATCTTTTTGTGCAAGAGAAAACAAATACTTTCTTTAAATTTAAAATATTTGTCTCGTGAGAAATTGGGAAGTTTCCGTTGGAATAAACACCGTTTAAAGTAAAACTGGTCTTCCTAAAAAGCACATTGACACACATAAGGACAAGATGGCTGCACGTGCAATTACATAAGTTGCAATTCGTGTAAATAAAAAAGAAATCAGATCTGAATTGAAATTTACCGAAAGTCCTTGTTTAATTGCTTCTTCGTTTTGTTATTATTACAATATTTTATATTAAATAAATTGTTGGACAGAGGACTACAAAGGTCGATAAAACTAATAATTGAAACGTAATTAAAGACTAAATGATCTTAAAATACGTTGTACCAAAGATAAACCTTCTTGAACAAAATTTCAAGGAGAGCTAATATTGTAAGATATACCTTGTAAAGCCAAATTTCTTACATCATTTCTTGTAAAATGAACTTCATCTATATATATAAATATAAGCGTCCTGACTGACTGACTAACTGGCTGAATCACTGACTAACTGACTGATTGAATTTTTTTTTATTGTGGTTTGGGGGAAGCAGCCAGAGTGTGAGGTCTGACCGATTCTGCCCTTCCAGAGCTCTCACTCACTAAACCCCCTTTCCACTTGGCTTCTCTATGCTTCAGGGTGGACAGCCCGCACGGTTAGTGCCGCCCTAGTTTGATGAGAGTTATCTATTATCTTCACTCAATTTGAGCGAACTAGTCCTTCTACTAAGACTCTCGTCTATCGTTCTTTTCCCTAGGTTAGAGGTTTAGTTCTGCATCGACTTCGATGTTTGCCGCAAGCTGCGCTTTCTACGCTCTTTCGGCCTCTTCTTTCCTCGTCATTATTTCCATGGTATATGCTTTTATCGCCTCCCAGTCGTCTTCATTTCGCAGCACGACTTGTGTTACATTTCCTACCTCAAGTATCTCCTACCTACTAAAACCTACCTCACTATGCCACCGAGTTTCACCTAAACAGTGGACTTCTCGTTTTCCGTGGCTGGACACTGGAAAATAGTGTGCTCTGCGTCATCCGGACTTTGGCCACATAAAAAGCACTCTAGATTGTTCTTCTTTTTGAACCTCTCTAGGTAGGAATTAAATCATCCATGGCCCGTGAGCGCTTGGGTAATATGGTATCCCATTTGCCCGTGGGTACGGTCGTACCAAGCCGCTACGTGAGGGATGAGCCTATGGGTCCATCGTCCTGACGTATCTGTCTCTCCCACTCCCACTCCCACTCTCCATGAGTCGTTGGCGCGCCCTAACCTTGGCACCTTCTTTGGCCTGCTCCTTTTCTTCTTTCCTGGCGTTCTGACTTAGTTCGTCGTAGATCTCCTTTCTCGCTCAAATCAGTAGATCAATCGGCGGTGTACTCGCTAGAACGAGTGCGGCCGCCTCAGAAACGGTTCTGTACCGAGAAATTAATCGTAATACACTGCGCCGCTGTACCGAGGCAAGCCTCCGCTTTGCACCGATCTTTTCTGCCGCCGCCCATATTTCCGCGCCGTAGAGTATCTGTGCGTGTATCACGCTATTTAACAGTCTTCTTTTTGCCTCACGAGGCCCTCCAACGTTTGGCATGAGCCTTGCAAGGCTTGCCGCTGTTGCTGCTGCCTTCTCGGTTATCTTATTGATATGTTCTACATACCGAAGTCCGCTGTCAATCTGTACCCCGAGGTATCTCACCGCCTTTGCCCATGGTACTTCCTGCCCTTCCAGAGTGAGAATCGGTGGAACAAACATCCTCTTATCTGTTACCAGTAGTGCTTCCGTCTTATGTACTGCTAGTTGCAGTCCGTTTTCCTTCATCCAGTTGCTGGCACGTCGGAGACACTCATTTGTTACTGCCTCGAGTGTGGTAGGAATTCTCGCTGTTACTACTACTGCCACGTCATCAGCGAAGCCAACGAAGGTCGCGTCGTCTGGTAGTCTCAGGTTCAGTAGACCGTCAAACATGATGTTCCACAGACCGATCCCTGCGGAACCCCCGCAGTCACCTCATACTCAACCTGGCCGTCTTCCGTGTCGTAGACAAGGATTCTGTTACTCAAGTAACTGCTTAAAATTTTCCTTAGGTACTCGGGTAGTCGTCTCTAAGTCTCGTGCTCTAAGGCGTTTAGGATCGCATCCTAACGCGTCGAGTTGAAGGCATTCTTGATGTCGAGCGTCACAGTGCACAAAAGCCCTTTGTCTTCCAGATCCCCGGTTTGACCTTCCTGGCCGTCTCGATCACACTCGCAATAGCGTCGACCGTTGACTTCCCTTTCCTAAAACCATATTGCCGCTGGGACATGCCCCCGTTTTCGTATATATGTTTTTCTAGTCTTTGGAACAACAGTCTCCCCAGTAACTTCTCCATGTTGTCAAGGAGGCAAATCGGTCTATATGAGGATGGTTCCTCCAGAGGCTTATTCCCTTTTCGTAAGAGGACCGGTTTCTGTCTTTTCCATCGTTTATGGAACACCCCTTTGTTGAGGCATGTATTGAAGGCCGTTAGCTAGAGTTCCGGCCATGTCTCTATCCCCGCCGTCATGATCTCTTTTGGGATGTTATCCGGTCCTGGTGCCTTCCCGGACTGGAGCCATTTTTCCCCTCTTGTAGCTCTCCTATTGTAAAATCTTCGATGGCTTCCTGGATCTGTATGGGTTGAATTTCCCTTCGCTGTTGAGTAGGGAACAGGATAGCAACTATCTCTTTCATCCTCTCTGGATGTGATAGTCCCGGGATGGGCTGTCTACCTCCTAGTTTCTTGGTAACTATGCGGTATGGCAACCCCCACGGGTCGGCTTCGATTAAGCGTAGGAGCAGCTCCCAACTTCTCTTTTTACTGCTCTTAATAGCTAGGCGTAGTTTTTTCCTTGCTGTTTTGAAGGCTGTTTGTAGAGACTCATATATTCGTACGTCCCCTCTTCTTCTTTTCCGTTGAGCTGCCCTACGTGCTGCCTTGCATTTATCACGCAGATCTTTTATTTCGGGATTCCACCAGTACACCACCTTTCTCCTGCCTGGAGCATTTCCCCGCCTTGGCATCGCCGCGTCGCATGCTGCGGTGATAATCTCGATGACGTAATTAACAATCAAGTTAGGGTTTAGAACTCCCGCTAGACCTTGGAACCGACCCTGTTGTTTTTCGGTTTCGAGTGCCTCTGCCATCTAACTTCCACACTTCCACAGTTTCCAACCAGCTTCTTCAGCCCTCTCGCTTTCCGGTGAGTCCTGGTATACCCCTGGCTCCTTATATATGTTGAAAAGCAAATATTTATGGTCTGAGTGTGGCGTCTTCGAGCACTTTCCATCCTAATGTTCTTGCAGCTATTCTCGCTGATGCAAGCGTTATATCGATCACTGATCCTGTTTGTCCCCTGCGGAACGTAAACTCACTTCCCTCATTTATGACAATGAGGTCGAGTCTAGCAATCAGCTGCGATACTGCCTCTCCTCTCCGATCGAGTCTTCGGGATCCTCATTCTGGCGACTTGCTGTTGCAATCGCCAGGTACAACCACTTCTCCGGTAACAGTTCGAAGGCTATCTTCGAGGTTGTCAAGCTGAATCACAAAGTCGTCATCGTCCAGGTTTGGTGAGAAATAGCAGCTATAAATTCTCATATCTTCTATTTCAGCCCACACGAAGTCCGCTGTTGACTCGCCGACAGCTCCAACCCTCGTGTTCTTGCCTGTAACAGCTATGGCTGCTCTTCCTGTCGTATCTTGGAACGATAGTCCAATATCAGGCTTCCGGTACTGTTCGCTGATAATTAGAACATCGGCTTTTTTCTCTGCAGCTGCTTGCATGAGGAGGTCCTGAGCCTCCCGTCTTTACCCAGGTTTACCTGAAGAAATCTAGTCATTTCGGCCTTTCTTCATAGCCTTCTGAAAGGAGGGACACCTTGCATCTTGCTCCCAGGGATGTGCTTTGCGTCACCCTGTTCAGAGGCTTCATTACAAATTACGCAGAAGGGTTCCCTCTTGCATTCTTTCGCCAAATGGTTTTCTTGTCCACAGAGTCGACACAGTTTTGATCTATCTGGTCCCTTGCATTTTAGTGCTACGTGTTCGTAACCTTGGCAAAGGAAGCACCTCAAAACTTCGGCCCTAAGCCTTACACGGCAGCGACCCTAGCCTACCTTCAGCTTACCCGCTTCGAGCAGTTTTTCCGCAGTTTCCTTCGGTACCGTTACAACTGCGGTGTGCATGCCTCCATACCCTTTTCTCAGAGGCCTAACCTTGATGACGTCCTCTGTTGCGTTTTCGATTGCTGCTAATATTGCTTCGAGTACATCTTTCCCCTCCGTGACTTCATCTAGGTCTCGGATTTCTATGTTGCAGCTATGTCCCATCGTGCGTACCGTTCCCTCCTCAGCGACTGCATCCGCGACCGCCTTTCGCAGTTTTTCGGTACCTTCGTTGCCTCTTCTGGATCTCGACAAGAATTTCGCCGCCACGGGTTGGCCTTATCCCGACTATCTTTGCTCCGCAGTCTTCCGGGCTCACGTCGGTCTTGATTTTCCAGAGGACATCCGCGTATGAAATGTCCCCGTTTATCTTTACAGCAATAGCTTCCGGCCGCCTTCTTGGTATCCCTTTTGCCTCAGGCTTTCCTCCGCTTGTGGGGCGCTTGTTTTTTTTTCGCGACACCTCTTCCCAGTCGGGTCCTTACTCATTAGGATCATGCGTATTTTGCCCGCTGGTACCGGTGTGTTTCTCCACTTCTTTTGTTTGATCGTTCTTTCGTTTCTTCTCCGGCGTCTTCGTCTGGGGAGGCGAAGTTGCGAGTCTTCCTTCCTTCCTGGATGTACTTGGTGTTCCATCCACTTCATTCCTCATTGGGACCTTTTCCTGGACCGCTTGGGAACCACTTCTCCTTGCGAGGTAATTTCACTCAGTCCCTGCAGTTCGATTATGCAGCTTTTTGCGACTACTGCATATTTGCCGTTGCAGCTCCCCCCAGTTTCTGTCGCTTATTTTTCCAAATCCTGTACATACTTGGCGCGGGCCTCGGCTAGCGTCGCTCTAAGCTCCATCAGGTATTCGAAGTGCACTATGGCTTCTTTCGCTGGTTCTCTAATAGGTTCTCTAGCTGGTTCTCGACCAGAGAAGGCGAGAGAACGCTGGCGGAGCTACTTAAAGAAATGTCGACCGAGGAATTTCCCCATCCACCAATACCACACACCTCTCCTGTTGAGGGACCAATAAAAGAAGTCGAGATCGCCGAAGTTCAGGCTGTTCTGAAAGAGATGAAACTGGGGAAAGCCACCGGCCCTGATGAAATTCCTGCAGAGTTTTGGCGCTCTCAACGATGGGATGCAGCAAGATGGTTAACGCAGTTCTTCAACCAGATCATCAAAGAAGGTCGGATACCAACAGACTGGCAGCGGAGCATCACTGTCCCAATCTTCAAAAAGAAAGTAACCCCTGCTAAGTGTTCAAACTATCGCTCAATCAGACTTCTGAGCCACGCGATGAAGATCTTCGAACGAATTCTCTACAAAAGGATTCGCTAGAAAGAACAAAGCTGGGTTTGTGAAAAACTGCGGTACAACGGATGCAATATATGCAGCAAGGTTGCTGGTCGAGAAACATCGTGAAAAGAATAAGCCACTGCATCTCGTTATTGTAGACCTGTAGAAGGCCTTCGATCGGGTGCATCATGATGTAATCTGGTTGGCGCTCCGAGAGCATGGCATTCCAGAATATCTGGTTAACTGGGCGCAGCTTCTCTACAAAGAACCGACGAGTTATGTTTAAACTGCTGCAGGAGCAACCAATGATTTCAACATCCACTAGGGCTATGCCTTGTAGCCTCTGCTGTTCATTCTTGTAATGGATACTGTCACATCAGACCTGCACAAGCCAATCCCATGGACGCTTCTGTATGCTGATGATCATCAGTGTTGATGGAGTAGATCTCACTCGTGTAACAAAATTCAAATATCTTGGATCTACTCTCTGACAATGGAAGAATCATTGACGAGGTCAAAGCAAGGACGCAAGCATCTTGGTTGAAATGGCGTGCGACGACAGGTGTCACCTGCGACCGGCGGATGAAATGCCACCTTAAATTCAAGATCTACCACACTGTTATCCGTCCAGTCGCACTCTATAGTACCGAGTGTTGGCCGACTACAAAAGAGGTGGAACGTCGGATAAGCGTCACGGAGACAAGGATGCTTAGGTGGACAGGCGGCGTCACTAGATTTTACCAATGTTTATATACGGAAACGTTTCGGAGTGGCGCCATCCACCAGAAAATGCAGGAAGGCCTTTTACGCTAGTTTGGCGATTTGCTGCGTGCAGAAGAAGACACAATAACTAAGCATATACCCTGGAAGTCACGGGAAAGAGGCCCAAGGGACGACCACGGCAGAGGTGGGTTTATACGATCCATAATGACCTGAAGACTGCACATCTACACCCAGATATGGCTCAATACCGAATGAAATAAAGACAACGAATACTCACAGCGGAGCCTGCCACCAGACGGGACAAACGCTAGGAAGAACCGAGTGACTCGCGCACCGAGGGTTTCGTACAAACTTGTAAGTAAGGTATCTTTAGGAGGACCTAACTGTATGCAACTCATATGCTTCTGGTGCCCTACAATACCGCGCAAAACATTAGTGTATTTTCATATGTTTCTAATAGTAAATTCGCATTTTTCTTGTAATTAAACTACATATTTACGGTTTTCAGATTTTTCCCTTTACATGTGCTGTAAGACACAGCTTCTTGCCAAATTGTACGATTCTAGCTCAACGGGAAGTACCCTATAGGTTTTGATTCCCTTGTGAAATCGCAAAATATGCGACATAAACGGTCATATCTTTTGATCGCGTTGACTTACAAGTTTGATTTTTTCACAGCTGAAAGAGACCGCAGACCCGAGTATTTGATACAAATTTCAACTTGTTACCTCTACGCGCTCCTGAGAAAAATGGTCTTGACAGACAGACAGACGGACGGACGGAGAAACGGACAGACGGACAACAAAGTGATCCTATAAGTGTTCCGTTTTCGGTACGGAACCCTAAAAATGACAATACAATACAAAAACTAGATGACATTGTAAAAACTGTTATGCGATAACATAATAAACTACTGTAATAATAAAACAAATAATATCTATCAAGTAACAGATACTGGATCCAGCTTATATTCCACTTGAAGTCTTAATTACGTAAAAAAGAACTGAATCCAATAAATAATGCGCTCTTAATTGCCCATATAAAGAGAAACCGTTTAAAATCCGCAATGTCTGTCAATTTCAAGTTTCAAGAATAATTTTCGTTTACCGCTGCAAGTTAATCTCCTTGTTTTAAGACAAGACGCAAAGAAATAATAAATTCCAACTTTTATCGGTAATTATAAGCTCGCGAAGGCATAAATAAAAACCAAAAATTGATTTAATCTACCTCTCTCGGAACGTTTTCTTCTTCGCTCGGCGTTCAGATGGTAATCGCGTCTTTATTAAATTGAGATCGCCTTGAATGCGGCGAATAAATAAATTTCTTGCGATCGCGACGACAATGGGCCGCAGAAAAATATGTCTTTATCGATTTCAACTTCTCAAGGAACTCTTCATACCGTTTTATTTACGGCTTTCATGTATACATATGCTGGAAACTGCACGCGATTTCTATGTTTACGTTCTGCTTCTATTGCCGCAATTTCCACACAAAAATTATCATACAATGGCAACTAAATATCTTCACTGTAGTTTTATTATCCCATGATAAATACAAAATGTTTCAAATATAACAATAACAATAAAATTTATAAATTTATATTATCTTCAGAATTTATATTTGGATGTTTCAAATTTTAGTTTGTCTGTCTAGTCTTGTCTCTTGTGTGTCTAGTCTTGTCTGTCTAGTCTTGTCTGTCTAGTCTTGTCTGTCTAGTCTTGTCTGTCTAGTCTTGTCTGTCTAGTCTTGTCTGTCTAGTCTTGTCTGTCTAGTCTTGTCTGTCTGGTCTTGTCTGTCTAGTCTTGTCTGTCTAGTCTTGTCTGTCTAGTCTTGTCTGTCTAGTCTTGTCTGTCTAGTCTTGTCTGTCTAGTCTTGTCTGTCTAGTCTTGTCTGTCTAGTCTTGTCTGTCTAGTCTTGTCTGTCTAGTCTTGTCTGTCTAGTCTTGTCTGTCTAGTCTTGTCTGTCTAGTCTTGTCTGTCTAGTCTTGTCTGTCTAGTCTTGTCTGTCTAGTCTTGTCTGTCTAGTCTTGTCTGTCTAGTCTTGTCTGTCTAGTCTTGTCTGTCTAGTCTTATCTGTCTAGTCTTGTCTGTCTAGTCTTGTCTGTCTAGTCTTGTCTGTCCAGTCTTGTTTGTCTAGTCTTGTCTGTCTAGTCAATATACTTTATTTTTTTATTTTTCCTTTTTAATAAATAAAGCACATTCACGAAAGATCACTGAGATGTTACTTTTCATCTCAATTTCGTCAAACTTTTATAATAAAAAATAGTTAGCCCTAATCTTGACGGAGCTTGAAACAGTACAGTCTTTGGTACAATATACAATAAGTACAAATAAGTACAATATACAATAACTACAAAAATCTATCTATTCTCCTGTTCAAACCATCTCAACCTTAAGTAAATTTTATAAAATAAAAAGGAAACAATTCAGTTGATATCAACTTACAGTTCAAACTTACACAATAAGATAGGTACCTATGTATGATTTTTTTTAAAACCCGCATCTTTTCTTTATTTCTTTTAAATCTTTATTTTTAGAAGTTACTTAGTTATTCGCCGCCTGACAGCGTTACCTTATCACCGTTATATTATCGTTTGCTAAAGTTGCTTTATCTAAGATCAGCGAGTCTGGCAGACTGCTGTCTGAATCTTTGTCTTTGAGTACTTCGTTTCTTTGTTCTTCTAGCTCGTTGCCGTGTTCTGCTTCCTCCATTGTCGTTTCAGTCACTTCCTCATGACAATCGATCAACGTTGTATCCTGTGCTCTGACTGAAGCTACGCCATTAGGTGATCCATCCTCGCCGCAAAGTCTAAGAACAAGATGAAGCAGCAAATCGGACAAGGATATGATTCCCATGACCTTCTCGTCGTCATCCACGACCACCAGCCTGTGCACTTCGACCCTGACAATCTTCTCCATGATTGCATACAAGGTTTCGCACAATTTGCACTTGTGCACACCTTCAAACTACTCGTTCCTTTGCTCGTTCGTCTTTTTCAAAGACACGTCCAAGTCGTTATACGTTTTCTTAGCTGCAAAATTAATGACATCGAATTTGGCATAAATATCAACAAGACGTCCCTCAGTGTCAACGATGTAGAGAACTTCTTAAGCGCTAAAATGATAAAGGTATCTTCTGAGGCAGTCTCAATGTTCTCGTACGTCCCGATCTTCACTTCCTTCAACGTCTTATTCATGTAACTAGGTTTCGGTAACTCGCTTATATACAAAAACAGGAATCTAACATATGTATAAAACATTTCCAGTCTCTGGATCAATTACTGGCAACATGTGTATCCTGTTGTGTATTAGTGTCGTGCAATGGCTTCATATAAAGAAGCATCTGATCCAATACTAGTTAACGGTCTTTGATCTTTAAGGACAAATGTGCCTCAATGTGTCCAGTTTGTGTTCTTCTAGTTCTTCCATGGCGACTTCTGGAGACTTGTAGTACATGCGCAAAATCTTGATGAAGTCTGTGATGGTCAATATGCCGACGCACTCTTGTCGTTGGTGATCCCATAACGGGGCTGCTCTGACGCCGTTGTAAACGAGGGCGAAGAAAGCCTTCTTGACTAGGAGCTCGGTGTCGAAGACGACGAGTTTCGCCGAGGTCGGGATCAGATCGTAGCACTTGTAGAACTTTAAGAATTTCTCGAAGATTTGGGACTCGTCTTCCTCTAAATCGGATATATTGACTTTTTCTAAGAAGGGGTCTACAACAGGAAGCCCCCTGGAGTCTCTGAACAGTTTCGCCGCATGGTGTGCGTCGAGGAAGGCGTCGGACGCTCGGTGTGGCAAAATCGCTTCTAAAGATTGCCTGCGTCTCTCGGGATCCAAGGACTTCTGTCGCAAATGTGCCCCTTGTGCCAGTTGCTGCGCCGCTCTCTTTCTTCGGTCTTCCTAAGATAGTCTGTCTAGTCTTGTCTGTCTAGTCCTGTTTGCTCTAGTTTGCTACTTGATAATAGAACACTGCTTATACATGGACATGCAGTTTCGGTAGAGAGAGAACTGAGTTAAAGGTTCAGTTTTAGGCCCAACTTTGCCGAACATCTTATATAATGGCGTCCTAAGATTGAAACTTTCGGAGGGTGCCACACTCATTGGCTTCGCGGAGGACCTGGCGCTCCTGGTCTCAGCAAAAACGGAATCCATGCTTATGCAAACGGCAAAACGCACAATACGCCAAGTAACCGATTGGATGACATCAAACAACCTGAGTCTTGCTCCCTAAAAGTCTGAAGCAGTGTTACTGACCGACCTAAGGAGACTAAACGCAATACAGTTTAAAGTTCAACATACATATAAGCCCAAAGAACGAATTCACATACCTCGGGGTAGTTACAGACAAGAGCCTGTCCTTCGGTCCACACCTCACGAAGGCAGCAGCTGTTGCTATGAGCAGCAGGCATGCAAGTATGAGCAGCAGGCATGAAGATAATGGTGGCATTAAATAGAATTATGCCCAATGTAGAGTGAAGCAGTGTTACTGACCGGCTTAAGGAGACTAAACGCAATACAGATTACAGTACAACATACATATATAAGCCCAAAGTACGAATTTACATACCTCGGGGTAGTTATAGACAAGAGCCTATCCTTCGGTCCACACCTCACGAAGGCAGCAGCTATTTCTATGGGCAGCAGGTATGCAGGCATTAGCAGCAGGCATGAAGGTAACGGCGGCATTGGACAGAATTATGCACAATGTAGGCGGGCCTAAAAGCTCCAAACGTAAGCTCTTCGGTACGATCATACAATCCACCATGCCGAAATATGGGCTCAAAGTATGGCTGTAGGAATCAATATTTACAAAGTTAAGAGAATTCAAAAGTTTTGGATTTGGATTTAAGAGAAACGTTTCAGTTTATAAAGTTTTCTCATTTTGGACTTACATTGTTGCCTTTAAACGATAAAAAAACGATAAAACGAACTTTTTCTTGACGAAGTTGGTGAAACTTCTCCTCCGCTAACGAATCGTTAGAATGAATGCCACCTCCTGGCGTAAGCAAACCTCCAGCAAACCGTAAATTATTCTGTTATTAAGTTCCTCCCAGACTGTGTTGAACTCGACAACAGTTTTCCCAATGTAACATTCCCCTGGTAACATTCCAAGATTTCTTCCAATTGATCCTCAATTCGACTCTCGAGAAGTCTATCTAGTAGAGAAGGCTTCTAAAGCTTCTTTGTTGGTTGTGGGCCCTCCCTGGAATACTACCAAGACATATAATCCCGACCACCCTTATACAAACAAGTGTCTAAAACTCATGTGGCCACCTTTTCCGAATTGACCGTGACCAACACCCTGGAGTGAATGTACTGGCAAAGTTCTCAGTTTCTCAAATGTCCTGGTAACACTTCAAGATTTCTTCCAATCGATCCTCAATTCGACTCTCGAGGAGTCTGTCAGCTTCTAAAGCTTCTTTGTGAGCTGTGGGCACTGCCTGGAACACCACCAAGACATATAATCCCGACTACCCTTATACAAACAAGTTTCTAAAACTCCTGTGGCCACCTTTTCCAAATTGGCCGTGACCAACAGCCTGAAGTGAATGTGCTGGCAAATTTCTTTGTTGGTCATGACGTTCCAAATCCTGTCACAAGCCAAGATCAAAAACTCGTCCTCGACGGTGTCCCAAAAATGTCAGGTTCTGGGGGAAAGCTGCTCAGAAGGTCCCAGTCCTTCCACATTTTTATATACATTATCCCTTGCTCACGGTGAGTGTCCCATTAACTCCTTGTATCATAACATTCACTGGGCAAATCCTGCTTGTGGTCTTGTATGAAGAGAACAGTACTGCCCGACCTGCAGAGTCTTCTTCTTCTTCTTCCTCAGCCCGTGTTAATCTACTCCTGGATGTAGGCCTCCTCTAACGTTTTCCAAGTTTTCCTGCATTGTGCAGTCTTGCACCAGTTTTTGTCTGCTGTTTTCTGGATATCGTCTCGCCATCTTTCCGCGTGGGTTGTCCACGCTCTTTTCTTTGTTCTTGGTCTCCATTCTACGATTCTCTTGGTCCATTTGGATCCGTCTTGCCTTGTCACGTGGCCCGCTCATCTCCATTTTAGTTGCGCTATTCTTATGATGACATTTTGGACCTTGGGGCTTCTCCTGATTTCCTCGACTGATATCTAGCATTCTTCTCTCCATTGCTCTTTGAGTTATGATGAGTCTCTCTGCGCTTCCTCTAGTCAGGGTTGTAGTCTCCATGCTGTATGTTGTTACTGGTAATATGCAGGTATCATAAACTTTCCTTTTTAGGTTGATGGGGATGGTCGTTTGATTTTAGAATATACCTGCAGAGTACAGCTCTGGAATCGCCACAGTTCGCCACGTCGATCTGACTGGGCGAAACGAAGGCACAGACCGCTGTCGTCGTGCTTTTAAGGCTCCTTCTGACCGGTACAGCTCTGGAATCCCCACTATCTAGTTCGCTACGTCGATCTAACTGGGCGAAACGAAGGCACAGACTGCTGTCGTCGTGCTTTTAAGGCTCCTTCAGACCGGCGCGGAGCGTGTGCGTCGATAAATTTCCGCAGCGAAAAATTCGCTAGCGGCGCGGCAACGAAATCGCAACGCCCACACCAAAACGCGATTTTTACGTGTATAGTAGTCATGATTTCCTCAGAAGAAGAAGCTATGCTATTATTAGCGTTAACTGCATACGACGAAAGTTATTTTCTATTTATTTTAAATTTCTAAAATACGTAAAACTCATTTCATAATTAAACTTGAGTTCATGGGTTTATAAAATCAATGTGATCGTAGAGATCACCATTTTAAAACACGGCGGCAGTGAAACTAACAGTGCATGCAGTGTCTTTGTCGTGCAACGCTGCACTACCGCGACTGTGACGGAAATCGCGCCTGTTGGTCTGAACATGTTTATAAGCCGCCGTGTCAGTCGATCCGCCGCAATATCGAACCGATGGCGGCAGCGAAACTTCCGCTTCTCACAGTCCAAAGCGGAAGTTTCGCTGCCGCCATCGGTTCGATATCGCGGCGGATCGATTGACACGGCGGCTTATGTAAATGTTCAGACCAACAGGCGCGATTTCCATCATAATCGCGGTATTGCAGCGTTTCTTTATCCTCACCCGAAGGTAATTCCGGCAATTTCCCATGGTGGTTTCCCATGATGGTTTCCTATAGTTCAGCTGCAGGAATCCATTGAGGATTGCCTTGGCAACATCCTACTGGGATTGACCTGTCGTCGTGATGGTGTTCAAAAGGTGTTCAGCACAATGTGTATACACTTTCACACCTGCATGCCGGTCGAAGACGGAAAAATGGAACCAGTCGTTGAGCGCATCCCTAGGTGTGCATACTCCAACCCCGCATAATCGCGACTCCATAACAAAATCCATTTCCCTCTAAACGTTCTACAATTTCTTCGGCTTTGGCTTATCTAAGAATACACCCATTGCGAGTTATCTTGGTAAAAAGGTCGAGGTATTATCGAAGCTTCATATCTGTTATAGCCAAGCTAAACGGATCTGGAAAACAGAGAAAGTCGATTAAGATCGCTGCTCCACTCAAGTCTCCAAAAAATTTGGACAAGACAGAAAGCAGCTCACAAAAGTTAGTCTTGTCTGTCTAGTTTTGTCTATCCAGTTTTGTCTGTCTAGTCTTGTCTGTCTAGTCTTGTCTGTCTAGTCTTGTCTGTCTAGTCTTGTCTGTCTAGTCTTGTCTGTCTAGTCTTGTCTGTCTAGTCTTGTCTGTCTAGTCTTGTCTGTCTAGTCTTGTCTGTCTAGTCTTGTCTGTCTAGTCTTGTCTGTCTAGTCTTGTCTGTCTAGTCTTGTCTGTCTAGTCTTGTCTGTCTAGTCTTGTCTGTCTAGTCTTGTCTGTCTAGTCTTGTCTGTCTAGTCTTGTCTGTCTAGTCTTGTCTGTCTAGTCTTGTCTGTCTAGTCTTGTCTGTCTAATCTTGTCTGTCTAGTCTTGTCTGTCTAGTCTTGTCTGTCTAGTCTTGTCTGTCTAGTCTTGTCTGTCTAGTCTTGTCTGTCTAGTCTTGTCTGTCTAGTCTTGTCTGTCTAGTCTTGTCTGTCTAGTCTTGTCTGTCTAGTCTTGTCTGTCTAGTCTTGTCTGTCTAGTCTTGTCTGTCTAGTCTTGTCTGTCTAGTCTTGTCTGTCTAGTCTTGTCTGTCTAGTCTTGTCTGTCTAGTCTTGTCTGTCTAGTCTTGTCTGTCTAGTCTTGTCTGTCTAGTCTTGTCTGTCTAGTCTTGTCTGTCTAGTCTTGTCTGTCTAGTCTTGTCTGTCTAGTCTTGTCTGTCTAGTCTTGTCTGTCTAGTCTTGTCTGTCTAGTCTTGTCTGTCTAATCTTGTCTGTCTAGTCTTTTAGATGTTCGGTTGGACATCCCTGACCTAGTCCTACACGCTCTATATTCATTCCATCGGATAATATCGATCTTAAATGGCATGATCATGATATGATTTTGTAATCGGATTCAATGTCTCAAAGTACCTGTAAAACTCGATAATTTTATACTCAATTACGTTTTCAAAATTTTATTCCTCTTCCTAGTATTTACTCGCACAGAAAGATGTGCTGCTCCACAATTGTGAATCCCCGATACAATTTTCCTTCTTGCATGTAATACGCGCTATTGTATTATGGAAAATCACGACCCGTAACATTAGCAGAAAATATTGTAGGTTTTTGCCAAAACCCAACAAACCGCGAAGGTTTACGCATTACAATTTATACTCTAATCACAGACGGCCATCTCCCCGTACAACAATACCGCAATTTTGCTTCCAAAACGTTTTCACACAAATATTTTGCACGATAAGTATTGATTTTGATAAATCAAAGGTCAAATCTACACCGAAAAAAAAAACTGAAATGGGATTAAGGACATTTTCTAAACCGCTAATAACACCTCATCACTGTCGTCGCAAATTTGCATTTATTTGTTTGCAAACGTCGCGTCCGCGTATTAACTCTCGTTTATTGTTATCTCGGCTCATTTTAAATTGCGCATTGTATGCGAGGAGTTTTCGTCAAACCTCTTTTAGAGTCACCATAAAATACAATCAGAGTTTCTGAAGACGGAACGCACACACAATCGCCCATAAATGACTTGCCCAAACTTTACGATACTTCATTCCATATGAATTATTGACAAAATTTAATGAAACACAAAACAACTTGGACTACAGAATTTGAATTTGAAGACTATGGCTTAACATCTTGTATGGCTTAACATCTTGTATGGGTTAACATCTTCTATGGCTTAACATCTTGTATGGCTTAACATCTTTTCTGGCATAACATCTTGTATGGCTTAACATCTTGTAAATCTTAATATACTGTATGGCTTAACATCTTGTATGGCTTAACATATTGTATGGATTAACATCTTCTATGGCTTAACATCTTGTATGGCTTAACATCATGTATAGCTTAACATCTTTTTTTGGCATAACATCTTGTATGGCTTAACATCTTGTAAATCTTAATATACTGTATGGCTTAACATCTTGTATGGCTTAACATATTGTATGGATTAACATCTTCTATGGCTTAACATCTTGTATGGCTTAACATCATGTATAGCTTAACATCTTTTTTTGGCATAACATCTTGTATGGCTTAACATCTTGTAAATCTAAATATACTGTTTGGCTTAACATATTGTATGGCTTAACATCTTCTATGGCTTAACATATTGTATGGCTTAACTTTTTTTATGACTTAACATCTTGTATGGCTTAACATATTGTATGGATTAACATCTTGTATGGCTTAATATCTTTTCTGGCTTAACATCTTGTATGGCTTAAAATCTTGTATAATTTACCTCCATATATAGCTTAATATACTGTATGGCTTAACATCTTGTATGGCTTCACATATAGTATGGCTTAACATCTTGTATGGTTTAACATCTTGTATGGTTTAACATCTAGTATGGCTTAACATCTTGTTTGGCTAACATATGGCCATACATGATGTTGTATGGATTCACAAATTGTATGGCTTAACATCTTATAAATCTTAATATATTGTATGACTTAACATCTTGTATGGCTTAACATATTGTATGGCTTAACATCTTGTAAATCTTAATATATTGTATGTGGCGTATATGGCTTAACATCTTGTATGGCCTTACATATTGTATGGCTTAACATATTGTTTGGCTTAACATCTTTTAAATCTTAATATACAGTATGGCTTAACATCTTGTATGGCTTAAAATATTGTATGGCTTAACATCGTGTATGGCTTAACATATTGTATGGCTTAACATCTTGTATGGCTTAACATCTTATATGGATTAACATATTGTATGATTTAACATCTTGTATGGCTTAACATATTGTATGACTTAACATCATGTATGGCTTTACATCTTGTATGGCTTAACATCTTGTATGGCTTACCATCTTGTATGGCTTAACATCTTTTCTGGCTTAACATCTTTTCTGGCTTAACATCTTGTATGGCTTAACATCTTGTAAATCTTAACATTCTGTATGGTTTAACATCTTGTATGGCTTAAAATATTGTATGGCTTAACATCGTGTATGACTTAGCAAATTGTATGGCCTAACATCTTGTATGGCTTAACTTTTATATGGATTAACATATTGTATGATTTAACATCTTGTATGGCGTAACATATTGTATGGCTTAACATCTTTTCTGGCTTAAGATCTTTTCTGGCTTAACATCTTGTATGGCTTAACATCCTGTAAATCTTAACATTCTGTATGGCTTAACATCTTGTATGGCTTAACATCTTATATGGCTTAACATATTGTACGGCTTAAAATATTGTATGGCTTAACATCTTTTAAATCCTAATATACAGTATGGCTTAACATCTTGTATGGCTTAACATATTGTATGGCTTAACATATTGTATGGCTTAACATCTTGTAAATCTTAATATACTGTATGGCTTACATATTGTATGGCTTAACATATTGTTTGGCTTAACATCTTTTAAATCTTAATATACAGTATGGCTTAACATCTTGTATGGCTTAAAATTTTGTATGGCTTAACATCGTGTATGGCTTAACATATTGTATGGCTTAACATCTTGTATGGCTTAACATCTTATATGGATTAACATATTGTATGATTTAACATCTTGTATGGCTGAACATATTGTATGACTTAACATCATTTATGGCTTTACATCTTGTATGGCTTAACATCTTGTATGGCTTAACATCTTGTATGGCTTAACATCTTTTCTGGCTTAACAACTTTTCTGGCTTAACATCTTGTATGGCTTAACATCTTGTAACTCTTAACATTCTGTATGGCTTAACATCTTGTTTGGCTTAAAATATTGTATGGCTTAACATCGTATATGACTTAACATATTGTGTGGCTTAACATCTTGTATGGCTTAACATCTTATATGGATTAACATATTGTATGATTTAACATCTTGTATGGCTTAACATATTGTATGGCTTAACAGCATGTATGGCTTCACATCTTGTATGGCTTAACATCTTGTATGGCTTAACATCTTGTATGGCTTAACATCTTTTCTGGCTTAACAACTTTTCTGGCTTAACATCTTGTATGGCTTAACATCTTGTAAATCTTAACATTCTGTATGGCTTAACATCTTGTATGGCTTAACAGCTTGTATGGCTTAACATATTATATGGCTTAAAATATTGTATGGCTTAACATCTTTTAAATCCTAATATACAGTATGGCTGAACATCTTGTATGGCTTAACATATTGTATGGCTTAACATCGTGTATGGCTTAACATATTGTATGGCTTAACATCTTGTATGGTTTAACATCATGTATGGCTTAACCTCCCTTCTGGCTTAACCTCTTGTATGACTTAACATCCTTTCTGGCTTAACCTCTTGTATGGCTTAACATATTGTATGGCTTAACATCTTGTATGGCTTAACATATTGTATGGCTTAACATCTGGTTAATCTTAATATACTGTATGGCTTAACATCTTGTATGGCTTAACATATTGTATGGTTTAAATCTTGTATGGCTTAACATATTGTATGGCTTAACATCTTGTATGGCTTAACATCTTGTATGGCTTAACATATTGTATGATTTAACATCTTATAATGCTTATATCATGTATGGCTTAGTATCTTGTATGACTTAACATCTTGTATGGCCTAATATTACTAATTGGTTAACCAATTTGTTCTGTTTTTTTAAATTCTAATTTGTATGTAAATCAAACATTCGTCAAGTTGAGACTACCAATAATTAATTAGTTTAATATTTATAGCTAACGCTGTTGGAACGTGTTAATTGCCTCCTTCTTTTATTCGATTCCGCACGTTAATTTGAGGCTTTAATTAAGAGGTAATTGCAGGAATTTATCGATTCCGCCTGGCGCAGGTTCACATATAAATTATTGCAATTATCATAAATTTCCTTGGACGAGTCTCTTCGACCGCACAAAAACGAAAGGAAAAACGTAAAACCAGTAGGAAATTCTCGACGAACTAATAAAAGTGAATCATTATTATTAGCTCTTATTAAATGTAATAATAATCAATTTCATCTTCATGTACAGAAACTGCAACATTATAGAACAGAACATAGCAAAATCAGGTACAATTTGTTAGGTTTAGGCAAGTCACAAGTGGACAACACAATCTTGTGACTAATTTGGTTTTGTTCCATAAGATCAAATATTCGGTAAGACCAGAGAAGACCAGACAAGACGAGACAAGATCAGATAAAACGAGACAAGACAAGACAAGATCAGACAAGATATATCTTTCTATTCTTGTTTGTATTTTTGTTGAGATGAAGTTATAAACTGTAAAGTAGACTACGAGCTCTGTGCGGGTTTTAAGACTCCACTAGTTTTTCCCAAGTGGCAACAATTAAAAGACCAGTAGTTTTTGCTCCTTCTGAAACAAGCAGACAGTTACTTTATTTATAGCCTTGCTACTGTGTAGATGTCTTGAGTGTTTAACGATTTATAAGATGCAAGGAGTGGCCGCTTTGTTTCCAACTCCGGAGTAACCTCACCGGAAGATTACTCAAAAGAAAACTAAACTTGTGCAATTTGTTGCCTTTTGATGTTTCCTTGTTTACTCTTGAAAAGGAAACTGCTCTCAAAAATCTAATCAAAACTTTCACTTAGAATATAAAATTGTTATTGTTGTAACCTTGTCTCAAAGAAATTCCGATGCGACTTCGAGAAACGGATTCTCAAGTGCGCAGCGCCCATGCTGTCTATAAATACAAATAATTTTGTTTCGCATATGCATAAGTAATCGCGAGAATGATGAGTAATCTGACGCCGTCACCGGCTCATTTGTGTGCAGGTAGTGGACTCCAGAGCACGTTCAGGCGCGGATGGAAACCACCAGCAGCAGGCCAGAAGGAAACTGGAGGTCTTCCAGAGCCAGGTGCCCGGCGGACGCATTCAAGTCATCAAGACACAAACGGTTTCCAGCAGTCGATGGACCAACAAAGCGCCCATCGTCACCCATCCACACGACCAAGATGATTTTGAAGATTTACAGGTAAAACAAATCATAATAAACTTAGTAGTAAAACTGTAAGTTTGTAAATAGACTAGACATACTAGAGTAGATGAAAAGACTATGCAGACAAGACTAGGCAGAGAGGGACATATAAGACTAGATTGACGAAATTAGACAGACAAGACTAGAGAGACAAGACTAGACAGGTAAGACTACACAGACAAGATTAGACAGACAAGATTATACAGACAAGACTATACAGACAAGACCAGAGAGACTAGACTAGACAAACTAGACAAACTAGACAGGCAAGACTAGACAGACAAGACTAGACAGACCAGACTAGACAGACAAGACTAGACAGACAAGTCTAGACAGACAAGACTAGACAGACTAGACTAGACAGACTAGACTAGACAGACATGACTAGACAGACAAGACTAGACAGACAAGACTAGACAGACAAGACTAGACAGACAAGACTAGACAGACAAGACTAGACAGACAAGACTAGACAGACAAGACTAGACAGACAAGACTAGACAGACAAGACTAGACAGACAAGACTAGACAGACAAGACTAGACAGACAAGACTAGACAGACAAGACTAGACAGACAAGACTAGACAGACAAGACTAGACAGACAAGACTAGACAGACAAGACTAGACAGACAAGACTAGACAGACAAGACTAGACAGACAAGACTAGACAGACAAGACTAGACAGACAAGACTAGACAGACAAGACTAGACAGACAAGACTAGACAGACAAGACTAGACAGACAAGACTAGACAGACAAGACTAGACAGACAAGACTAGACAGACAAGACTAGACAGACAAGACTAGACAGACAAGACTAGACAGACAAGACTAGACAGACAAGACTAGACAGACAAGACTAGACAGACAAGACTAGACAGACAAGACTAGACAGACAAGACTAGACAGACAAGACTAGACAGACAAGACTAGACAGACAAGACTAGACAGACAAGACTAGACAGACAAGACTAGACAGACAAGACTAGACAGACAAGACTAGACAGACAAGACTAGACAGACAAGACTAGACAGACAAGACTAGACAGACAAGACTAGACAGACAAGACTAGACAGACAAGACTAGACAGACAAGACTAGACAGACAAGACTAGACAGACAAGACTAGACAGACAAGACTAGACAGACAAGACTAGACAGACAAGACTAGACAGACAAGACTAGACAGACAAGACTAGACAGACAAGACTAGACAGACAAGACTAGACAGACAAGACTAGACAGACAAGACTAGACAGACAAGACTAGACAGACAAGACTAGACAGACAAGACTAGACAGACAAGACTAGACAGACAAGACTAGACAGACAAGACTAGACAGACAAGACTAGACAGACAAGACTAGACAGACAAGACTAGACAGACAAGACTAGACAGACAAGACTAGACAGACAAGACTAGACAGACAAGACTAGACAGACAAGACTAGACAGACAAGACTAGACAGACAAGACTAGACAGACAAGACTAGACAGACAAGACTAGACAGACAAGACTAGACAGACAAGACTAGACAGACAAGACTAGACAGACAAGACTAGACAGACAAGACTAGACAGACAAGACTAGACAGACAAGACTAGACAGACAAGACTAGACAGACAAGACTAGACAGACAAGACTAGACAGACAAGACTAGACAGACAAGACTAGACAGACAAGACTAGACAGACAAGACTAGACAGACAAGACTAGACAGACAAGACTAGACAGACAAGACTAGACAGACAAGACTAGACAGACAAGACTAGACAGACAAGACTAGACAGACAAGACTAGACAGACAAGACTAGACAGACAAGACTAGACAGACAAGACTAGACAGACAAGACTAGACAGACAAGACTAGACAGACAAGACTAGACAGACAAGACTAGACAGACAAGACTAGACAGACAAGACTAGACAGACAAGACTAGACAGACAAGACTAGACAGACAAGACTAGACAGACAAGACTAGACAGACAAGACTAGACAGACAAGACTAGACAGACAAGACTAGACAGACAAGACTAGACAGACAAGACTAGACAGACAAGACTAGACAGACAAGACTAGACAGACAAGACTAGACAGACAAGACTAGACAGACAAGACTAGACAGACAAGACTAGACAGACAAGACTAGACAGACAAGACTAGACAGACAAGACTAGACAGACAAGACTAGACAGACAAGACTAGACAGACAAGACTAGACAGACAAGACTAGACAGACAAGACTAGACAGACAAGACTAGACAGACAAGACTAGACAGACAAGACTAGACAGACAAGACTAGACAGACAAGACTAGACAGACAAGACTAGACAGACAAGACTAGACAGACAAGACTAGACAGACAAGACTAGACAGACAAGACTAGACAGACAAGACTAGACAGACAAGACTAGACAGACAAGACTAGACAGACAAGACTAGACAGACAAGACTAGACAGACAAGACTAGACAGACAAGACTAGACAGACAAGACTAGACAGACAAGACTAGACAGACAAGACTAGACAGACAAGACTAGACAGACAAGACTAGACAGACAAGACTAGACAGACAAGACTAGACAGACAAGACTAGACAGACAAGACTAGACAGACAAGACTAGACAGACAAGACTAGACAGGACAAGACTAGACAGACAAGACTAGACAGACAAGGAACTAGACAGACAAGACTAGACAGACAAGACTAGACAGACAAGACTAGACAGACAAGACTAGACAGACAAGACTAGACAGACAAGACTAGACAGACAAGACTAGACAGACAAGACTAGACAGACAAGACTAGACAGACAAGACTAGACAGACAAGACTAGACAGACAAGACTAGACAGACAAGACTAGACAGACAAGACTAGACAGACAAGACTAGACAGACAAGACTAGACAGACAAGACTAGACAGACAAGACTACACAAGACTAGACAGACAAGACTAGACAAGACAAGACAAGACTAGACAGACAAGACTAGACAGACAAGACTAGACAGACAAGACTGGACAGACAAGACTAGACAGACAAGACTAGACAGACAGGACTAGACAGACAAGACTAGACAGACAAGACTAGACAGACAAGACAAGACAGACAAGACTAGACAGACAAGACTAGACAGACAAGACTAGACAGACAAGACTAGACCGACAAGACTAGACAGACAAGACTAGACATACAAGACTAGATGTGTTATTAAATAATGAGTTTTATATTCAAATTATTGTAATAGACCTTTTCATAGTTGAAATTTTTTTTTGTGCGAATGCGTCAATTTTCGCCATGTTTTCGGGCACTTTTTTGACGAATAACCAGTGAAAATAAAAAATGTGCCCGAAACTTTCATATTCCCGCCTTCTAAACATATCAGACGCGCATGCGCTAAACTATCCGTAAAAAGATCTATTGAGTAACTATTCTCGATTTCGAGATTCACGACTTTATTTAATTATTTAATGGATTTTCAATTCTTATTGTTTTGTGTGATGACAGAAATCATTACAAATCCAATCTGTACTAAAATACGTAATATGTAATAACATAACATTATGTAATTCACATGAAATTATTTACACAAATATTGCGAATATTTTTGGGATTTTAAGAATTTTAAATACCAGTTTGGAGTGCAATTATTACAAATTGCAATATTTTAGGAAATGCGAGAATAAGACCTGTTTACGATTAGTTAAGCACATGCGCGTCCGCCATGTTTAACCCCTTGACATACAATGACGTCTCGAAGATATATATCCATGACGTATATGGACATTTCAACGTCATTTGTATGTCAAGGGGTTAAAAGGCGGGAATATGAAAGTTTCGGGCACATTATGTTATTTTCACTGGTTATACGTCAAAAAGTGCTCTAAAAACATAGCGAAAATTGATTTTTCAAAAAAATTTCAACTAGGGAAAGGTCTATCTATTATGATTCGAGTTTAATTTTAATATAAACTAGCTTGCATAAATATCGACCCACTGTAAACTTTTGACTTTTAACTTTGACTATTTTTTAGAAACAATTTATCAAAAGAAATATGCCGTTCGAAAGACAATTTAATATGCTTTAATTTTTGTTTGAATTTATCAAGAATGCTTATCGTTTGTAGGCGTACCAACCGGTGAACAAAAACGAACGTATTTATGTGGTGGTTATAGCGAGAATAACAAACTTATGAACTATTGTAATTATTGCCTTTGCAATTGAAATTTATACATTATTCTTCAAGCGACCACGCTTGTTCAACTGTTGGGCTGGTACCTTTGCCCAGTATTGTCGCATCTTCTGCCGGTGTAACTCCTTTTCTCTCTTCTGTCCAGGGGGCACCTTTCCTTCGAGGTTTTTCCTGAAATCCACGGACTTCCTTCAGGGTGCGTCTCATAGACTGTCTGTTTTGGAGATCTGTTATTCCCAGTTCTTTAATATCCTTCTCGGTCTCTGGTAACCAAGTGGTACGAACCTTCTTGTTTTGCCAGAAGGTGAACAGACGGTTGGTTAGTCAGTTTGGAGGCAATCTTGCAACGTGGCCACAGAGAGTTACCCTTCTTTTCCTTGCACAGTCGGAGAGCATCTCAATATGTTCGTAGAGCTCAGAGTTATGCCGTCTTCGGAATTCCCCATCTTCCTTTACCGGGCCTAGGATCTTCCTGAGGATTCTCCTCTCTCTGATATCCAATTTCTCTACTAGACACCTTCGGTTCAAGGAAAGACACTCCTTGGCATATAGGGCTTCTGGTCGTAAGACTGATGTGTAGTGCTTAAGTTTCAGGTTGCGTGACAGGCATTTCTTATTGTAAGTGTTCTTAGTCAGCCGATAGGCTAGTTCTAACTTGCTGACTCTCTTGGATAATAATGCTTTTTCTGATAAGTTGGGTTCAATCCATTCGCCGAGATACTTAAATTTCTCAGTCCTCTTGATGTTTCTCTGTTCTAGTAACATCTCTCTGTTTACTTCTCTGATGTTGGTGAAGAATTCTGTCTTCTCCAGCGACACTTCAAGAGCCACTTTGGCAGCCTGTTTTCTGAGGCAGTTTGCCTGCATTGTTGCCATCTCAAGAGAATGAGCAAACAGTGCCATGTCATCTGCAAAGGCCAGGCAATCTATAACCAGTCCACCGCTCTTACGTCCCAGGTATATACCACTCTGAGCACCCAAGTTGTTCAGTTCCTTGCGCCATTCTCTCATAACCTTTTCAAGGACACAGTTGAACACATTGTTTCACTCCAGTTTTTATTTCGAAGCTTTCTGAAATCTCGCCTATAAATTTAACCTTGGAATGTGTGTTGGTCAAAGTTTCTAGGATTAGTCTGCGGGTTTTGTGGTCTAGTGCTAGTTCCTGAAGTACTTTGTTAAGCGTTTCTCTATCAATGGAATCGTAGGCCTTCCTAAAATCAACAAAGGTGACGACCACCTTGCGGTTTCTCATCTTGGAGTATGCAAGTACAGTTTTAAGATTGAGGATCTGTTCAACACAGGATCGGGTCCTCCTGAAGCCCCTGGTATTCTCCTAGTTGACTATCGAACAGATTTTCTGCCCTTGTTTGTAACGCCTTCGAGAGAATCTTGTATGTTACCGGTACAAGAAAAATTCCACGGTTGTTGTTTAGATCCGTAAAATCTCCCTTTTTTTGAAGCGGATGGATCAGAGCAGATTTCCAATCGGATGTTAATTTCTCTGTTGAGTTCTGCATGATCTCGGTTAGCTTGCGCAGGGCATTGTTTCCGGCACCTTTCCACAGTTCAGCAACGATAGAGTCCTCTCCAGCTGCCTTATTATTCTTATGAAGTTGAATGATCTTGCCAACTTCTTCCAATGAAGGGGGAAGCGAGTCCGGGTTTGGTGTGGTTTGTTTATAGTCTAAGTCTTCGCTGGGTGGGTCACAGTTAAGTAGATTTTTAAAGTACTGAGCCGAAAGGTGGCAGTTGTCCTTGTCGTTATAAGCCAGTTTGCCTTGTGAGTCTCTGAAGTGGAGGCTTGGCGGAGCGTATTTTCTGAGTGCCTGCTTAAAGGTTCCAAAGAAATCTCTGGAATTATTCACATTATTATCAATGGAATTATTATAAAGGTTCCTTCCTTCTCTGGAATCTTGATCTGAAAATCTGAATGAATCAGAATCTAATCTGAAATCTCTGGAATTATTATCAATTTTACACATTATTCGTTTTTCATAATTTGATTAGTTTTCAAGAGTGTTGGTTTAATGCATACTACACCGCAAAATGCCGCCCAAGTTTCTGTTCTAATCGAAAATGGACTTAGCCAGCGAGCTGTTGTTCGACCACTGGTATATGGTGACACGCACCTGACACGCGCCTGTATCCCACACGACTGAATCGTTTCATAGACCAGTGGTGCGCAAACTATTTTCATTTGCAACCCAACATTTTCTGTACAATTTTATCGCGACCCTTGGATGGAAAGTAAACGTTTTTTTAATTTCTTTATATTAACATTTTAGTGCTACAGAATATCTACTTCATAGGTCTATATCTAGAGGACGGTTGCAGATAATTATAAACGGATTGCGGCATCGTTTTCAATATATATTAATATTATATATTATATTGTATATATATATATATATATATTAATATATATATACAATATTAATTACTTTCCTAGTTCTCTGCTCGGGCTATGTATGATGCTTTGTCGTTGTAAGGAGAATAAACCTTTCAAAATTTCTATAAAACGATTCGATCACTTTTTGAACGACTCGTAACTTTAATGTCGATTTCTCGGGCTCGTGGTCCAGATCCACCCATCAACTTGATTTTATTCGGACCTCGTAAGAATTTTCAAATATAGTTAAACCTGGCCTAATATCCGCAAGGACCTTCAAACCCTGGGGGTGCTCAACTGGGAAGAAGCCACTCAGGATCGGAGAGAATGGAGGAGAACTGTTGAGGCGGCCAAGACCCACCCCGGGTTGTAGAACCATGGATGGAATTAAACCTGGCCGAGTATGTAGATTTCGTCTTCCAGGCTTTTCGTAGTTTAAACGGTTTGAGCTTTTGAAATTTGCAACGATACTCGATTATTATTACCATCACAATCATGAGACAATATAGAGGATTCATCCCAGTTTTCAACTATTTTTTCAAGTTTAAACTATTTGTTCATGTACTTCCTTATCTAGATTTTGACTTCCACACATAGAGTAAGATAGCATCAGGAATAGGCATGATCCCTCTCCTACAATAGTATGATCATATATATAGTCATCAAACCATTTACATTTCTATTTTCAATTTGCCATTAAAATTGCAATTATAAACTATTACTCAAATGTCGACAACTCTCAGATCTACAATTTTTTAAATAATTATTTTTTACCTCTTTCAACTGAATTTTTGGAAAATGATAATACACGCATTTCTTTATTTTTAAAAGAAGAATTTAAGTAGCAATTTTCACATCTCTAACATCTGCAGTTTTTGAGATATCTTGCATTTTCAGATCACTTACCTAGATCTTCCGAAAATGGTAAAACCCGTTTTTCTCTATTTTTTTAGGGAAACCGTTCGGATATATTGTGGTATATTCGATTTCAGAGATATAGGGTACAAGAATATTCAACCCCCAATTTGAAAAAATGCGTTTTCGGTTTTTTACAAACCTCCCAGCGAAATCATTTTCGGCACACTGAAACTAGACGACACGGCGAGAAAATCGGTGTATAAATTGTTTGGAAAGATTAAATTTTTTATTGCGAAATTCTGAATTCAAATTTTCCAGAATTTCGAATTCATAAGTCTACATCTCGAAAACGCTTGCGGATAATTGAAAACGAATTGCAGCATCCTTTTCAGGAGGTTATTTCTCTACGGACGCACTTAGATTTCCTGAAAAATATTAATTAGTTTCCCAGTTCTCTGGTCGGGCGACCAAATTATTCGCGTAATTTCGTTCGGATTTGACAGTTATATCTAGTCATATCTCGCGAACGGAAGCGGCTAGCAAAATGCAATTTGTAGATTTACAACCAGCAAGGAAAACGCCTTTAGACATACATGGTATTTCCCGTGTGTTTTCAGTTGATATCACTTTAAGGAAATATTTTTTCCCGCATTTTCCGCAGATTTCACGATTTTATTTTTATTTTTAACATTTATTATAACAGTTATGTTTTTTTTAATCTATTTATATTAACATTTAATTATTTTACTGCTATACGCAGGAAAAGCCTTACATTTTTAGGGTTCCGTACCGAACCCTTATAGGATCACTTTGTTGTCCGTCTGTGTGTCTGTCTGTCCGTCTGTCTGTCTGCCTGTCTGTCCGTCCGTCGTCTGTCTGTCTGTCTATCAAGACTATTTTTTCTCAGGAACGCGTAGAGGTAACAAGTTAAAATTTGTATAAAATACTCGGGTCTGCGGTCTCTTTCAGCTGTGAAAAAATCAAACTTGCAAGTCAACGCGATCAAAAGATATGACCGTTTATGTCGCATATTTTGTGATTTCACAAGGGAATCAAAACCTATAGGGTACTTCCCGTTGACATAGAATCATGAAATTTGGCAAGAAGCGATGTCTTATAGCACATGTAAAGCGAAAAATCTGAAAACTGTAAATATGTAGTTTAATTACAAGAAAAATGCAAATTTACTATTAGAAACTTATGAAAATACACTAATGTGTTGCGTGGTATTGTCAGGCACCAGAAGCATATGGGTTGCATACAGTTAGGTCCTCCTAAAGCTACCTTACAAGTTTGTACGGAACCCGTACGAGTCACAACTTGCCCTTGGCCGATTTTTTTTTCGTCTTACAATTAGACGACCTGGTACAGGCAGAAGGAGATTTAGAACGGCTCGTGATGACCGCTTTATTGTGTCGACATCATTAAGATATCGTCACCTTAATGCTGTTCAACTGCAAGAATACCGCTACGCGAAGTACAAAGAGTGGCTATTAGTCAGTGGAGAATAAGACGAAGACTGCAGGAAAGTAACTTCACCCCTACGACACTTACTGTTTGTTAAAAACTTAACCGCAGCTCATCGTCAAGCACGCCTTTACAATGAATCATTTAAATTGGACGTGGGTCTAAAAGTGGATATGGGAGAATTCCATGAAAGATGAATAAGGGTCTGTTCTATTCTCAGATGAGACCAGAATATGCCTCTATGGTAGCAACCGAAGAAGAAAAGTGTACCGGACACCTAGAGAGCTATTTTCAGAATGCTGAATTGAAGAGCAAACTGCTTATAGTGGTGGTTCCTGCATGGTCTGGAAGCACGAACCGACTCTGCTTTCATCATTAGGGGCGGCCTTGGTCATGGGAGCGGAGGTTTAACGGATGCTAGGTACATCGAGGAGATTTTAACAGTTCATGTGGTATCTTACATCGACTACATTGGAGAAGAATTTATGTTTATGCTGACAATGCGAAGCTGCACACCGCAATAATCGTGCAAGATTACATTACAGATAAACTTTAATTTAAACTCATATTAAACCTTTCGCCCCGAATGGTATACATACGTTCCACCAAAATATCCAAAGCTTGAATTTAATTTAAATTGTACTCCTAAGGAAAATATAACAGGTAGTAGTTTCGTGTATGTTATATATACCAAGAGACATATTGTTGTAAATAATAGCAGAGTATATCAGATTCGACAATACTGGGCAAAGATCAAAGCCCAACAGTTGAACAAGCGTGGTCCAAAGTAGGCCTATTCGAAAGAAGAAGAAAAAGCAGAGTATATCAGACAAGACAGAACACAACATGGCAAAACAGGACTGGACCAGAATAGATCAGACCAGATTAGAATTGAAAAGACAAGACCAAGAAAAACCAGACAAGACCGATAATATATGATTTATTACAAGATTAGGAAGTAATAGACTGCTCAGGATTAGATAAATGTGGGCAAGAATGGTCAAGATTCAACCAGACTGGACAAGATTGTGCAAAATGGACAAAATGTTAAAACAAAAATGAGAGAACAAGAGTGAACAATATCGGATATGGCTATCAACAAAATTTGATAAGACTGAATAATGGAAAAACTGGAGAAGAATAGATGAGATATGAGTAGATATATGTATCACTGATCTCTTGGTGCAAATCGACCTGTTTGGACCGTGTCTCACGAAAATCAAATTTTCCAGTTTTAAACTGGGCTAGTCTAATCACTTATCTGTAAGGGCTGCTCGCGTCTCCGCCACGTGTGATCGGCCTTCCGGCGCCTTTTTTAAGGTACGAAATGGGGATAATGAGGATAAATGGGAATAATCGAAGCGCGAACGAAGCTCGACCGACACGTGCACGCATCTTTAAGTTTATCGTTTTAAGTCAAGTTAACCAGGGGTGTAATCACGAGCCCAAAGGGCTGAAGCGGCATCCAACGTCTGGAAGACAACAATTTTAAGGGAATCCCTCCATTCCCTTAAAATTGTTGTCTTCCAGACGTTGGATGCCGCTTCAGCCCTTTGGGCTCGTGATTACACCCCTGGTTAACTTGACTTAAAACGATAAACTTAAAGATGCGTGCACGTGTCGGTCGAGCTTCGTTCGTGCTTCGATTCTCGTCTTTACGCTTCTCACACTCGAAGCATACTCGCCAAATAATATAAATTCGCGAAGTAAATTGCGCGATTTCGACCCAGGTCGATTCCCCTTTTGTTAATCGGTGCCGAAATCGATTCAAATGTTGAATTAAAAATACAGATTTATTAAAATTGGCGCGAACACGACCCATGCTCGCTTAATTAGTTATGTAGTGTATATCTATCAACAATTTATTATTGTAATTAATAATATTTATAAAGAAACCTATGAGATTTATTCTATTTCTGCAGCATTATTTGCATTAAGGGACGACAGGGTTAAAGCTTATTAAATTGCCCTTCAAGCGGCATATTTCTTTATTTCATCTCATAGTTTCTAAAAAACATTGTTAAAGTCAAACTACTGTGGGACGATTTCTATGCACGCAATCAATTATTGAAATTGTTTGCTTTTGCAAGTTTAGATTTAGGCAATATTACAAATGTAATTGGCCATAATATATGTAATAAACGTGGAATTATTGACACAAAAAACGCGATTATTTTAGGATTTGTAAACACCAATTAGAGTTGAATTATTGAAATCCGCAATATTTTTCGACATTCGAGAATTTAAATTTAATTATTGAAAATATAAAATATCTGTTGCTTTTGCAAGTTTAGATTTAGGTAATATTACATATGTTATTTGTTACAACAAATGTAATCCTCATGGAATTATTTACGCAAGTATTGCGAATCATTTTCGGATTTTAAGATTTGTAAATGGAAACATTAGTTTAATTTTTGCAAATCGTAATATTTTTGGAAATTCGAGTATTTTTCACTTGTCAACTTGAATAGACGTGAAAAATGAGTGAAAAGCATGATAATAAACGAATTTTAATAGAAGCGCAATTAACATACATTTGTAGAAATCGATAAATTGTCATTAATATAAACTTGCGTGCATAAATATCGGCTCAATGTAAACTTTTGATTTTAACTAATTTTTGTCAGAATGAGATGAAATGCGAAGAAAGAAATATGCCAACTTACTAAAACGAAATATAGCTTGAATATATAAATATATTAATTCTATTCGTAGCTCTATAATATTAAGTCTTATTAGCACTATGAACAAATCTCATCTTAAAACAAGTAGATATTTGCATGTTATTCCTAGAAGCAGTCCATTTTCCTAACACTAACTGGGCTAGAGAAATAACATTGTTTTTTAAATTCATTTCTTTCCATTTAAATTAAGTGTATAGCCATCTGCAAACGCGCTTTGAGATCTATCTCTCATCAGTGCAGCTTTGCTTTTTAGAATTATAAATTGGAATACACTTACATTAGCTTGAACACCATGTGCCGGACTGTCGAGGTTAGGTTTTTATTTGACATGTGTGTTAAAAGACACACACAAGTGAAACCATACTAATTATAGATACAATAGAATTGAAAGTAGGAGATTATTACTACGATATCTTCAAATCTGTCAGTAGCTGGAATTACACGGATATCTTCTGTTACTCTTTGGCACACCCCGCTGAAGATGCGTGGTGCGAGCCGTTCGCTGCGTCAAAATAAGTAACGGAAACGGCCAAGACCGATTTTTGTCCGGGGCTGAAGATTTTTGTCTTAAGATAAGAGTTCTCGTTGGATGAGGAGCCGACCAGATCTTCTTATCTTGGACTGCAAGGTAGTAATTACACAAATTCTAACTTTATTTTCTTTACTCTTTCATAATATCTGTTGGCCTCCAGCCCTTGACAAAAATCGGTCTTGACCGTTCCCGTTACTTGCTTTGACACAGCGAACGGCTCACACCACCCATCTTCAGCGGGGTGTGCCAAAGAGTAACAGAAGATATCCGTGTAATTCTAGCTACTGACAGATTTGAAGATATCGTAGTGATAATCTCCTACTTTCAATTCTATTATTAATTTGGTTCAAACCATGACATCTCATTTTAAACTTTATAGATAAAAATCATACAAACTTCTTCTTCTTCTTCATATGGCGCTACAGCCTAAATCGGTCTTCTGTATTTTTGTCCTCCATTCTTGCCTGTCCTTTGCTATTCATCTCAACGCTCTTACTCCGATTAGTTTGTATGCGTCTTCTCGGATCTCTTCCTCAAACTGTTTTCTTAGCCTCCCTACCGGTCGCCTGCCTTGCATTTTTGCGTTCAGTGCTCTTAGTTGCAGACGGTTGTCGTCCATCCTGAGCACGTGTCCTAATTTAGTGTGCGTACATTCCATGTTCCAATTACACAGCCTAAGTTTCGTCAAGTAAGTCGTCTTCTGTTAATCCGTAATTGTTTCTTGTGGGATGTTAAGCCACTCTTCTTCTACTGCAACAATAAGCTTTGGGATCGAGGTTGGTGCATGAAGCCCAGCTAAAATTCTTCGTTTAAGCTCATCCCAAAAATGTTCTATCGGATTTACGTCGGGACTGCATGCTGGCCGCTCCATTACGCGAAAACCGATTTCTGTAATGTAATCTTGCACGTTTCTTGCGTCATGCATAAAGATAAATTCTTCTCCAATGTAGTCAACATATGATACCACATAAATTATCTTACCCGTTACACCTCTTCTCCCGTGACCATGGGCGCCCCTAACGATGAAAGCAGGGTTTGTCTTTGCTCGCATAAAAATTGCACCCTAGATCATGCATGAACCACTTCCATAGGCAGTTCGTTCTTCAATGCGGCATTCTGCAAATCGTTCTCTTGGTCTCCGGTACACTTTTCTTCTTCGGTCGCTACCATAGAGGTATATTTTGATCCCATCTGAGAACTGAACAGAACCTCATTGTTCCAACGTCCGATTTAAATGATCCCTTGCAAAATGTAGGCATATTTGACGATGTGCTGGGGTAAGTTATTGACGAACTGCAGGTGTCTTAGGAGTCAAGTTACTTTCCTGCAGTCTTCGTCTTACTGCCCACTGACTAATAGCCACTCTTCGAAGGTCATTCATTGAGGTGACGATTTCTTAATAATGTTGACACAATAAAGGCCGATTCTCATATTCGCGACACTCAGCTACGCGATGACGCGCGATATCGTGCTTTATAGTGCAGCTACATGCAGTGATTACTTTGTTTTAAACGACCACGTTCTCACTTGCACTACGCGACAGCCGACTGTACCGCGCGCGCTATCGCTAGGATTATTTCGTGAGCATTCTTTTAAGTTTTTGTCATTCTTTTACGTTTGTGTTAAAAACGGCGTGTTCTTGAAAATGAGTGGAATGAACGACGGAAAAAGCAGAGGAATTCATCGCTCTTGTGGCTGATTAAGTTGAGTGTTTGGACCGTGTCTCACGAAAATCAAATTTTCCAGTTTTAAAACAGGGATGGTCTAATCACTTACCTGTTAGGGTTGCTCGCGTCTCCACCACATGTAATCGTCCTTCCGGCACCTTTTTTAAGGGAGGAAACGGGGATAATAAGTGGAGGGATTCCCTTAAAATTGTTGTCTTCCAGACGTTGGATGCCGCTTCAGCCCTTTGGGCTCGTGATTACACCCCTGGTTAACTTGACTTAAAACGATAAACTTAAAGATGCGTGCACGTGTCGGTCGAGCTTCGTTCGCGCTTCGATTCTTGTCTTTACGCTTCTCTCACTTGAAGCATACTGTCGAATGATATAAATTCGCGAAGTAAATTGATAAGTAAATAAAATATAAGTAATAAGTAAAACGCTCAATATGCTTGCATTGTTAGCTATATTTACAATAGTTCCAGGATTTCCACTAAAAAGAACTGAATTAGGAGAAGGAATATCTTCATATCAATCATCACTACCAGGTAGCATGATTGCTGTGATGTGATGATGATTGGTTAGGTAGCATCACCACCTAACGCTTGCAAGTTTATTGAATCACGATCAGATTCATCGCTATATGAGGAGTAGTCCGGAAAATCTATATCACTATCACTATCTATACTAAAATCGCTTTCAGAATCTGAATCAGGTAAAGCTTTTGATGATCAGAAAGTATCGAATATACACTCTGTCAATTGCTGAACGTTTTTTAGCGGCCATTTGTGATAAGAAAAGAGCGGCAAAAATGATGATGAATGTGTGCCAAAAAACCTCACTTCGTTCGTGCGCCTAATTTCGCTCTCGCGTCCAATTGACAACCTACGGCCCTAGTTACAAAATATACTTTTTTTTTAATTATTTGTACTTTTTTATTACAAAATATATTTTTTATAGGTTCTATATAGCTTCTCTTTCCAACACTTACGTCCTATATACGAATGTGAATAATTCAACAAAGCAAACACAAACGCTGGTAAATTTTCGATTAAAAATTGAAGAAGATATGCTTTGTAATTTGTCTCTACGGGACTATGAGACACGAGGAAGACCAATGAAAATTAGCTGCCCGACTCGGTTACAAGCCAAACAACATTAGGCGCATTTTTCAGAACACATACCATCCAGTAGAAAGCAACATCCTGCAAAAAGTGTCATGTATGTTCAAAAAAAAATAAGAAGTGAAACGACTTCGCAGTGCGAAACATGTGTAATATCTCTAGATATACGTGACATTTTGAAAATATAACTTAATCTTAAATGTAGAGAAACTGCAGATTAGACACTTGCAGCAAAGAATCGCGTATACTGAGCATCGCATATATGAGAATCGGCCTTAAAGCGGTCATCCCGAGCCGTTCTAAATCTCCTTCTGTCTGTACCAGGTTGTCTATGAAAGGATCCAGTCTCCCCAGTAGGGAAAGATAGTATGTTCTAAATCCACCACCTCCTTATGGGTTTTACATGCAATCTAGCCCCTTATGAGGGAATTACATGTAAAATCTAGCACGATGCCCCTTATGGAGATGTACATGTAAATCTAGCACAAAGCCCCTTATGGGGAATCCTATGCAAAATAGTTCTGAACGCGTCCGAGCGAGAATGTCTAGATGACGCTGCAAGATACGTGTACGTTGGATAGTGGGAAAATTTAAAATGAGGGGTCAGGGGTGAAAATTAAGATAGGGGTTGATTCAATTGAGATTATGGGGGATTTAGATTGACAAGACTAGACAGACAAGGCTAGACAGACAAAGATAGACAGACAAGACTGGACAGACAAGACTAGACAGACAAGACTAGACGGACTAGACTAAACCATATTTCAACCATGTGATGAGAAAAATCAAATCTGGTGTCAGAACGGCTCTAGCATGTGCCCTAAGGGAGATACCACCCGACCGCCTACCCCTCAGTAGATGACGTCATCCGCCGCGGCAGATATTGCTAAACTAATTATCTCGATGCTAATTGGCTGATTAACGAATAAATAATTGCAGTTGACCTTTTCCCTCAATTTATATGTAATGGACAAGACTGGACAGACAAGACTAGACAGACAAGACTAGACAAACGAGACTAGTTAGATGAAGCTAGACAGATGGGAGCTAAATACATGAGATTAGACAGACCAAGCTAAATACATGAAACTAGATTAGACTGACCTAAAATATATAAGGGATTGTTTCATTCAAATAAAATATATTTTCGATTGTTTTTCTTATAATTGTTAATAATGTTTATATTATTACTTTCATTATGTTATCTACGTTTTATTTTGATTTACGGCTTGTTGATTCGACGCAACCGGATGTTTGTCAGTCATAACACCAGGCAAGAATAGATGGACTAGACTAGACAGACTAGATTAAACAGACAGACAAGCGGAGAAAATTCAAAATGAGTTGCCGATGGGTAGCGGACAATCCTGTATGCATACATAATTGATTGCAAACATATTACGGATTGATTCAAATGAGATTATTGGTTTTAGGCCGGACAAGATCGGACAATACCGAACAAGGTCGAACATGAACGGACAAGACTATACAGACCTTATATTTATCCGAATAATTTCCTATGAGTAAGCGAAATTTCTTAAACTTGTCTGTGAACCAGATCGTATTAATGTTTTTCATTTATATAAATACCAAAGAGTTCAATTTTCTGGCATCCACTTTTCATCTACTTGCATCCACTTTTCATCAACTTGCATCCACTTTTCATCGCGCTAAACAGGGTGTGAGGTCTATGTGACCCCACGCTAAACAGGGTATGAGGTCTATGTGAACCCACGCTAAACAGGGTGTGAGGTCTATGTGACCCCACGCTAAAAAGTGGACGGAGTGGACGGAAAGTGGACGGAAATTGAACGGAAAGTGGACGGAAAGTGTTTGCTAATAAAATCTTGCACTCATTGGGGTAGGTTAGTTGGGTTAACATTAGGGTAGGTTAGCATTAGATTAGTTGGGTTAGGTACCAGGTGTTAGGAATGAAGCGCGCTTCAGTCTTTACACCTGTAACCTAAGCCAACTAATCTAATGCTAACCTACCCTAATGTTAAGCCAACTAACCTACCCCAATGAGTACAAGATTATATTAGCAAACACTTTCCGTGGAGGTGGTGGATTTAGAACATACTATCTTTCCCTACTCTCCCCATAACGTTGGAACACTCTTCGAACCGCGACGCGTGTCATATCCACTTGTCGAACAACAATTCGCTGGCTAAGTCCATTTTCGATTAGAACAACTTGAACGGCTTTTTGCGGTGTATTATGCATTAAACTAAACAAATTATGAAAAACTAAAAATATTCAAATTTCAATTGCAAAGGCAATAATTTCAATTTTTCACAAGTTTGTTATTCTCGTTATAACCACCACATGAATACGTTCGTTTTTCTTTACCGTTTGCTTCGCCTATAAACGATAAGCATTCTTAAAAAATTTAAACTCATATTAAAGCATATTAAATGGTCTTTCAAACGGCATATTTCTTTATGTCATCTCATGCACAGTTTCTAAAAAAAATAGTTAGTCAAAAGTTTACTGTGGGCCGATTTCTATGCACGCAAGTTTATATTTTTTAATAAAAACTTGATTTACTACTCCAGTCAATCAAAATTTAACAATAAGTTTAGAATAAAAGTTTGAATCTATAAACCGCAAATTATAATTTGCTTTACTGAGAATTTTGTTTTTTTTTTATTACTATGTTACGTAGTTTTATTATTTTCAATGTCTAATTAGTATTTAAATTTAACAACGTAGGATGTAATATGTGATTAGTATTTAGAGACGAGTATTTAAAAGAAAACAAGACGATGACCAATTACTTTACAAAGTGTGAATAAATGTGCGTGTGAATAATGTTCGATATGTAAGTCGCATATGAAATTTCTATGAATACAATATTGAGTAAGTGTTATTCTTTACAGCTGTCTCTAAACCCACTGGATTTAACGTCGGAAAAATCGAAGGCTAGCGTGGGTCGAAGTGTTGGACGGCGACCACCTTCAAGATCCCGCATTCGAGACGACATCCTCGCCCGCAATCTTCACACCGCCGCCGCCACCAACCTCCACAGGGTCTCCAGACTCTGCCATCAAATACACGACAGTGCCGTGAAAAAGACTTTCAGCAAGTACAGCCACCTGCCAATTAACGAACGCCAGAGTGGCGACGGCGTCGAGATCGTCGAGGTCGAGCACGAGAACGGACACTACAACCTTTCCCGCACCAAAAGCACCAGCAGTGAAGATCTTCAAGACACTAAAAAGAGTTTAGAAGATTTGGAGGATCTAGAACAGCTACAGAACTGGAGAAGGACTTCGAAGATTCGGCGGTCGCTGCAGTATCCCAAACAAAAAACTTCGAATAATAAACCTCCGGATCTTCCGGAAAACACGGGAAGTGTAAGGAAAATTCGAGAAGATTTAGAAACGGGAAAGAGATTAAACACAGCTTTAAGAGGCAACAGCGTCGACTTGGACGCATTAGACCAAATTTTAAAATCAATTTCCAACTCAAGCGTCAGCAGCTCTTTCTCCGACCAACGATTCGAAGAACCAGAGAAAGATGAAATCGCAAACTCGAAAAAACAAAAAAGAAATTCTTTTGTAACCGTGGAATCTTTGCAAGCTGTTAGAGACCGATTGAGGCGCACGAGTTCGCCAGGCTCAGATATCTACAAAAACGAAGAAATCGACGACGGAATTGTAACTGAAGATTCAAAATCCGAAATGGCGACGGAATCCCGTGTGAAATCCTACGTGTACGGCATGGAAAACGTGCAGAAAAAAACGATCTCCGGCACTGGAAGCTTAGAATCCAGATCCAAACCAAGCAATCTCTCCATTAATAGAAACGAAGACTGGTTTAGCAGGAGGAAATCTTACGGATTCGAGCAAATGCACAACCAACAGGAATGCATCTCTTCGAAAAACAAAACTCGCGTCGAATCCTCAACCGACAGCGGAATCTGTAGATCCACTGAAATAGTATTAGTTCCTACACCCACGAAAACCAACGACTTAACTTCCGAAAGCGACGAAGAACTCAAGCAGGTCTTCAAGGAAGACAATTTGGGAAACGTTAAAAAATTCACTTCCTTGTTCGAAAACAGAAAAGCCGATCCTTATTCTAGTTTAAAAACCAGCGAAGACAGAGCGACGAGTTGGAACAAACGAGGCTTTAACAAAGAACTAGAAGGTACAACAATTAACATTCCAATAGTTTTAAACGGAAAATCTTCTTGGAGAGAAAATGGTGAAGTGAAAAGACATTCAATAGCCGTAGACGAGTCTAAGTATATGAGCGCTGTCGATAACAAATTCAGACGTACAAGTCTAGCTATCAACGATAAGTACGAGGAAGACGACGATAATGGTCAGAGTAAGAAGCACAACAAGAAAGTGGAGTTTTGTAAAACCGAAGTTCATTTCGCCGCGGATTCAGGTAAAGTCAACATCGTTGAAACCGATGAGAAACCACCCCCAACCCAAAACTTCAGAAGGAGAAGGAGAAACCAAAGCGTGGAAATTAAAAGCGACCTACCAGTTCTTCATTTTGGCGATACTTCTTACGAGAAGCTGCTCTTCGCGGACGCTGATGAATATCCAAACGATAGCATCTACGAAAATTCAAGTAAAGAAGTCGTTGCATGCGGAAATGTAACGGTTAACGCAAACGGGTCCTACCCAGAAATAGAAGAACAGAAGGAAAATATAGAAAACGAAGCTCCCAGAGGGATATTGAAAAACAAACCGGTTAAACCAAAACCTTATATATTGGGAGACAACGAAGACATCTTGAGGAACACGGATAGCGACAGCGAGAAAACTTGGGGCGTGAAATTAAGACCTACCCAAAAAGATGAATCCCCGATTTGGCGATCAACAGTAACCGTCCGCAACACCTTCTTCGGCCAAAACGAAACGGAAGCCCCCCAACCAGAATTCAAAAAACTGTTACAACAACTCCGACCAACCACCAAAAGCGACTCGGAAGCTCCACCTGAAAATAAAAGAAACTCAGAAAATCTGAACAACATACGAATTTTGTCACCGATAATCGATACCAGAAGGTCGTCTTGGTCCGTCGCTGACAGGGTAAAGCAAGTGGAGGATTTGAAGTGGACGGAGAACAAAGGCTACTCGACCAAAGTCAATTTCGGGGAGGGCGAGGCGACCGTGATCGAAAACCGACATCCGACGTGGCCAAGAAAGGACGACTTTCCGAAAGGTTTTTATAGAAAATTATTGCTCGTAGATGTTATATTACGAAATGCCAAACAATTCAGCGTTTCGTATTGTAACAGCTGGTAGTTGCTTTTAGCTAGTAGTTCAAGCTTAGTATTAGATTTTAGTTTCACTTTCATTCACTTTAACAAAGAGATATTTGTAATTGTATTAAAAACCGTACAGATGAACTAGACTAGATAAACAACGCTAAACAAACAATAATTGATAGAAAAGACTAGAAGGCAACACTAGACCGACAAGATTAGACAGACAAGACTAGACAGACAAGACTAGACAGACAAGACTAGACGGACAAGACTAGACAGACAAGACTAGACAGACAAGACTCGACAGACAAGACTAGATAGACAAGACTAGACAGACAAGACTAGATAGACAAGACTAGACAGACAAGACTAGATAGACAAGACTAGACATACAAGACTAGATAGACAAGACTAGACAGACAAGACTAGAAAGACAAGACTAGACAGACAAGACTAGATAGACAAGACTAGACAGACAAGACTAGATAGACAAGACTAGACAGACAAGACTAGATGGACAAGACTAGATAGACAAGACTAGACAGACAAGACTAGACAGACAAGACTAGATAGACAAGACTAGACAAACAAGACTAGACAGACAAGACTAGACAGACAAGACTAGATAGACAAGACTAGACAGACAAGACTAGACAGACAAGACTAGATAGACAAGACTAGACATACAAGACTAGATAGACAAGACTAGACAGACAAGACTAGAAAGACAAGACTAGACAGACAAGACTAGATAGACAAGACTAGACAGAAAAGACTAGATAGACAAGACTAGACAGACAAGACTAGATGGACAAGACTAGATAGACAAGACTAGACAGACAAGACTAGACAGACAAGACTAGATAGACAAGACTAGACAAACAAGACTAGACAGACAAGACTAGACAGACAAGACTAGATAGACAAGACTAGACAGACAAGACTAGATAGACAAGACTAGACAAACAAGACTAGATAGACAAGACTAGACAGACAAGTCTAGATAGACAAGACTAGACAGACAGGACTAGATAGACAAGACAAGACAGACAAGACTAGATACACAAAACTAGACAGACAAGACTAGATAGACAAGACTAGACAGACAAGACTAGATAGAGAAGACTAGATAGACAAGACTAGACAGACAAGACTAAATAGACAAGTTTAGACAGACAAGACTAGACAGACAAGACTAGACAGACAAGACTAGACAGACAAGACTAGACAGACAAGACTAGACAGACAAGACTAGACAGACAAGACTAGACAGACAAGACCAGACAGACAAGTCTAGATAGACAAGACTAGACAGACAAGACTAGACAGCCAAGACTAGACAGACAAGACTAGTCAGACAAGACTAGACAGAGAAGACTAGACGGACAAGACTAGACAGACAAGACCAGACAGACAAAACTAGACAGACAAGACTAAACAGACAAGACTAGACAGACAAGACTAGATAGACAAGAAAGACAGACAAGACTAGACAGACAAGACTAGACAGACAAGACTAGACAGACAAGACTAGATAGACAAGACTAGATAGACAAGACTAAACAGACAAGACTAAATAGACAAGACTAGACAGACAAGACTAGACAGACAAGACTAGATAGACAAGACTAGACAGACAAGACTAGATAGACAAGACTAGACAGACAATACTAGACATACAAGACTAGATAGACAAGACTAGACAGACAAGACTAGATAGACAAGACTAGACAGACAAGATTAGATAGACAAGACTAGACAGACAAGACTAGATAGACAAGACTAGATAGACAAGACTAGATAGACAAGACTAGACAGACAAGACTAGATAGACAAGACTAGACAGACAAGACTAGATAGACAAGACTTGACAGACAAGACTAGACAGACAAGACTAGACAGACAAGACTAGATAGACATGACTAGACAGACAAGACTAGACAGACAAGACTAGACATACAAGACTAGATAGACAAGACTAGACAGACAAGACTAGACAGACAAGCCTAGATAGAGAAGACTAGACAGACAAGACTAGACAGACAAGACTAGACAGACAAGACTAGACAGACAAGACTAGACAGACAAGACTAGACAGACAAGACTAGACAGACAAGACTAGACAGACTAGACAGACAAGACTAGACAGACAAGACTAGACAGACAAGACTAGACAGATAAAACTAGATAGACAATACTAGACAGACAAGACTAGATAGACAAGACTAGACATACAAGACTAGACAGACAAGACTAGATAGACAAGACTAGACAGACAAGACTAGATAGACAAGACTAGGCAGACAAGACTAGATAGACAAGACTAGATAGACAAGACTAGACAGACAAAACTAGATAGACAAGACTAGACAGACAAGACTAGATAGACAAGACTAGACAGACAAGACTAGACAGACAAAACTAGATAGACAAGACAAGACAGACAAGAGTAGATAGACAAGACTAGATAGACAAGACTAGATAGACAAGACTAGACAGACAAAACTAGATAGACAAGACTAGACAGACAAGACTAGATAGACAAGACTAGACAGACAAAACTAGACAGACAAAACTAGATAGACAAGACAGACAAGAGTAGATAGACAAGACTAGATAGACAAGACTAGATAGACAAGACTAGACAGACAAAACTAGATAGACAAGACTAGACAGACAAGACTAGATAGACAAGACTAGACAGACAAGACTAGACAGACAAAACTAGATAGACAAGACAAGACAGACAAGAGTAGATAGACGAGACTAGATAGACAAGACTAGATAGACAAGACTAGACAGACAAGACTAGATAGACAAGACTAGACAGACAAGACTAGACAGACAAGACTAGATAGACAAGACTAGACAGACAAGACTAGACAGACAAGACTAGACAGACAGGACTAGACAGACAAGACTAGATAGACAAGAGTAGACAGACAAGACTAGACAGACAAGACTAGACAGACAAGACTAGACAGACAAGACTAGATAGACAAGACTAGACAGACAAGACTAGACAGACAAGACTAGATAGACAAGACTAGATAGACAAGACTAGACAGACAAGACTAGATAGACAAGACTAGATAGACAAGACTAGATAGACAAGACTAGATAGACAAGACTAGACAGACAATATTAGATAGACAAGACTAGACAGACAAGACTAGATAGACAAGACTAGATAGACAAGACTAGACAGACAAAACTAGATAGACAAGACTAGACAGACAAGACTAGATAGACAAGACTAGACAGACAAGACTAGACATACAAGACTAGATAGACAAGACAAGACAGACAAGAGTAGATAGACAAGACTAGATAGACAAGACTAGATAGACAAGACTAGACAGACAAGACTAGATAGACAAGACTAGATAGACAAGACTAGACAGGCAAGACTAGATAGACAAGACTAGACAGATAAGACTATACAGACAAGACTAGATAGACAAGACTAGACAGACAAGACTAGATAGACAAGACTAGACAGACAAGATTAGACAGACAAGACTAGATAGACAAGACTAGACAGACAAGACTAGACAGACAAGACTAGACATACAAGAGTAGACAGACAAGACTAGACAGACAAGACTAGGCAGACAAGACTAGACAGACAAGACTAGACAGACAAGTCTAGACAGACAAGACTAGACAGACAAGACTAGGCAGACAAGACTAGATAGACAAGACTAGACAGACAAGACTAGATAGACAAGACTAGACAGACAAGACTTGACAGACAAGACTAGATAGACAAGACTAGACAGACAAGACTAGATAGACAAGACTAGACAGACAAGACTAGATAGACAAGACTAGATAGACAAGACTAGACAGACAAAACTAGATAGACAAGACTAGACAGACAAGATTAGGTAGACAAGACTAGACAGACAAGACTAGACAGACAAGACTGGATAGACAAGACTAGACAGACAAAACTAGATAGACAAGACTAGACAGACAAGACTAGATAGACAAGACTAGACAGACAAGACTAGACAGACAAAACTAGATAGACAAGACAAGACAGACAAGAGTAGATAGACAAGACTAGATAGACAAGACTAGATAGACAAGACTAGACAGACAAAACTAGATAGACAAGACTAGACAGACAAGACTAGATAGACAAGACTAGACAGACAAGACTAGACAGACAAAACTAGATAGACAAGACAAGACAGACAAGAGTAGATAGACAAGGCTAGATAGACAAGACTAGATAGACAAGACTAGACAGACAAAACTAGATAGACAAGACTAGACAGACAAGACTAGATAGACAAGACTAGACAGACAAGACTGGACAGACAAAACTAGATAGACAAGACAAGACAGACAAGAGTAGATAGACGAGACTAGATAGACAAGACTAGATAGACAAGACTAGACAGACAAGACTAGATAGACAAGACTAGACAGACAAGACTAGACAGACAAGACTAGATAGACAAGACTAGACAGACAAGACTAGACAGACAAGACTAGACAGACAGGACTAGACAGACAAGACTAGATAGACAAGAGTAGACAGACAAGACTAGACAGACAAGACTAGACAGACAAGACTAGACAGACAAGACTAGATAGACAAGACTAGACAGACAAGACTAGACAGACAAGACTAGATAGACAAGACTAGATAGACAAGACTAGACAGACAAGACTAGATAGACAAGACTAGATAGACAAGACTAGATAGACAAGACTAGATAGACAAGACTAGATAGACAAGACTAGACAGACAATATTAGATAGACAAGACTAGACAGACAAGACTAGATAGACAAGACTAGATAGACAAGACTAGACAGACAAAACCAGATAGACAAGACTAGACAGACAAGACTAGATAGACAAGACTAGACAGACAAGACTAGACATACAAGACTAGATAGACAAGACAAGACAGACAAGAGTAGATAGACAAGACTAGATAGACAAGACTAGATAGACAAGACTAGACAGACAAGACTAGATAGACAAGACTAGATAGACAAGACTAGACAGGCAAGACTAGATAGACAAGACTAGACAGATAAGACTATACAGACAAGACTAGATAGACAAGACTAGACAGACAAGACTAGATAGACAAGACTAGACAGACAAGATTAGACAGACAAGACTAGATAGACAAGACTAGACAGACAAGACTAGACAGACAAGACTAGACATACAAGAGTAGACAGACAAGACTAGACAGACAAGACTAGGCAGACAAGACTAGACAGACAAGACTAGACAGACAAGACTAGACAGACAAGACTAGACAGACAAGACTAGGCAGACAAGACTAGATAGACAAGACTAGACAGACAAGACTAGATAGACAAGACTAGACAGACAAGACTTGACAGACAAGACTAGATAGACAAGACTAGACAGACAAGACTAGATAGACAAGACTAGACAGACAAGACTAGACTAGACAAGACTAGACAAGACTAGATAGACAAGACTAGACAGACAAAACTAGATAGACAAGACTAGACAGACAAGATTAGATAGACAAGACTAGACAGACAAGACTAGACAGACAAGATTAGACAGACAAGACTAGATAGACAAGACTAGACAGACAAGACTAGACAGACAAGACTAGACATACAAGAGTAGACAGACAAGACTAGACAGACAAGACTAGGCAGACAAGACTAGACAGACAAGACTAGACAGACAAGTCTAGACAGACAAGACTAGACAGACAAGACTAGGCAGACAAGACTAGATAGACAAGACTAGACAGACAAGACTAGATAGACAAGACTAGACAGACAAGACTTGACAGACAAGACTAGATAGACAAGACTAGACAGACAAGACTAGATAGACAAGACTAGACAGACAAGACTAGATAGACAAGACTAGATAGACAAGACTAGACAGACAAAACTAGATAGACAAGACTAGACAGACAAGATTAGATAGACAAGACTAGACAGACAAGACTAGACAGACAAGACTAGATAGACAAGACTAGACAGACAAAACTAGATAGACAAGACTAGACAGACAAGACTAGATAGACAAGACTAGACAGACAAGACTAGACAGACAAAACTAGATAGACAAGACAAGACAGACAAGAGTAGATAGACAAGACTAGATAGACAAGACTAGATAGACAAGACTAGACAGACAAAACTAGATAGACAAGACTAGACAGACAAGACTAGATAGACAAGACTAGACAGACAAGACTAGACAGACAAAACTAGATAGACAAGACAAGACAGACAAGAGTAGATAGACAAGACTAGATAGACAAGACTAGATAGACAAGACTAGACAGACAAAACTAGATAGACAAGACTAGACAGACAAGACTAGATAGACAAGACTAGACAGACAAGACTAGACAGACAAAACTAGATAGACAAGACAAGACAGACAAGAGTAGATAGACGAGACTAGATAGACAAGACTAGATAGACAAGACTAGACAGACAAGACTAGATAGACAAGACTAGACAGACAAGACTAGACAGACAAGACTAGATAGACAAGACTAGACAGACAAGACTAGACAGACAAGACTAGACAGACAGGACTAGACAGACAAGACTAGATAGACAAGAGTAGACAGACAAGACTAGACAGACAAGACTAGACAGACAAGACTAGACAGACAAGACTAGATAGACAAGACTAGACAGACAAGACTAGACAGACAAGACTAGATAGACAAGACTAGATAGACAAGACTAGACAGACAAGACTAGATAGACAAGACTAGATAGACAAGACTAGATAGACAAGACTAGATAGACAAGACTAGATAGACAAGACTAGACAGACAATATTAGATAGACAAGACTAGACAGACAAGACTAGATAGACAAGACTAGATAGACAAGACTAGACAGACAAAACCAGATAGACAAGACTAGACAGACAAGACTAGATAGACAAGACTAGACAGACAAGACTAGACATACAAGACTAGATAGACAAGACAAGACAGACAAGAGTAGATAGACAAGACTAGATAGACAAGACTAGATAGACAAGACTAGACAGACAAGACTAGATAGACAAGACTAGATAGACAAGACTAGACAGGCAAGACTAGATAGACAAGACTAGACAGATAAGACTATACAGACAAGACTAGATAGACAAGACTAGACAGACAAGACTAGATAGACAAGACTAGACAGACAAGATTAGACAGACAAGACTAGATAGACAAGACTAGACAGACAAGACTAGACAGACAAGACTAGACATACAAGAGTAGACAGACAAGACTAGACAGACAAGACTAGGCAGACAAGACTAGACAGACAAGACTAGACAGACAAGTCTAGACAGACAAGACTAGACAGACAAGACTAGGCAGACAAGACTAGATAGACAAGACTAGACAGACAAGACTAGATAGACAAGACTAGACAGACAAGACTTGACAGACAAGACTAGATAGACAAGACTAGACAGACAAGACTAAATAGACAAGACTAGACAGACAAGACTAGACTAGACAAGACTAGACAAGACTAGATAGACAAGACTAGACAGACAAAACTAGATAGACAAGACTAGACAGACAAGATTAGATAGACAAGACTAGACAGACAAGACTAGACAGACAAGACTAGATAGACAAGACTAGACAGACAAGACTAGATAGACAAGACTAGACAGAGAAGACTAGATAGACAAGACTAGACAGACAAGACTAGACAGACAAGACTAGACAGACAAGACTAGACAGACAAAACTAGACATACAAGACTAGACAGACAAGACTAGACAGACAAAACTAGACATACAAGACTAGACAGAAAGACTTTACAGACAAGACTACATCACAAACAAAAATAAGATGTTTGAGGTACATCAGACCATCCAAACAGGTTTTGAATCTGGTAATATCTCTTCATTAAAGTTGTTTTTGTACATATTAGTCTAACAAGGGGCCCTGTCAACTCGTCATCACCCATTTGGCCCAAATTTACAGTATATGTAGGGCTTGACTATAAATGAAAGCGGGAGGGCCAGATGGCCATGCGTTAAAAAACTCCGACTACCGACAACTCATAAGCCCGCTATGTTAGCATAAATTTCAATGGCCGGTTAGCGCAGCGGTAAGAGCTCGGGTTCATAGTACAAGGATCGCTGGTTCGATTCCCCGTGGGGACGCTTTTTTTTATTCACAATTTTTAAAATTCACATGTTTCCTTCGAAGAGTTTTTTAATATCTAGTTTAGCTCTCTAGTTATAGACGAAATAACTTAAAATGTTAGTTTTGAGACTATGGCTATTAAGTCAGATTTAAACAGAAATTGTGAGGAAACCAGCGGTCCTACAACAAAACTTCCTTAACATATCCAATAGATTCTTTAATCCCGTACAAGTTTCATTCCAAAAGTTTTTTAATATCTAGTTTAGTTTTCTAGTTATAGACGAAATAACTTAGAAATGTTAGTTTTGAGACTGTGGCTATTAATTCAGATTTAAACAGAAAAGACAAGCGGTCTCACAACAAAACTTCCTTAACGTATCTTATAAATTATTTAATCCCGGACAAGTTTTGTTTTAAAAGTTTTTTAATATCTAGTTTAGTTCTCTAGGTATAGACGAAATAACTTAGAAATGTTAGTTTTGAGACTGTGGCTATTAAGTCAGATTTAAACAGAAATTGTGAGGAAACCAGCAGTCCCACAACAAAACTTCCTTAACATATCTTATAGACTCTTTAATCCCGTACAAGTTTCGTTTAAAAAGTTTTTTTATATCTAGTTTAGTTTTCTAGTTATAGACGAAATAACTTATTGTTAGATATGTTAGTTTTGAGACTATGGCTTTTAAGTCAGATTTAAACAGAAATTGTGAGGAAACCAGCGGTCCCACAACAAAACGTTCTTAACATATCTTATAGATTCTTTAACCCCGTACAAATTTAGTTCGAATTTTCTTCGTACAAGTAAATGTTAGTTTTGAGACTGTGGCTATTAAGTCAGATTTAAACAGAAATTGTGAGGAAACCAGCGGTCCCACAATAAAACTTCCTGAACATTTCTTATAGATTCTTTAATCCCGTACAAGTTTTGTTTGAAAAGTTTTTTAATATCTAGTTTAGTTCTCTAGTTATAGACGAAATAACTTATAAATGTTAGTTTTGAGGCTGTGGCTATTAAGTCAGATTTAAACAGAAATTGTGAGGAAACCAGCGGTCCAACAACAAAACTTCCTTAACGTATCTTATAGATTCTTTAATCCCGTACAAGTTTTGTTTGAAAAGTTTTTTAATATCTAGTTTAGTTCTCTAGGTATAGACGAAATAACTTAGAAATGTTAGTTTTGAGACTGTAGCTATTAAGTCAGATTTAAACAGAAATTGTGAGGAAACCAGCGGTCCTACAACAAAACTTCCTTAATATATCTTATAGGTTCTTTAATCCCGTACAAGTTCTGTTCGAAAAGTTTTTTAATATCTAGTTTAGTTATGGATGAAATAACTTTAGAAATGTTAGTTTTGAGACTATGCCTATTAAGACAGATTTAAACAGAAATTCTGAGGAAATCAGAGGTCGCACAACCAAACTTCCTGAATAAATCTTATAGATTCTTTAATCACGCACAAGTTTTGTTCGAAAAGTTTTTTAATGTCTAGTTTAGTTCTCTAGTTATAGACGAAATAACTTAAAATGTTAGTTTTGAGCCTATGGCTATTAAGTCAGATTTAAACAGAAATTGTGAGGAAACCAGCGGTCCTACAACAAAGCTTCCTTAATATATCTTATAGATTCTTTAATCCCGTACAAGTTTTGTTCAAAAAGTTTTTTAATATCGGGTTTAGTTCTGTAGTTAAAGATGAAATAACTTAGAAATGTTAGTTTTGAGACTATTGCTATTAAGTCGGATTTAAACGGAAATTGTGCGGAAACCAGCGGTTCTACAACAAAACTTCCTTAACATATTTTATAGACTCTTTAATCCTGTACAAATTTTGTTCGAAAAGTTTTTTAATACATAGTTTAGTTCTCTAGTTATAGACGCGATAACATAGTAACATTAGTTTTAAGACTAACAAGGGTACCGTATGATAAGGTAATCACCGATTCGATTCATTTTTAGTACACGCGTAGGTGATGACCAGGAGTATAACAGTTTCAAGTAGTAACATGCAATACTCATCCGTTTCCGAGAAATTAATTAATTGAGAAATTAATTATTTTTAGTGCGTTCGTCTGCATTATACGTTAACGAAAAATTCAACACGCGAGTGGTGCAACGGTAACAGTCGCGCTTCGAAAGCCCGAGGTCGCCGGTTCGAACCCGCCAGCGGGTTAGGCTTTTTTCTTCAAATATTTCACATTTTTTACAAATTTTTCAAAATTCCTTTTCCCGCTAAAAAAAACAGTTATTACAATTAATTCAAAAATAAACAATATTCAAGACACATGAATTTGTAAAAAATGTGAAATATTTGAAGAAAAAACGCAAGACCGCTGGGCGGGTTCGAACCGGCGACCTCGAAGCGCAACTGTTACCGTTGCGCCACTCGCGTCTTGAATTTTTGTTAACGTATAATGCAGACGAACGCACTAAAAATAATTAATTTCTCAATTTTTTTTTCGAAAATTGAAAAAATTCCGAATTTTTTCGGAAAAATTCGGGGAATTCGGAAATTCGGAAATTTCTGAAAAAATAATTTTTCGGAAACGGATGAGTATTGCGTCTTACACTTGCACCTGTTATACTACTTGTCATCACCTACGTGTGTACTAAAAATGAATCGAATCGGTGATTTCCTTATCATACGGTCCCCTTGTAAGACTATTATACATTCTTTTATTATTATTATTATTTATTATTGTTTAACTTTTTAATTGTAATCATTAATTTGTCAATTTAATTATTTTATTAATATTAATATTTATTATTTGTTTCTTTATAACTTCAACGGTTAATTCTTAAAATTGCTTTCTTTTATTATTACTATTATTGTTATTATTCTTTATTTTATTTATACGAAACTTGCGCCACAAATGAACCATAGTAATTGATAATGTAGTTTAACCGTTAAGGTCATTTTAAAAATTGTAAATTAAAAAAATGCGTCCCCACGGGGTATCGAACCAGCGATCCTCGTACTATGAACCCGAGCTGTTACCGCTGCGCTGACCGGCCATTGAAATTTATGCTAACATAGCGGGCTTATGAGTTGTCGGGAGTTTTTTAAGCTTGGCCATCTGGCCCTCCCGCTTTCATTTATAGTCAAGCCCTACATATACTGTAAATTTGGGCCAAATCGGTGATGACGAGTTGCCCCCTTGTAAAATATTTCATAATATTCACATTTCTACATATTTCATGTTTCCATCTACTTCTGTTGTAAAAATACCTTTTTCTGTTGTGCATGTCTTTAATGTCTTAAAAACCAAACCAGTAGTTCTGCATCGTATGTAGTTTAACAAACAAAAAAAAAACAGTAAACAAGCAAGAATTAAACCCAAAAATAAACTCAAATCTTTGATGTTAAAGCGAAATGATTTGCAGATTTGAAGAAAAATTTAGTAAATAAAGGCTTAGTTGTGCGTATTGGCAGAAACGACACAAGCTCCAAACACACGGTTTGCTCAAAAACGACGACGAACAGCGACACCAACGGCACGACGACCACGACAAAAATCACGATCGATCTCACCCCCTCGCCGACCGACGAGCACGATTTCAAGTTCCCGCGCGCCACCATCCAAACGTTCAAGTCGCCCTCGCTGATCATGAGCACGATGAAAAACGAGTGCGTCAACGCCGAGCTCGTCCGCAAAGCGAGAATCCCGCCGCAGCTAGAAGTGCTACGGAAGCTCTACGAGGAAGTGCAGAGCGACAGCGAGGCCGACAAGGAAGTCCATCAGATTCTGATGAACCGGAGCAACGACTGTCTGCACGACGATTCTAGTAGCGTCGTATCGGGCAGCTGGAGCAAAATGCGCGCTTTTAAACACATTAATCATTACCAAAAAATTAGTACGAAAAACGGATCTCATGCACTTTTAGAAAAAGGTATTTTAATTCATTTCAATTATAAAAAAAGTTACCAAATCATCTCTCTGCTAGTCTTCAAATCATCTATTTTTCAACTCCATCTCTTTCTACTCCTTATCAACTCATGTTGGAGGTGTTAACCTTTAATACTTTTATTTAAAATATGTAACGATTCATAATTGTTTATAAGATCTTCACAAGCTTTTGTCACTTTGCCAATAAGTATATGTTCATCTTTGACAAAACAAATTTCCTTGAGAAATTTTGTTAATATTCAATTTCGGTAAAATTTTTCAGGTCTTGTACGTTCCTCAACTTATCAATTGTCTGAACCTTACTTTGTTTTTAAAATATAAATCTAATTATGTCTACCTTCAACCTTCTGTCTACACAAAGATATTGCTACATAGATCAGACTGGGCATACAAAACAAGAAAAACAAGACTGGTAGCGAGGACTAGAACCTAGACCTAAACAGATAACATTACACAAACCCGACGTGATCGCCACGGGCAGGGAGATAAATTTGAACACAAAATAACGCGTATTTGAACAAATACGCGGCATGTATGCCAATATCGGCACGTGATAAATTTTCTATTCTTCTGAGTCGTTCACTTTTGACAGAGTGGTCCCCATGACCACTCTGCTCGTCTGCTTCTTTCACTGCTGCCTTCGCCAATCTTCTCCATAGATTCCTGTTGGTCGCATGGCGCGCGCATTCTGCCACAGGAGTCTCAGTGATAGATTTAACGCTGTCTGTCCATTGAGTTGGTGTTCCGCCACGAGGTCTGCTACCTTCCACTCTGCCCTGAATCACCAGCCGCTCCATTGAGTCACTTTTGCGGGTAACGTGTCCAAAGAATCTGAGGATTCGTAACTGAAAAAGCGACGAGATACGCTGGTCAATTTTTAATTCCTTGAGTATGGACACGTTAGTCCGGTGAGCGGTCCAGCTGATTCCCAGCTTGCGCCTCCAACACCACATTTCTAGGGCGTCGATCCTTCATCCGCAAGATCCATGTTTCCGCTCCATACAAAAACATCGGAAAAAACCAGGCTGTTCATAAGGCGTATTTTGGTATTTTTCGTGATTCGGCGGTCTCTCCATATCTTGTCTAGCGTATGGCGCAACGTCGTTTAATCTCGAGATCACATCCCCCACTATTGGTGATTTTTTTTTAAGTTTGGTCCGATGTGGATACCGGGTTTGCCGACCCTTCAAACACTGCGGCCTACTTGTGGCCTATTGTATTTTGCATTCACATTCACTTATAGGCCCAGAAACCCAGTTGATGTTGTAAATTGCGCTAATTAATATTTTTCACATTTGTCTTCTGGTACAAATACGGCCGGCACTGGGGATTGAACTCGGGACCTCTATGCTTGTTAGTTAGGTTAGGTTAGGTTAGGTTAGGTTTTTTTATAGGATTAGGTCCGATGTGGATACCGGGTTTGCCGACCCTTCAAACACTGCGGCCTACTTGTGGCCTATTGTATTTTGCATTCACATTCACTTATAGGCCCAGAAACCCAGTTGTTGTTGTAAATTGCGCTAATTAATATTTTTCACATTTGTCTTCTGGTACAAATGCGGCCGGCACTGGGGATTGAACTCGGGACCTCTATACTTGTTAGTTAGCGCTCTAACATGAGGCCACATGAGGCGTCACCACTACACCACTCGCGCCGGCCACTATTGGTGATAGTGGAGCCCAAGTAAATGTAGCTGCCGACAACCTCACAGTTGGCAATGGGTGAAGTATCTGGATTGCTTTCATTGGTTCTATCAACTATCATCATCTTTGTTTTTTCGCGGTTCAAGGCGAGTCGAAACTCTAGGCTAGTGGTTTCGAGTATCCGCAGCATGTTATTGATCCTTGGATGAAGCCAAAAGCGTTGTATCGTCAGCATACTTCAAATTAGTTATGTTCATACCTCCGATCGATACACCTCTATCCCATTTCTCTAGAACAATACGAATAATGTATTCGGTGTAGATGTTAAAAAGTAACGGTGATAATATACATCCTTATCTGGCACCGGTTTGTGTTTTAAGGGATTCAGAGTCTACTCATTCAAAGCGCACACATGCTGTGCTGTCCTTATAGAGCCTCTCAATCAGATTTACTAAATGACGCGGAACGAGCATCGCTAGCAGTACTTCCCATAATTTGGACCAGACAACGGTGTCGAAGGCTTTGCTAAAGTCGATAAAACAGGTGTATAGCTTTTTATTAAACTCTCAGGTCTTTTCGATGATTTGTCTCAAGATGGGTATTTGCTCCCGAGTTCCTCGACCTTTGACAAAACCTGCCTGTTCTGGTGAAATTTCACTGTTCAAGTAAGCTTGAAGTCTGGTGCAGAAGAATTTTGCTGCTATGTGAAATCAGAAAAATCAGACGATAATTGTTTGGTTGATCCCTTTTTATGGAGAGGTATAAATAGTGACTTTGCCTCATTCCTTCGGCCATTCTCCAGACTCCCAAATCTTGGAGCAGATGCAGTGCATTATATCTACTCCGAAGTCTCCCATAGCTTTGATAACCTCTATGGGTATCTCGTCAGTGCCCACTGCCGTTTTTGAGATGATTTATAGCGGCCCTTGCCTCCTTTTAAAATTTGAGGTTCCCTATTTTCTGCGTCTAAGGTAGTAGGATTAAGTACACTGAGAGCAGAACTTCTGCTACAAAATAATGAACGACAGTAATCTCGCCAAACATCTGCAATCTCCGTCACTACAATACCTGCGGAGTTTTCAATAGCCCAGATCTTTGGTTTAAACTGTCTGGTTATAGTCTTTATCTTCATATACAAATCAATCACCCTAGTCTCATACTTTTCACAATATTGTTCCACTTCCGTACGGATGGATTTTAGAGCTAGGTGACAAGCTGTTTGAATTTTGGCTCCGTAATTGTTTAATTCTTGAATGCTTCTGCCTTCGGCTTTTAGTATTCTGCGTTCTTCAACTAATTCCCAAGTCTCATTTGACATCTAGTGTTGTTTTTTGACTTTGGACGGTTTTGATTGTGACTGTTATTATCTATTATAACTCAAATATATTTCCGTTTTATTTTTCGGGGCGTAGCTGTAGATTATACAGACAAGTGGTCCCCAGGAAACCAAGCAGGCTCTATAGCCACTATAGTTTGTTCTCGTTATACTTGATGTCTCGTCTCTTTCTCTCGTCTCGTCTCGTCTGTTTCTTTTGTCTAAATTATTTTTCGGATAAGTCTGTGGATCTTGTCCCAATTTTCTTTATCTTCTAACATATAGGCTATGACCATTTGTGCGTCGAAAGATGTACCCATATTCTTTACCATCTTTCCCATCTGTAGCATTCAAATATTGTGTGGTTTTCTGTGTCTATTTCACCACAGCATACACAAGAATTATCCGGTGTTCTACCAATGTGGTGTAAAAAGTCGTTGAAGCAACCGTGCCCAGTTAGAAATTGCGTAAGATGGTAACTAACTTCTCCGTGTTTCCTGTTGGTCCATACAGTTAAGTCTGGTATCAGTAGCCTAGTCCACTGACCTTTTTCTGTATGTGGCCATCGCCATTGCTGCCATTCGTTGAGAACATTCATTCTGGCTTTCTGCCTGCGTATGTTATGGCCTGTCTTGCTTATGCCTCTCCTTTCTTTTGCGAGCAAATAGATGGGTGCAATAGCGGCGAAAGCTTCGTAACAGCTTCGTAAGATGGTAACTAACTTCTCCGTGTTTCCTGTTGATCCATACAGTTCTGGTATCAGTAGCCTAGTCCACTGACCCTTTATGTGATAATCGTTTCTGCCATTCGTTGAGATTCACTCTGGCTTTCTGTCTGCGATTCTTGTGGCCTTCATTGCTTATGTCTCTTCTTTCTTTTGCGAGCAAATCGTTGGGTGCAATAGCGGCGAAAGCTTCGTAACAGCTTCGTAAGATAATAACTTACTTCTCCGTGTTTCCTGTTGGTCCATACAGTTCAGTCTGATATCAGTAGCCTAGTCCACTGACCCTTCTCTGTATGTGACCATCGTTGCTGCCATTCGTTGAGGAGATTCACTCTGGCTTTTTCTGCCTGCGATTGTTGTGGCCTTGCTTATGTCTCTTCTTTCTTTTGCGAGCAAATCGATGGGAGCAATAGCTGCGATTACTAATGCTGCCTCTCTGTATACTGGCGTATACATCATCATCATTATCACGTAGCGCTACAACCCTGGGTGGGTCTTGGCTGACTGTACAACTTTTTTCCAATTTGTTCGGTCTTCCATCAACCTAGGGTCAAATGGAATGTTCATTTTCCGGAGATCTGCTTGGATATTATCTCTCCATCGCATTCTGGGACGTCCGAGCGGTCTCTTGCCTGTGGGAATCTCCTCCCATACCAGTTTTACAAGTCTTTCGTTATGCAGTCTGTGCACGTGGCCTGCCCATCTTAGTCGCTGTGATTTAATTTCTTGGACAATATCGGTGTCGTTGTAGAGTGCTTTTAATTCGATATTGGTTCTGATCTTATACTGGTCTGTGGTGATGTCATGGTGAGGTCCGAAAATTTTTCGTTCAAAGCGTCTGAGCTTTTCTTCGTTTGCTTTGGTCATGGTCCACGTTTCGCATCCGTATGTTATTACAGGTCTGACGATGGATTTATAGATTTTGATCTTTGAACTTCTTGTGAGATTTTTTGATTTTATGAGCTTATTCAGTGCAAATAGACAGCGGTTTGCAGATTGGATTCTGTCTTTTATTTCTTCGGTAACATCGTTGTCCGCTGTGATTACGGCCCCCAGATACTTAAAACGTTGTACTCTTTCGAAATTAAAGGTGTTGATCGTCATATTTTGTCCTATTCTGTCTCTTCGTGTCGTTCTATTTATACACATATATTTCGTTTTCTCTTCATTAATCTTCAGCCCTACTTCACTTGTTGCTCCTTCCACCTTGTTGAAAATGTCTTTCGTGGATAGAATGGAGTCTCCAACGAGATCTATGTCATCTGCATATGCGAGTAACACTTTGGGACCTTGACCCGATAGCAATTCTGTTTTTATTTCGGCTGGCGTATACAGAGAGGAGTATACTGTACTATCGTACAGTATACGCCGGATACTGTACGATATGCACTGCATAACCGAAGTGCAATTTTACTTTGTACTGATTCCAATTTTTCTGCGCTGCTTGTATTCATTTTTCTACCCAAAGTGCCATAAAAGCTCCGTATAACATAGTGGGTTGTGCTACCATACCTAAGAGTTTACGCTTAGAGCTTCTGGCTCCCCAATGTTTGGCATTATTTTTTCCTGCCAGTATCTTTAAAGGCCGATTCTCATATACGTCACGCGACATCGCCTGTCAAATAATGATTATATTGTTTTAAATGGGCACGTTCTCACTATGGCTACGCAAGATGCTCATTTAAAGGCCGATTCTCATATACGCGACACTCAGCTACGCGACGTCACGCGACATCGCCTGTCAAATAATGATTACATTGTTTTAAATGGGCACGTTCTCACTATGGCTACGCGACATGCTCATTTAAAGGCCGATTCTCATATACGCGACACTCAGCTACGCGACGTCACGCGACATCGCCTGTCAAATAATGATTACATTATTTTAAATGGGCACGTTCTCACTATGGCTACGCAAGATGCTCATTTAAAGGCCCATTCTCATATACGCGACACTCAGCTACGCGACGTCACGCGACATCGCCTGTCAAATAATGATTACATTGTTTTAAATGGGCACGTTCTCACTATGGCTACGCGACATGCTCATTTAAAGGCCGACTCTTATATACGCGACACTCAGCTACGCGACGTCACGCGACATCGCCTGTCAAATAATGATTACATTGTTTTAAATGGGCACGTTCTCACTATGGCTACGCGACATGCTCATTTAAAGGCCGATTCTCATATTCGCGACGCTCAGCTACGCGACGTCACGCGACATCGCCTGTCAAATAATGATTACATTGTTTTAAATGGGCACATTCTCACTATGGCTACGCAAGATGCTCATTTAAAGGCTGATTCTCATATACTCGACACTCAGCTACGCGACGTCACGCGACATCGCCTGTCAAATAATAATTACATTGTTTTAAATGAGCACGTTCTCACTATGGCTACGCGACGTGGCCATTTAAAACAATGTAATCATTATTTGACAGGCGATGTCGCACGACGTCGCGTAGCTGACTGTCGCGCATATGGGAAACGACCTTTATCCTTATTTTTTATTTATATTTTTTATATTTTTATATTTTATTTTTATATTTTTTATTTATCCTTTCCCTGCTGCATCTGTAAGGTGTGCAGAGAATGTAAGTCCTTTATCTATTAAAATGCCCAGGTATTTTATTTGTTGTTTCGGGATTAATTCCGTGGTTCCCACTTTAAATTTGATTAGCAAAAGTTTTCTTTGTCCTGACTACAGGACTGCCTTCGTTTTTTCGGGTGCTAGCTTCAGTTTCCTCGTTGTAATCCACTGGGTTACCATGTTACCATACAGATTACATGGTTTGCAGTACGTATTATTCCTTTATTCATTTTTTGCGGTTACGACCATGGCTAAGTCATTCGCGAATTCAATTAGCGTGGCGCCTTCAGGCAGCTTCATTCTTAAAATATCGTCGTATAAAGGCCGATACTCATATACGCGACAATCAGCTACGCGACGTAACGCGACATCGCCTGTCAAATAATGATTACATTGTTTTAAACGGGCACGTTCTCACTATGGCTACGCGACATTTAAAGGCCGATTCTCATATACGCGACAATCATCTACGCGACATCACGCGACATCGCCTCAAATAATCATTGTTTTAAACGGGCACGTTCTCACTATGGCTAATAATAATCATTATCAGTAGTCATTATTTAACAGGCGATGTCGCACGACGTCTCGTAGCTGAGTGTCGCGCATATGGGAATCGACCTTAAAACGTTCTATAGTGTGGGGCCTAATATAGAGTCATGTGGGATACCACAACTTACCTCTACTTCTATCGTCTCATTAACCCCTTAACATAGAATGACGTGCCTAAGACGTCATGTATATGTGATAAGATCACATGTGTATGGACACGTCAACGCGCATTTTATTCGTATGTTAAGGGGTTAAGGCCGATTCTCATATACGCGACACTCAGCTACGCGACTTCACGCGACATCGCCTGTCAAATAATTTTTCCTTTATTCATTTTTTGCTGTTACGACCATGGCTAAGTCATTCGCGAATTCAATTAGCGTGGCGCCTTCAGGCAGCTTCATTCTTAAAATATCGTCGTATAAAGGCCGATACTCATATACGCGACAATCAGCTACGCGACGTAACGCGACATCGCCTGTCAAATAATGATTACATTGTTTTAAACGGGCACGTTCTCACTATGGCTACGCGACATTTAAAGGCCGATTCTCATATACGCGACAATCATCTACGCGACATCACGCGACATCGCCTCAAATAATCATTGTTTTAAACGAGCACGTTCTCACTATGGCTAATAATAATCATTATCAGTAGTCATTATTTGACAGGCGATGTCGCACGACGTCGCGTAGCTGAGTGTCGCGCATATGGGAATCGACCTTAAAACATTCCATAGTGTGGGGCCTAATATAGAGTCATGTGGGATACCACAACTTACCTCAACTTCTATCGTCTCATTAACCCCTTAACATAGAATGACGTGTCTAAGACGTCATGTATATGTGATAAGATCACATGTGTATGGACACGTCAACGCGCATTTTATTCTTATGTTAAGGGGTTAAGGCCGATTCTCATATACGCGACACTCAGCTACGCGACTTCACGCGACATCGCCTGTCAAATAATGATTACATTGTTTTAAAGTGGCACGTTCTCACTATGGCTAGGCGACAGCTACTAGACGTGCCCATTTAAAACAATGTAATCATTATTTGACAGACGATGTCGCACGACGTCGCGCAGCTGAGTGTTGTGCATATGGGAATCGACCTGAAGACGTTCCATAGTGTGCGGCCTAATATAGAGCTCTGTGGGACACCACAACTTACCTCTACTTCTACCGTCTTCTAAGACGTCATGTATATGTGATAAGATCACACGTATATGGACACGTCAACACGCATTTTATTTGTATGTCAAGGGGTTAAGGGCTTGCAGTTCTAATTTTCTGTTCGTAAGGTAACTTCTTAACATCCGCAGTAGGTAAGGTGCTATAGGTCTTCTCGTAAGTTCGTCCATTAGTAGTTCCCAATTGGCGGAGTTGAATGCGTTTTGCACATCAGAAGTTATTAGTGTTCATTTTTTTAGTTCTTTGTGTGCCGACTCTAGCCTTCTCCGCTATTTTTGAACTTTCTCTATTGTACCCGTGGTAGATCTGCCTTTGCGGAACATAAATTGTTTATCGGATCAACCTAGTCCGGTGTCAAGCTCCTTCTGTAATCTCTTCAGTAGTAGTTCTAACAGTCTCCCCGGAACACCTAGAAGATATAGGGGCTTATTAGATGAAGGTTCTTCAACAGACTTATCTCCCTTCCTAATAAAAACCAGTCTTGAACGCTTCCACTTGTCTGGAAAGTTTCCACTTGTCTGAACAGTTAGCAGAGCATTCTTCTTCTTCTTCTTATTTCCAATAGGCCTACTTTGGACCACGTTTGTTCAACTGTTTTGCTTTAATCTTTGCCCAGTATTGTTTCATCTTCTGCCGGTGTGACTCCTTTCTCTCTTCTGTCCAGGGGGTACCTTTCCTTCGGGGTTTTTTCCCCGAAAAATTCACAGACTTCCTTCAGGGTGCGTCTCACAGACCGTCTGTTTTGGAGATCTGTTATTCCCAGTTCTTTAATATCCTTTTCGGTTTCTGTCAACCAAGTTGTACGAACCTTCTTGTTTTGTCAGAAGGTGAACAGACGGTTGGTTGGTCGGTTTGGAGGCAATCTTGCAACGTGGCCATGGAAAGCTACCCTTCTTTTCCTTGCACAGTCAGAGAGCCTCTCAATATGTTCGTAGAGCTCAGAGTTATGCCGCCTTCGGAATTCCCCATCTTCCTTTACCGGGCCTAGGATCTTCTTCCTCTCTGACTTTTTCTCAACCAGACCTTTTCGGTTCAAGGAAAGACACTCCATGGAATACAGGCCTTCTGGTCGTAAGACTGATATGTAGTGCTTAAGTTTCAGTTTGCGTGACCCGGCATTTCTTGTTGTAGGTGTTCTTAGTCAGTCGATAGGCCAGTTCTAACTTGTTGACTCTCTTGGATAATTATGCTCTTTCTGATAAGTTGGGTTCAATCCATTCGCCGAGATACTTAAATTTCTCAGTCCTCTTGATGTTTCCCTGCTCTAGTAACATCTCTCTGTTTGTTTCTCTGATGTTGGTGAAGAATTCTGTTTGCTCCAGCGATACTTAAAGACCCACTTTGGCAGCTTGTATTCTGAGGCAACTTACCTGCATTGTTGCCATCTCAAGAGAATCAGAAAACAGTGCCATGTCATCTGCAAAGGCCAGGCAATCTACAACCAGTCCATCGTTCTTACGTCCCAGGTAGATACCACTCTGAGCAATCAAATTGTTTAGTTCCTTGCGCCATTCTCTCATAACCTTTTCAAGGACACAGTTGAAGAGAAGTGGGGAAAGTCCATCTCCTTGTCTCACTTCAGTTTTTATTTCGAAGTTTTCTGAAATCTCGTCTCTAAATTTAACTTTGGAATGGGTGTTGGTCAAAGTTTCTAGGATGAGTCTGCGGGTTTTGTTGTCTAGCCCTAGTTCCTGGAGTGCTTTGTTAAGCGTTTCTCTATCAATGGAATCGTAGGCCTTCCTAAAATCAACAAAGGTGACGACCACCTTGCGGTTTCTTATCTTGGAGAATGCAAGTACAGTTTTTAGATTGAGGATCTGTTCAACACAGGATTGGGTCTTCCTGAAGCCCCCTAGGTATTCTCCCAGTTAACTATCCAGCTGATTTTCTGCCCTTGTTTGTAACGCCTTCGAGAGTTATGTTACCGGAACGAGAGAAATTCCACGGTAGTTGTTTAGATTAATAAAATCTCCCTTTCTATGAAGCAGGTGGATCAGAGCAGATTTCCTATCGGGTGGTAAGTTCTCTGTTTCTCAGATGTCCTGGATGATCTCGGTTAGCTTGCGCACGGCATTGTTTCCAGTACCTTTCCACAGTTCAGCAACGATAGAGTCCTCTCCAGCTGATCCTCTTCTTTGCATTCCGATAGTGTGTTTTAGATAGGCAACTCTCGGCTTTGTTGCCTGTCTTAGCATTTCCTCCGGCCTTGCATAGGCCTCCGTCAATGCCCTTAGTACTCCCTGATCAGATGCATATTCTCGTCGGCGCACCACATGATGCCCCATTCCGAGGTTGTCGCGAGCGCATGTCTGTGTCCTTCTTTCACTTTTGTAAAGATGTGGCGCGGCCAGTCTTTGTTGGCTCCAAGAATTCTTCGAATGTCTTGCCAATTGATATTTTGTCAAGCAGTGCTTCTTCCTCTTCAGATATTGCTTGTTTGCTTATATGCTTGTTTGCGTACTTGCGGTCTTTGGCCCTTGCTTTTGTTCGTTTCTTTTTTCCTGCGGGTGAGTATGGGGTCAATTGCCCGCTGACCTTTTTTTAGTGTGGTTTGGGGGAAGCTCTACCAGCCTGTGTGTGAGGCTCTCACTCACTAAACCCCTTCTTCCTCTTGTCTTAAAAGTGCGCCACCCGGTATCGCTTGCGCATTCCTTCAGGGTGAGCAGCCCGGACGGTTATTTACCGCCCTAGTTTTTCTGTTTTCATTTTATTTTGATCTAGGGTTGGCATTTGTTACTTGCCACTCCATCCCTGCTTTCGTCTTCGTCCTTTCTTTTAAGGATTTCGGTACACAGATTTGTTATTGCCTTCCAGTTGTCCTCGCTCTTAATCATGAGATTGACCATATTCTTCGTGTTAATGGGTTCTCTTACCTCATGTTCTGCTATGGCTCTAATATCAGCCCATTGCGAACATAGAAAGAAAGTATGTGCAGCAGTATCCGTTGCTAGGCAGTATCGGCAGCTGTCGCTTTCTATTTTTCCTATCTCATAAGCATATGCTGTGCCTATCGCACAGTGTCCAACGTTGCGCTACAAGTTATAGCGGCAGTCGCGCCGATAGACCTTATGGCGGAGGAAAGGACTTCCAACCAAGGAACGAACAAAGAGGGTAGGACCGTAAACAGCAACCAAGTGATGAGCAAGTGGCAGCAACGTTGGGCCCACGCCAAGGAAGGGTAGCCCTCCTTACCCTCCTTCAGACAGAGACTTTTGCCAACATGTTCAACTCGGTCATTCGCAGTAGAAACATACCAGGTAAATGGAAATTGGCCAATAGGCTAGATTGGTTTTAGTCCCCAAGCCAGGAAAGCCCTCATCGCTACGCCCAATCTGCCTAGGCAAACTTTTCGAGCGTATAGTATTCCAACCAAGGAACGAACAAAAAGGGGTAGGACCTTAAACAAAAACCAACTGATGAGCAAATGGCAGCAACGTTGGGCGCACGCCAAGAAACGGGATTGGACCCGAACCCTCATCCCCGAAATTGACTCATGGTACAATCTCAAACACGGTGAAGTCAACTTCTACCCCACACAAATACTAAGCGGTCATGGTAATTTCGTAATTCGTATCGTAATTTCGTAATAAACGGCGAAATTACCACGACCGCTTAGTCTTTGTGTGAGGTAGAAGTTGACTTCACCGTGTTTACGATTGTACCATGAGTCAATTTCGGGGATGAGGTTTCGGGTCCACCCCCGTTTCTTGTCGTGCGCCCAACGTTGCTGCCATTTGCTCATCAATTGGTTTCTGTTTAAGGTCCTATCCTCTTTGTTCGTTCCTTGGTTGGAATACTATACGCTCGAAAAGTTTGCCTAGGCAGATTGGGCGTAGCGATGAGGGCTTTCCTGGCTTGGGGACTAAAACCAATCTGGCCTCTTTCCATCTACCTGGTATGTTTCTACTGCGAATGGCGGAGTTGAACATGTTTGCAGAAGTCTCTGTTTGAAGGAGAGCAGCCAGTGTTACGACTTCCAGTGGAATGCCATCAGGGCGTGGAGCTCTGTTAGCTTTAATTCTTTCAGTAGCTTCTAAAATTTATCTAGCAGTGATATCTGGGGGTACAGTATCCACGACTTCTCGGTCCCAGAAAATGGGTTCTTTCTGCGGGAGCAATTCGTCGGCTGCTTTAATCTTGGTCGCAGTGGTAAGGTTTGGTATGAGAATTTGATTAGGACACCTATGAGGTTAGGCTAGGACACCTATCTACTCCCGCTGACTTCTAAATTCTCTCTAGAGACACATATTTCCATATTTTCTCAGTGACTTTTTTATCTCATTTTTCCTACTTGGACTTTCCTTGGCCATCTTTATTAATTCTTGCGACCTTGCGATTATCTTACGGGTAATTACTTCAAGATCCTTACTCGTTTGGTATGAATCCTAACCATTTGCAGACAATTTTATAGCCGTCTCCCCAAACATCGCCGTTCACAGCTGACTTTTTCCAATGACTTTTTCCCAGCAGGCCTGCTTTGCCTTTTTTATACTGATCTTCAAATCTTTCGTAGCAGAGGCGCAAGCTGCCTGGCCATTTGCTAGTTCTTCGAGATCTGCGTTCCGTTTTGATTTTAGCCTTGACCACGATCTTTTTTTCCCGATGCACACTTTCCGTAGCGTCGTGATTTCTTGGTTCCACCAATAGACTTTTCTCCGACTCGCTCCCGCTCCGGGTCTCGATAGGATGGCTTTCTAGAGAGAGCCAGAGAGATGGCTTTTTAGAGAGAGCTCTCTAGAGAGAGCCGCAGTGTTGGTGGACCCGACGGGAATCTCTATCTGACTGAGCTCTAATCGGAGATCCTTCTTGATGGCGTCTTCTTTGTAAGAGTTTTATTTCTACCCGCCGGTTGTTTGGGCATTTGCCTTTGACAGTGGTTATTGCCCAGGCCTAATGACAAGATCGAAGATTATTAAGCTGATGATCGCTCAGTGTTTCTTCCCCGAGTACCTGCCAGTTTTGTATGCAATCGAACATGTCCATTGAGCAGAATGTCACGTCGATCGTGTTTTGATGATTTCCGCGTATGGAAATGGGATCATTTCCATTGGAATTTCATTTCCACGGGTTGTGGGATCAACCCGTGTTGACGATGGCCATCTCGAGGGATGCTAACCAGTCCTTGAGGATTGCCCGCTAGTAGATAGGCTAGGACAGTTCCGGCGCAAAATCCCATAAGGATTTACATAGGGGTCTAAATTCACATTTTTGATGATATATGCAACCAACTATGCACACTTTTAAACAGCTTTAAACAGCTTTCAATCATCATTAAACGGCTTTAAATAACTTTAAACAGCTTTAACTGTTTAAAGCTGTTTAAAGCTGATTGAAAGCTGTTTATAGCTGTTTAATGCTGATTGAAAGCTGATTGAAGGCTGTTTAAAGCTGTTTAATGCTGATTGAAAGCTGTTTAAAGCTGTTTAAAAGTGTGCATAGTTGGTTGCATATATCATAAAAAAATGTGAATTTAGACACCTATGTAAATCCTTATGGGATTTTGCGCCCGAACGCAAGGCCGGACTAGGACACCTATGAGGTTAGGCTAGGACACCTATCTACTCCCGCTGACCTATATTCTCTCTAGAGACCCCTTTAGGTTCCATATCTCCTCAGTGACTTTTTTATCTCATTTTTCGTACTTGGACTTGGACCATCTTTATTAATTCTTTCGACCTTGCGATTATCTTACGGGTAACTACTTCAAGATCCTTACTCGTATCTATTGCTGGACCTCTTGCTGCTCTTCTGTAGAAGAGATGCTGGGTTTACAGGTCAAAGAGATGGATCTTTCCCTGAAGGTAGAGCGACAAGACTAGACAAACAAAACTATAGAGACAATACTAGATAGACAAGACTAGACAGACAAGACTAGACAGACAAGACTAGACAGACAAGACTAGACAGACAAGACTAGACAGACAAGACTAGACAGACAAGACTAGACAGACAAGACTAGACAGACAAGACTAGACAGACAAGACTAGACAGACAAGACTAGACAGACAAGACTAGACAGACAAGACTAGACAGACAAGACTAGACAGACAAGACTAGACAGACAAGACTAGACAGACAAGACTAGACAGACAAGACTAGACAGACAAGACTAGACAGACAAGACTAGACAGACAAGACTAGACAGACAAGACTAGACAGACAAGACTAGACAGACAAGACTAGACAGACAAGACTAGACAGACAAGACTAGACAGACAAGACTAGACAGACAAGACTAGACAGACAAGACTAGACAGACAAGACTAGACAGACAAGACTAGACAGACAAGACTAGACAGACAAGACTAGACAGACAAGACTAGACAGACAAGACTAGACAGACAAGACTAGACAGACAAGACTAGACAGACAAGACTAGACAGACAAGACTAGACAGACAAGACTAGACAGACAAGACTAGACAGACAAGACTAGACAGACAAGACTAGACAGACAAGACTAGACAGACAAGACTAGACAGACAAGACTAGACAGACAAGACTAGACAGACAAGACTAGACAGACAAGACTAGACAGACAAGACTAGACAGACAAGACTAGACAGACAAGACTAGACAGACAAGACTAGACAGACAAGACTAGACAGACAAGACTAGACAGACAAGACTAGACAGACAAGACTAGACAGACAAGACTAGACAGACAAGACTAGACAGACAAGACTAGACAGACAAGACTAGACAGACAAGACTAGACAGACAAGACTAGACAGACAAGACTAGACAGACAAGACTAGACAGACAAGACTAGACAGACAAGACTAGACAGACAAGACTAGACAGGCAAGACTAGACAGACAAGACTAGACAGACAAGACTAGACAGACAAGACTAGACAGACAAGACTAGACAGACAAGACTAGACAGACAAGACTAGACAGACAAGACTAGACAGACAAGACTAGACAGACAAGACTAGACAGACAAGACTAGACAGACAAGACTAGACAGGCAAGACTAGACAGACAAGACTAGACAGACAAGACTAGACAGACAAGACTAGACAGACAAGACTAGACAGACAAGACTAGACAGACAAGACTAGACAGACAAGACTAGACAGACAAGACTAGACAGACAAGACTAGACAGACAAGACTAGACAGACAAGACTAGACAGACAAGACTAGACAGACAAGACTAGACAGACAAGACTAGACAGACAAGACTAGACAGACAAGACTAGACAGACAAGACTAGACAGACAAGACTAGACAGACAAGACTAGACAGACAAGACTAGACAGACAAGACTAGACAGACAAGACTAGACAGACAAGACTAGACAGACAAGACTAGACAGACAAGACTAGACAGACAAGACTAGACAGACAAGACTAGACAGACAAGACTAGACAGACAAGACTAGACAGACAAGACTAGACAGACAAGACTAGACAGACAAGACTAGACAGACAAGACTAGACAGACAAGACTAGACAGACAAGACTAGACAGACAAGACTAGACAGACAAGACTAGACAGACAAGACTAGACAGACAAGACTAGACAGACAAGACTAGACAGACAAGACTAGACAGACAAGACTAGACAGACAAGACTAGACAGACAAGACTAGACAGACAAGACTAGACAGACAAGACTAGACAGACAAGACTAGACAGACAAGACTAGACAGACAAGACTAGACAGACAAGACTAGACAGACAAGACTAGACAGACAAGACTAGACAGACAAGACTAGACAGACAAGACTAGACAGACAAGACTAGACAGACAAGACTAGACAGACAAGACTAGACAGACAAGACTAGACAGACAAGACTAGACAGACAAGACTAGACAGACAAGACTAGACAGACAAGACTAGACAGACAAGACTAGACAGACAAGACTAGACAGACAAGACTAGACAGACAAGACTAGACAGACAAGACTAGACAGACAAGACTAGACAGACAAGACTAGACAGACAAGACTAGACAGACAAGACTAGACAGACAAGACTAGACAGACAAGACTAGACAGACAAGACTAGACAGACAAGACTAGACAGACAAGACTAGACAGACAAGACTAGACAGACAAGACTAGACAGACAAGACTAGACAGACAAGACTAGACAGACAAGACTAGACAGACAAGACTAGACAGACAAGACTAGACAGACAAGACTAGACAGACAAGACTAGACAGACAAGACTAGACAGACAAGACTAGACAGACAAGACTAGACAGACAAGACTAGACAGACAAGACTAGACAGACAAGACTAGACAGACAAGACTAGACAGACAAGACTAGACAGACAAGACTAGACAGACAAGACTAGACAGACAAGACTAGACAGACAAGACTAGACAGACAAGACTAGACAGACAAGACTAGACAGACAAGACTAGACAGACAAGACTAGACAGACAAGACTAGACAGACAAGACTAGACAGACAAGACTAGACAGACAAGACTAGACAGACAAGACTAGACAGACAAGACTAGACAGACAAGACTAGACAGACAAGACTAGACAGACAAGACTAGACAGACAAGACTAGACAGACAAGACTAGACAGACAAGACTAGACAGACAAGACTAGACAGACAAGACTAGACAGACAAGACTAGACAGACAAGACTAGACAGACAAGACTAGACAGACAAGACTAGACAGACAAGACTAGACAGACAAGACTAGACAGACAAGACTAGACAGACAAGACTAGACAGACAAGACTAGACAGACAAGACTAGACAGACAAGACTAGACAGACAAGACTAGACAGACAAGACTAGACAGGCAAGACTAGACAGGCAAGACTAGACAGACAAGACTAGACAGACAAGACTAGACAGACAAGACTAGACAGACAAGACTAGACAGACAAGACTAGACAGACAAGACTAGACAGGCAAGACTAGACAGACAAGACTAGACAGACAAGACTAGACAGACAAGACTAGACAGGCAAGACTAGACAGACAAGACTAGACAGACAAGACTAGACAGACAAGACTAGACAGACAAGACTAGACAGACAAGACTAGACAGACAAGACTAGACAGACAAGACTAGACAGACAAGACTAGACAGACAAGACTAGACAGACAAGACTAGACAGACAAGACTAGACAGACAAGACTAGACAGACAAGACTAGACAGACAAGACTAGACAGGCAAGACTAGACAGACAAGACTAGACAGACAAGACTAGACAGACAAGACTAGACAGACAAGACTAGACAGACAAGACTAGACAGACAAGACTAGACAGACAAGACTAGACAGACAAGACTAGACAGACAAGACTAGACAGACAAGACTAGACAGACAAGACTAGACAGGCAAGACTAGACAGACAAGACTAGACAGACAAGACTAGACAGAGAAGACTAGACAGGCAAGACTAGACAGACAAGACTAGACAGACAAGACTAGACAGACAAGACTAGACAGACAAGACTAGACAGACAAGACTAGACAGACAAGACTAGACAGACAAGACTAGACAGACAAGACTAGACAGACAAGACTAGACAGACAAGACTAGACAGACAAGACTAGACAGACAAGACTAGACAGACAAGACTAGACAGACAAGACTAGACAGACAAGACTAGACAGACAAGACTAGACAGACAAGACTAGACAGACAAGACTAGACAGACAAGACTAGACAGACAAGACTAGACAGACAAGACTAGACAGACAAGACTAGACAGAGAAGACTAGACAGACAAGACTAGACAGACAAGAATAGACAGACAAGACTAGACAGACAAGACTGGACAGACAAGACTGGACAGACAAGACTGGACAGACAAGACTAGACAGACAAGACTAGACAGACAAGACTAGACAGACAAGACTATACAGACAAGACTAGACAGACAAGACTAGACAGACAAGACTAGTCAAACCAGACTGTCTTCGTGGTTGATGGCTTTCTTGTTCGTCTTCGTCATAGAGTTGTTTGAATCTCTTAGAGATCGTTCTTCTTTGTCTATTAGGTTAATTTGTTTGGGCAATGCTTTAGAAATACTTCCTGTTTTCTCATCTGCAAACATTCATTTACTTTCATAACAATATTCCCAAATCTGTCTTGATTATCATTTATATTTATTATCATATTATCATTTATATTTATATTCAATTATCTACAGTCGCAGTTTTTCGTTAGGAATTAGACTATATTTGTTGTTTTGTGTTTGATGTGTTGCATAAGTTTCATTGAATATTGCTAGAATTTGTTAGAAAAACGAGTATATTATTTTTCAAAAACTATAATATTTAATATTTTTCATTAAAAAAAATAGGGAATATGCAAATTTTCTTTTATATTTTTAATTCACTGTTTACACCGTTATAACACAAAAAAATATAAATATTGCTTAAAAATGCTGTAATTAAGTTTAAAAAAATATTTAAAATTGAGAAAATTTTTGAGCTGTTTAAACGCCACCATTTTCGCGCGGTCTGTTGATGACGTCAATTACCACTGACAGTTCAGTCCATTGTTTACTACAGCTGTTTTAATTTTTAACTTCACGTTTTTGACGTTTGATATCTAACCAAAAGACTGCAATGACAGTCGACATATGTCATTGCAGTCTTTTGGTTAGAAAACAAACGTCAAAAACGTCAAGTTAAAAATAAAAACAGCTGTAGTAAACAATGGACTGAACTGTCAATGATAATTGACGTCATCAACAGACCGCGCGAAAATGGTGGCGTTTAAACAGCTCAAAAATTTTCTCAATTTAAAATATTTTTTTAAACTTAATTACAGCATTTTTAAGCAATATTTATATTTTTATAAATTTTTATAAATGTAAAAAATACGGACATGTTTATATGGTAAGTTACGTCACTTTCATTTCAACCAATGGTGTTACGTTTTACAAATCTGAATTTCCCTCGCTTAATTTGCAATTTTTACTTTAATTTATTAATTTTAAAAAGATATTAATTACAAAAATAATGGTTCAGTTCAAATGTCCGGTCAATAAAGATTCGGCAAAAAAATATTTGAACCAAATTTTAATTTCATGCATATTCCCTATTATGAATAAATGAAGAATTTTACTAATGTGATTTAAATGCTTTATTTATAGAATCTCAAAATACAAGACTAGATCCTGAGAAGGACAGCCAAGAGTCAAGATTCCACTTCATCGACAAGCAAATCGAGAACAACATAAATCTCAACGAGCAAGTCGAGAAAGACTCCATAACAATCCTGAAATCGCCGAAACCCGCAAGAAAACCAATCCAGAACGTTCCTCTGAAATCAGCATTCGCCGCTGATAAACTATCTAGTCCATTCTTAGTAGGCCGCAACAAACCGAAACCTTACGCCGCCGACCAAGAAATCGAGAGAATTTACGAAACAAACATGCAGAACATCGAAGAAAACATTTCCAATCTGGAACGAAGCAAAGAAACCCGCGGAAAATCCCCAGTAAAGGAAAACGCCGTTTTACGGCAACCGAAGAAATCCGAAATGGCTTACTTTGGCGTCAACGTCTCCCCAAAACCCAAACGGAAAGAGACGAAGCTTCTGGACAAACCCGACTTGTTGCAGTTCAACTCGATCCATGATCCTACACCCAAAACGAAACCTAAAAACTCCCCCATTTACGAAAACATCGAGCAGAACAAGAACAGGATCAACAAATTTGACAGCAGCATTCTGGAAGAACTTACCAAGGCTGCGGATCAAATCCTCCAAGCCGTAAACGGTTACACCGACGAAGAACACCAGAATAAGTGCAGTTCAGACGACGAGAAGAAAGCTAAACATATGCTGGATACTATTTCAGAAACTAAATCTTGGAAGCAAACGGGGAATACCAAAGTTGTTAACAAAGTTCCAACCAGGACTAAGATTAAACAGACTTCTTCAAATTCTTCGATTGAAAGTATTTCAAGGGAGTGTAGGAAATCTTCCAGTGGAACTGTGGAGAATAGGAAGCCGTTTATGACCAAATCCGCCGAGCAGAAGCAGAGGAAGAAAGTTATGAACGGTGATACGACAAAGGCAGCTACGAAAGCTAGGAGATTGCAGAGGGCTAGTAGTCGAGAAGCTTTGTTACAATCCCACGGAAGTTCTTCAGAGGACCTTTCAACGCCCGTTGAGGTTGTCAGAAAGCCGAGAATGGTCAAGAAGACGAAAACTAGCACGCTGACTATTTCAAACGGGATGGATTTGAAGAAACCGGTGAAGAAGAGGGAAGAAGGCAAAAGGGCTGATGAAAGGTAAATGTTTGGTTTTATATTTTATCCGGCGAGAGATACTGCGCCGAGGTATGAGGGGACGCGCTGAGGTACGCGCAGATTAATTTTTCATATACGGACAACTAAACACCGCGCACTCGAAATAAAGTGGGGGTATGCGCAGAACAATCGTGACGGGATGCATTCTCTCGCCGGACAGAGTGTAGTTGTAGCTTTATTTTTTAATTCGAGTTTTTTGTAGGGTTCCTGTAATAGGATTACCGGAAATCAGACATAAAACGGCAGTTTCAACGATCAGGAGTACTGCGGAGAAGGTCGCGAGTCGGGAGAAGGCCAAGCTGAAGGGCGAGGAGATTAAGAAGAGGCAATGTGGAAAACGCGAAGTTACAAAAGGTATTTGAATTTCGAAAATGCGGGACAGTATCGATTTTTAACAATTTGTCCCGCGTCTCATGACGTTCCTACGGTGAAGATTCCGCTTTGAAACGAATGCGGTGAACGTAATGGCTACCGTTTAGTCTTCTCTAAAGATGAAGTCTTCAGAGAGGTCTGTGTAGTCTGTCTGGTCTGTGTGGTCTGTGTGGTATGTTTGGTCTGTCTGGTCTGTGTGGTCTGTCTGGTCTGTCTGCTCTGTCTGGTCTGTGTGGTCTGTGCGGTCTGTCTGATCTGTGTGGTCTGCCTGGTCTCTGTGGTCTGTGTGGTCTGTCTGATCTGTGTGATATGTGTGGTCTGTGTGATCTGTCTGGTCTGTGTGGTCTGTGTGGTATGTTTGATCTGTCTGGTCTGTGTGGTCTGTGTGGTTTGTCTGGTCTGTGTGGTCTGTGTGGTCTGTCTGGTATGTGTAGTCTGTGTGGTCTGTATGGTCTGTGTGGTCTATGTAGTCTGTCTGGTCTGTGTGGTCTGTGTGGTATGTGTGATCTGTGTGATCTGTGTGGTATGTTTGGTCTGTCTGGTCTGTGTGGTCTGTCTGGTCTCTCTGGTCTGTCTCGTCTCTCTGGTCTGTCTGGTCTGTGTGGTCTGTCTGGTCTGTGTGATCTGTGTGGTCTGTCTGGTATGTGTAGTCTGTGTGGTATATGTGGTCTGTCTGGTTTGTGTGGTCTGTCTGGTATGTGTGGTATGTCTGGTCTGTGTGGTCTGTATGGTCTGTATGGTGTACAATTGTATTTACAGTCTGGTCTGTGTGGTCTGTCTGGTCTATCTGGCCTGTGTAGTCTGTGTGGTCTGTCTGGTCTGTCTGGTCTGTGTGGTCTTCTGGTATGTGTGGTCTGTCTGGTATGTGTAGTCTGTGTGGTATGTTTGGTCTGTCTGGTCTGTGTGGTCTGTCTGCTCTGTCTGGTCTGTCTGGCCTGTGTGGTCTTCTGGTATGTGTGGTCTGTATGGTCTGTGTGGTCTGTCTGGTTTTTCTGGTCTGTCTGGTCTCTCCGGTCTGTCTGGTCTGTGTGGTCTGTCTGGTCTGTGTTATATGTGTGGTCTGTGTGGTCTGTCTGGTATGTGTGGTCTGTGTCGTATGTGTGGTCTGTCTGGTCTGTGTGGTCTCTGTGGTCTGTCTGGTTTGTGTGGTCTATGTGGTGTACAATTGTATTTAAAGTCCGGTCTGTGTGGTCTGTGTGGTCTCTTTGGTCTGTGTGGTCTGTCTGGTCTGTGTGGTCTGTCTGGTATATATGGTGTGTGGTCTGTATAGTCTGTGTGGTCTGTCTGGTATGTGTGGTCTGTCTGGTCTGTGTGGTCTGTCTGTTCTCTCTAGTTTGTTTGGTCGGTGTGGTCTGTCTGGTTTGTGTGGTCTGTGTGGTATGTGTGGTTTGTGTGGTCTGTATGGTATGTGTGGTCTGTCTGGTTTGTATGGTCTGTCTGGTCTGTGTGATCTGTGTGGTGTACAATTGTATTTACAATCTGGTCTGTCTGGTCTGTCTGGCCTGTGTGGTATGTGTGCTCTGTCTGGTATGTGTGGTGTGTGGTCTGTCTGGTCTGTGTGGTCTGTCTGGTCTGTCTCGTCTGTGTGGTCTGTGTGGTCTGTCTGATCTGAGTGCTCTGTTTGTTCTCTCTAGTTTGTCTGGTCTGTGTGGTCTGTCTGGTTTCTGTGGTCTGTGTGGTATGTGTGGCTTGTGTGGTCTGTATGGTATGTGTGGTCTGTCTGATCTGTCTGGTCTGTCTGGTGTGTTTGGTGTATCTGGTATGTCTGGTCTGCCTGGTCTGTCTAGTCTTGTCTGTCTAGTCTTGTCTGCCTAGTCTTGTCTGTCTAGTCTTGTCTGTCTAGTCTTGTCTGTCTAGTCTTGTCTGTCTAGTCTTGTCTGTTTAGTCTTGTCTGTCTAGTCTTGTCTGTCTAGTCTTGTCTGTCTAGTCTTGTCTGTCTACTCTTGTATAGTCTTTAATCGAAGTAATGTTGTAACTTTTCAGGAGTGTCAACTTCCACATCGAAACCGGAACGGATAAGAAGTTCGAGCGGCCGCGATGTCAGTCAGAGACACCCATCAGCGTATGTACCTGTTTATAGCACTAGAAGTCCGATAATACATGCCAATGAGTGTCCATGCTTATGTTCATGACACGCGTGCATAAGAACGCTAGGTAGATGTGCGACAGACACACATACAATTCTTTAATACCGATACATTTTTATTAGTTTGCCGGAAGTTTGAGACGATTTGGAAATCGACTAATAAAAACGTATACTATGTAGATCCCCGATCATTTATGTAGCATATTTTTTTATTAATTCATTTTTGGTTTCATTTAATTTATTTATTTATTCTGTTAACATTCCAATTTAGTCTAACTTGTAGTTTTAGCTACTATTTAACCTGTCGTTAATTCAAACCTAGCGTTGCATATTTACTGTATTAGCTGTACCCACAAGTCAATAACTATTATAACTATTTCAACGTTAAACAATAGTATATTATGCAAAGAGTGTTCTAAGAAGATTATTACGTACAAGTGGAAAACTTACGCACGACCCGTATAGCGGCGAGTGCGTAATTCCGCGAGAACGTTAAGCGAAGTTAAGCGAATTAGTAGAAAAATGAGCAACTTTCATTTTCATTTATTTTGAATTGGAATGTACAATAGTATATTACGTAACGAGAGTTGTAAGAAACATATTACGTACGAGCGTAACAGTTACGCACGACCCGCTTAGCGGCGAGTGCGTAATTCCGCGAGAACGTAATTGCCTTACAACTCGAGTTATGTACTATACTTTATCTACGACCACACTAATTGGTTTCTGTTTATTTAGAAAAATATGTTTCATGTATCAAATTTATTTCTTATTAGGTTATGTTTATTTAATTATCATTTAACATCATAATAAACAAACAGTTGTATTTTCATATATAACTGTTACACGAAATCATTTAATTTGGTAGAAATGAAAAGAAATATATTCTTAAAGGTTAAATACCTTATTATTTAGTACTTATTTGGGTTAAACTGGAATAAGAGTGCTCGTAGATATAGGCAACCCAATGTACGCAATGTCAATTTCCGTTAGTTTGAATTGTGGCACGGGGGCGCTGAACGTATGAGCACGTAGTAGCAGCTCTCAACCAATCAACGATTCATAAAGGTAGACTTCCGAGCAAAGTGGCTCTGGCGTCAATAACGCAGCGATACTGACGCGGCGACATAGCGATAGTATTATGCACTATAGAAACGTATGAGGCGCAATTTAAGCGGAGCGACACTGACGCACTGACGCTGAGTGACGCACTGACGCACTGACGCACTGACATACTCATACGTTTCCATAGTGCATAATACTATCGCTTTCTCGCCGCGTCAGTATCGCTGCGTTGGTGACGCCAGAGCCGCTTTGCTCGGAAGTCTACCTTAGACCAAACTCACGTGTGTGTTATCAATCATAACTTATCATTAATCGCGGACTGTTACATACGTGTGTGTTATGATGTATTTACATAGTCCACGAACTGTACAATAATGGGCATTTACAATAGTGGTCGTAGATAAAAATATTTATTAGCCAAAATTTGAAATAACTTTTTTCCTTAATAATAATCAATTAATTAATAACGATATTTTTTATACTGAAGAGTCAAGTATATCAGATATATCAATATATCAGAGTATACTGAAGGGGCTGAAGAGCTAGGTATCTATGCCTGGTATCAGTAAAATTATTGAAAAGTTTCAACTGGATACAAAATTATCAATTTTAGAAATCATAAAACTTGTTAGACAAAACTTTAATAAAGGGCGATAAATTAAGAGTGTACTTAATAAAAACAAAGAGAAGTACAGTATAATCTTAATAATCAGACAACCGCCGGATTATCAAAAAAATTGATTACATTGCCGGATTATAGGGGTTAAAACAAAACAATTTTACATATTTTATGTACAAAAGTATTTCAGAAAGAATACTAGTACATATGGATCGATTTTTTGGAATGGAATGGTTATTGTGGATGGAAGAGTTGAAAAGAATGGAATAGTTGCTAAAGGTGGAATAATTGATGAGGGTGAAATTGTATAATGAATTTTAAAATATTTTAAATTACTCAATTGATGTTAATGTCAACTTTGAGTTGATTTCCATGTATTTCTTTATTTAAAAAATCCAGTGTCAAGGTTATCGACCAGGAAAATTCCAAAATGGTCAAATTGCTTCAATAGAAATATCTATGATCTTAATAAATCTGAATGAGTTTCTATTATATCTACTACAGTTTTCAAGTTGTTGCTATTTGAATCTATTAGTGTCAGTTCCGGTTTGACTTCGAGGGATGCGTATGTGGTCTGGATTAATATGCCGCTTTGCGACATGTAACCTAATAGCCTAACCTAGGTTAAACCAACATTCAGCTTTACAGCTTTATCTTATTTAATTACTATTACCACTTTGACTTTGACCACTGTTGACCTTTTCTCCGGGCATGCACTTCTCAGACGGGAAATGTAAATTTTCTTTTTCGCGATTCCGTTTGAAGCGGTGAAAAAAGTGACTTTGCGAATTGGAGCCTGCAGTACGTCCCCGGAGGTGTAATGCGCCGTGAGAGGTGTCGTTCGAAAGTAGATACGTGGGGCTATAATCCCTGAAAAGAGCAATACAATTCTAAAGCATTTCAACGAATATTGAAGGTTTCAATTTGCTCAATTTTGAAAAATTCGTTTCGAGTTTGGACGGGCGTCGAGACCCCTAAAATGCGATAGAGCGCTGCGCCGTTCCTATCACCTTATAGACCCTTTTCTCCTCTATTTAGAAACCGCCACCGCGACGCCTTGCTCTTTAATTTAGCGAACTCCGGAGGATTCTCGCGCACGTCTGCAAAACATGGTTTTTCGGGCGTCCCGGCGCCATCCGGCGCGCAATCGCAATTAAACTCCAAAACAAACTAAAAGGCACTATGCCGAATCGATTGGTGCCGGTCCGGTCCCGATCCGACTGTTGGGTATCCCAGCAGAGGGATCCCCGCAAATTAGGTGAAAAAAACACCGCGTTTTTTTTTATTTTTGTGTTAAAATTGACCCAGAGCGGGAACAGGATGCCGAAGGTACCAGATTCTTCAACCGCCGGTTGCGGGTAAACATCTCACATCGAACGAACCGGTTTGGAGACACTATCAATTTATTTCTATTAGTTATCAGTTATTACACTTATCAGTTTCTATCAAGAGACCGGCGTCCACAACAGTGATGGAAAAAACGTTTTTTTTTTCGCTTACATTTTCCGCCGCACCGGGTGAACCTACGGACGCGTACTTTTCCGCATGACGTCAAAAACGTGAAATCGACGCGGCAAGAGGACGCAGTAAAAAAATTGAGCCGCGGACGAGAATTGCTATTCAAAGCTGCTAGAAACGATCTCCTGTTTTTGGCACCTGGAGGACGCCGTGTGGGACTTGCGAGCGGCAGACGGACACGGGTCGAAGGTCCGTTCAGTTTTACAACAGAAAATGACAATTTCCCGTTTCGACGCGCAAGAGGAACGTAGTTTTTGAAGAAAAAGTGAAAAATTTAAAATGCACCTACAGCCGCCCCCTGCGGGGACGGAACTTTATAAAGCTCGTCTAAAAAAACCTATTTTTTTTGTTCAATTCACCTGAAAAAATTCAAGACGTAAACCGCATTTTTTCACAATATTTCTTAATTTTCAAAAAAATGTAATTTTTTGACCCCCTTTTAGTTCAGGGTTGGCCTTACTCGATTAGTATATTTCAAAAATATGTATCTATATAGGTAAACGTGTACAGGGTGAGCAAAACTCGATGTCTCAGCTCTATTATATGAAAACGAAAAACGATAGAAAAAATCTGAAAGCAGGTTCTTAAATGGCATTGAGTAAGGACCATTTTAAGCCAAATTTACATATAAACTGGAGTAATGACCTCATCGAATTTTGTTTTCCCAGAACCATTCCTATATTTTTGCATATTAGAAAAAAGTTAACTTTTCTGAACGAATTTTGTAGAGAAAAAATTTGCTATCTTTTCCCGTGACACAATTATAAGAAAATTTGTAAAAATAAAGTATTATCAAAAATTCCCGCATTAACCTTTGACATACGAATAAAATGTTCGTTGACGTGTCCATATACATGTGATCTTATCATATATACATGACGTCTTAGGTACGTCATTGTATGTAAAGGGGTTAACCCTTTATTACCAGTAGCATCGCTAGCGTCGGTCAATCGGGCGAATGCCCGGGGCCCACTAACTAGGGGACCCCCACAGGGGCTGCTTGCCCCCCCCCCTACCCCCCATTTTGGGGACCCCTCCAATTTTGATGAAATTAAAGCAAGGAAAATAAAGTTCAATTTTGTTTTTCATTTATATTAATATATTATTATATTATATTTCTTCTGTACATATGTTCCTTTGAAAATTTAAAAAATTATTTGTTTATTCACTTTTTTCGTTTACTGGGGTCCCACCTCAATATATATGCCCGGGGCCTCAAAATCCAAACGACAGCGCTGAGAAATACAAACTTTTTTTGAGCAAATTTTGAGCAAACTTAACAAAAAATATATCAAAGATATTAAACGAATTTTGAAGGCAATTTAAGAAAATACAGTAACAGAAAAGCACCAATTTACTTTCTAAACTGACACACAAGGGTTCCTAAGCTTCACATCTACCATGCTCTCTTGAAGAGAGTCGTCTTTACACGTCTGTTTGTTTCAATATAACATTTATGTATATATTTTGCATATTTCGGGGGGTGTTTGAACCCCCAACCCCCCCCCCCCCCCCTTGGCTACGCCCATGGTTGGTATATATAATCTTAAGTTTTCATTTGTAAAATTAGTTATCTTCTTAAAGTGCCGTACTCTACGAGAGCGTAGGCAACCTCTCGTGCATACTTTATAAAAGTTATAAATTATTTATTTATATTTCGTTAAATTAATAAATAATACGAATTAATAATTTCTAATTATTGACAGATGCGACTTTGCCATTTGTTTCCAAAGGCTACTTGTTAAAATCGTGATGATTGCGACTTTGTGATATTACTTTTTACTTCTTTAATTACTTTATACAAATTTGCTTATATTTTTTTAACGGAAAAAGATAGCAAATTTTTTTCTTTACGAAATTTGTTCAAAAAAATTAGCTTTTTGCAAATATGCAAAAATATTGGTATGGTTCTGGGAAAACAAAATTCGATGACGTCATTACTCCAGTTTCCAAATATGGAAAAATATATAAATTTGGCTTAAAATGGTCCTTACTCAATCCCATTTAAGAACCTCTTTTCAGATTTTTTCTATCGTTTTTCGTTTTCTTATGATAGAGCTGAGACATCGAGTTTTGCTCACCCTGTACATACAACAAAATATGTACAAACTTAGAACAGATAGTAAGACATTTGTAGAGTGGAGTTAGCTTGGTCAGAATCGTCAATCAAATTTTCACAGTTAAAAGCAGTGTGTGTTTGGGCCAGACACTTTTCCAAGAACACTGGATGCTGTTGTTTATATCCTGTACGCTAGGTTTATATCCGGCGCGGGGCAGCGTACAATTTTCCCAGAGCGCCGAATTACTGAACGCGCCGGATTACTGAACCGAATTATACTGTAATGCCTTATTTGCCATAATTTTAACTGTCTAATATTCAGTGAGCTTTCAAGTTTTATTTTAAAATGGAGCTGTGGCCGATTGAACAAAGGATTGCTTGTGTAGAGCATGAACGAACACTATCATTCAAACTCAGAGGTCGTTCCTACAACAGCTTAACAGGTTGACTGCCATGTGCGACACATGTGGTATACACCTTCTTTGATTTTTCTTCAAAGATGATTTCTAGGGAATCATTGTATACATATCGTCAACAAAGTTGACATCATTAGTAAACTAATTTTTCTATAACAAACTTTCTTAAAAACAACTACTTCACTGGCAAACACCACGACTGACATTGAATTATATTAAGAAAGTTCTTAAAAACCCTCTAATTTACCCAAAAAAAAATCCTGATCAAATACAAAAGATAATTATCAATTAATGGACGAAAGCGTATTAATTAATTGATAATTTTCATTTTGTATTTGATCAGGATATTATTTTTTTGGAAAATTACAGGGTTATATAGGACCCAAAGACTTTCTTAATGTAATTCAATGTCAGTCGTGGTGTTTGCCGGTGAAGTAGTTGTTTTTGAGAAATGTTTTTTTTTATAGAAAGATTAGATAAACTAATGATGTCAACTTTGTTGACGATATGTATACAATGATTTCCTAGATATTATAATCTTTGAAGAAAAGATAGAAATGTTTAAAAATGTTTTTAACATTTTGAGCAAACTTAACAAAAAATATATCAAAGATATAAAACGAATTTTGAAGGCAATTTAAAATATTGACGACTTATGGGTACATTTAATATAAAAGCCAATAACCAACCGTTTTAACACATTTAGCTAATTAAGTATTTTTTTGTCTGTTTTAGGAGTTTGTTGAGAAAGTCGAACCGCAACGAATCGTCAATAACAAAACATTAACAACAATTTTTTTCTCATATTCTTTAAGTTGTACTGATTTTGTAAATTAGTTTTTACTTTAATTTTATCTTTGGGTTTTGAAATTAGTATACGACACGTACTTTTTTTCCTGCCTTAGTTTTTAAGTTCCTAAAAAAATCACTTTTTTACTCGATTTTATTATTTTTTTACAAGTTTTCTTAACAAATAGTTTTAGATTTTTTTAACAATTATTATTCAACGATAATACTAAAATATCATTTTGTCTTTTCAGTTTTTTTTTTTTGTTTATAATTTATTATTAAAATATATAGCAGTAATCTATTTTGATTAATATTGTGATCTTTAAACTTATGCTTTTGGTTATGTGATTATTTTTTTTTTGTAATAATAAAAACTGATTATTAATACTTCTTGCTTAACCTTTGATAAGAAATTATTTTCTGAAGTTGTGTGATGCTACTAGTAAAATTTTACTCGTAGCAATTTGTTTAAAAAATGGTGAGTTTTTTGTAATTTATTTGAAAAACAAATTTCCAAATTAAAAGAAAATGACAACATTAAAACTGGAACAATTTTCGTGAAATTTTGTGCAAATTAGTACTTTAGTTTTTTTTTTAATTAGACTTTCTTACGGTTAGTTAAGAGCATGCGCATCCGCCCAGTATGAAAGGCGGGAATATGTGTTTCGCACACATATTTATAGTTCATTTTTTTTAAGAATGCAGTACAGGGAAGATTGGGCTTATTTGACCTTGTTCTCTGATTGGCTTAAATCGATGAGAAGTTCACACCGACGATATTTACTTCCCCATCTCAACTTCTTTCCTCTCTTTATTTTCACATACATTTGCAGCTGTTAGTTGTCAATGGCTGATGTGTCACTTCACAATTGTCATCTGATCTGTTTGTTTCATTTCGATTTTTCGCCTTTTTCTCTATTTATTTGTTAGTATTGTATAAGTTATTCAATAATATTAAGATATTCAATCAAACCATTAATAAATTACCAATTTTATATTCAAGTAAGTTCAATTAAGTAACCATATTTGAATTTAGCGCCAAATTTTGTATCTAGATTGAACATTTATCATGGTGTAAACCAGGTTTCTAGTTACTGCATTCTTAAAAAAATGGACTATAGTCATAATTTTTTTGTGAGCATGTGTCAAGAGAACGGACAAGAAAGCGTGTTAATAAAATCATGGTAAAATACAAAGACTTCGCAATAGACTTTTTCATAGTTTTTTCAATTTCCGCCATATTATACGTCAAAAAGTGCCCGAACTTTTTGACGTATAAGATGGCAAAATTGAAAAATTTAAACTATGAAAAAGTCTATTGGGAAGTCTTTGTATTTTACCATGATTTTATTAACACGCTTTTTTGTCCGTTCTCTTCTCCCTTCTCAGGTCCATTTTCTTGTCCGTTTCTAGTCTGTTTAGGGGGATTTTGGGAATAAATTCTTCTTCTTTCGATTGGGCCTACTTTGGACCACGCTTGTTCAACTGTTGGGCTTTGACCTTTGCCCAGTATTGTCGCATCTTCTGCCGGTGTAACTCCTTTCTCTCTTCTGTCTAGGGGGTACCTTTCCTTCGAGGTTTTTCTTGAAATTCACGGACTTCCTTTAGGGTGCGTCTCACAGACTGTCTGTTTTTGAGATCTGTATTCCCAGTTCATTAATATCCTTCCCGGTCTCTGTCAACCAAGTGGTACGAAGCTTCGTGTTTTGTCAGAAGGTGAACAGACGGTTGGTTAGTCGGTTTGGAGGCAATCTTGCAACATGGCCATAGAAAGCTACCCTTCTTTTCCTTGCACAGTCAGAAAACATCTCTATATGCCGGTAGAGCTCAGAGTTATTCCCCATCTTCCTTTACCAGGCCTAGGATCTTCCTGAAGATTCTCCTCTCTCTGATTTCAAATTTTTCTATTAGACCCCTTCGGTTCAAGGAAAGACACTCCATGGCATACAGGGCTTCTGGTCGTAAGACTGATGTGTAGTGCTTAAGTTTCGGGTTGCGTAACAGGCATTTCTTATTGTAAGTGTTCTTAGTCAGCCGATAGGCTAGTTCTAACTTGCTGACTCTCTTGGATAATGATGCTCTTTCTGATAAGTTGGGTTCAATCCATTCGCCGAGATACTTAAATTTCTCAGTCCTCTTGATGTTTCCCTGTTCTAGTAACATCTCACTGTTTGCTTCTCTGATGTTGGTGAAGAATTCTCCAGCGACACTTGAAGATCCACTTTGGCAGCCTGTTTTCTGAGGTAGTTTACCTGCATTGTTGCCATATCAAGAGAATCAGCAAACAGTGCCATGTCATCTACAAAAGCCAGGCAATCAGTATCATCATCAATCTGCTTTATATTTAAAACTCTACCATTTATTTAGCTATTATATTTAATATAATAATATATTTACACTAATTATGTTACAAGGTTAATAATCTTGCTAAACGTTTATTTATTTTACTCGACGTTAACAGATTCCACAAACAATATATAAAGCAAATCAAACCGACCCAGCATTACTTTTTCGCTCTCCAACCGACTAGTCACCACAATTCATTCCATCTACGTTACATAATTAGCACACTTAGATTGCGTTTCGCCGCTGAGCGGAGATTTAGTTCGGGACAAACGACGGGTCTATGATGGGACAGTCCGGTCAAGAATAGATATTTGTGTTGTTAGTTTTGGTGGATTCTATCAATTAGGTCTGGGCCGAATCAGCTTCGCGAGTGTACTCAATTAGAGCGATATGTAAACAGTTCGGATTGTCGACAAGCGGAAAATATTCATTGCAATTTTTCGGTTTTTTTATATTATTATTGTTGTTTGCTGACGTTTTTTGTTTAATTTCCATTCGGATGCATTCACTAACTGGAAATAAAGTAAGTAATTAAGAAGTTTATAAGTCAAAACAATACAGTAGACAGACTAGACAGACAAGACTAGATAAGACTAGACAGACAAGACTGGACAGACAAGACTGGACAGGCAAGACTAGACAGACAAGACTAGACAGACAAGACTAGACAGACAAGACTAGACAGACAAGACTAGACAGACAAGACTAGGCAGACAAGACTAGACAGGCAAGACTAGACAGACAAGACTAGACAGACAAGACTAGACAGACAAGACTAGACAGACAAGACTAGACAGACAAGACTAGACAGACAAGACTAGACAGACAAGACTAGACAGACAAGACTAGACAGACAAGACTAGACAGACAAGACTAGACAGACAAGACTAGACAGACAAGACTAGACAGACAAGACTAGACAGACAAGACTAGACAGACAAGACTAGACAGACAAGACTAGACAGACAAGACTAGACAGACAAGACTAAACAGACAAGACTAGACAGACAAGACTAGACAGACAAGACTAGACAGACAAGACTAGACAGACAAGACTAGACAGACAAGACTAGACAGACAAGACTAGACAGACAAGACTAGGCAGACAAGACTAGACAGACAAGACTAGACAGACAAGACTAGACAGACAAGACTAGACAGACAAGACTAGGCAGACAAGACTAGGCAGACAACACTAGACAGACAAGACTAGGCAGACAAGACTAGGCAGACAAGACTAGGCAGGCAAGACTAGACAGGCAAGACTAGACAGACAAGACTAGACAGACAAGACTAGACAGACAAGACTAGACAGACAAGACTAGACAGACAAGACTAGACAGACAAGACTAGACAGACAAGACTAGACAGACAAGACTAGACAGACAAGACTAGACAGACAAGACTAGACAGACAAGACTAGACAGACAAGACTAGACAGACAAGACTAGACAGACAAGACTAGACAGACAAGACTAGACAGACAAGACTAGACAGACAAGACTAGACAGACAAGACTAGACAGACAAGACTAGACAGACAAGACTAGGCAGACAAGACTAGACAGACAAGACTAGACAGACAAGACTAGACAGACAAGACTAGACAGACAAGACTAGGCAGACAAGACTAGGCAGACAACACTAGACAGACAAGACTAGGCAGACAAGACTAGGCAGACAAGACTAGGCAGGCAAGACTAGACAGGCAAGACTAGACAGACAAGACTAGACAGACAAGACTAGACAGACAAGACTAGACAGACAAGACTAGACAGACAAGACTAGACAGACAAGACTAGACAGACAAGACTAGACAGACAAGACTAGACAGACAAGACTAGACAGACAAGACTAGACAGACAAGACTAGACAGACAAGACTAGACAGACAAGACTAGACAGACAAGACTAGACAGACAAGACTAGACAGACAAGACTAGACAGACAAGACTAGACAGACAAGACTAGACAGACAAGACTAGACAGACAAGACTAGACAGACAAGACTAGACAGACAAGACTAGACAGACAAGACTAGACAGACAAGACTAGACAGACAAGACTAGACAGACAAGACTAGACAGACAAGACTAGACAGACAAGACTAAACAGACAAGACTAGACAGACAAGACTAGACAGACAAGACTAGACAGACAAGACTAGACAGACAAGACTAGACAGACAAGACTAGACAGACAAGACTAGACAGACAAGACTAGACAGACAAGACTAGACAGACAAGACTAGACAGACAAGACTAGACAGACAAGACTAGACAGACAAGACTAGACAGACAAGACTAGACAGACAAGACTAGACAGACAAGACTAGACAGACAAGACTAGACAGACAAGACTAGACAGACAAGACTAGACAGACAAGACTAGACAGACAAGACTAGACAGACAAGACTAGACAGACAAGACTAGACAGACAAGACTAGACAGACAAGACTAGACAGACAAGACTAGACAGACAGTGTAGCTTAAGTGAACGCAGACACGAACTTTTAAATAAATTAAAATGTTTGGTTGACCAAATCGGTGGGTCCTGTGCCCCTTGTGGGCCTTGTGGCCCGTGCGTCCCCTATGGCCCATATGGTCCATGTGGGCCATGTGGGCCTTGTGGACCCAGTGGACCATATTGTGGACCGTGAGGACCTTGTGGACCTTGTGGACCATGCGGACCGTGTGGACCAGGATGTGAAGGAGGACCAATCCTTCTACCTCCAGCTGTAGCATCGTGTGGTGGTGGAACTTGTGGGGTGACGTGCCCACCTATTTGTCTCCCACCTGCTTGTGCTGCCCCATGTTGTGGTTTATTTTGTCCATCATCTGCATGTCCCCCTTCCTGCTGTTCTGCTCCCTGCTGTTCGCCTCCCTGCTGTCCTACTCCGTGCTGTCGAACTCCCTGCGGACCACCTCCCCGCTGTCCACCTCCCCATTCGCCAGGATGTCCGCCAAGAATGGTAGGTGGAATTCCTCTGAAATGCTCGAAATCTAGGGAACTTCGCTATCAATGCATGGTCCACAAGGTCCACACGGTCCACAATATGGTCCACAGGGTCTAGAAGGCCCACAAGGTCCACAAGGTCCACAATATGGTCCACAGGGTCCACAAGGCCCACATGGCCCACAGGGACCACATGGGCGACAGGGGACGCACGGAGCACAAGGTCCACAGGACCCACCGATTCGGTCAATCAAAAATTTTAATTTATTTAAAAGTTCGTGTCTGCGTTCACTGTTCACTATCTAGGTTCACTTCTTATGGTCGGTTGCGAATGTGTCCGTCGTAACGGACTACAAGATCAATGTCCTCATACTTGTTGTCAAGCGCACCATGTTGTATAACATTGCCGGACGCCTTCTGTCCACCAACTTTAAAGGCTTATGAAAAAAATTATGGCGATAGATTGCCAAAACAGAAATGTGGTCCTTCTAAGCCAAGTTGTCCTCCACCATATTGTCCTCCACCTTGTGTTCCATGTTGTCCGCCATGTGCTCCATGTTGTCCACCATGCTTACCTTGTTCACCTATATGTGGTCCATGCGGACCATGTGGACCATGCGGGCCATGTGGACCTTGCGGACCAATTCGCGGCCCGTGTGGTCCGTGTGGGCCGTGTGGTCCATGTGGGCCATTCGGTCTATGTGGGCCGTGTGGTCCATGTGGGCCGTGTGGTCCATGTGAACCGTGTGGTCCATGTGGGCCGTGTGGTCCATATGGACCGTGTGGTACATGTGAGCCGTTTGGTCCATGTGGGCCGTGTGGTCCATGTGGGCCGTGTGGTCCGTGTGCTCCATGTGGTCCATATGGAACTTGTTGTGTACCTCTGTGCGGCTCTGCTCCAGTACCATGCTGTCCTTGTTAATTTGTTCTATTTTTTTGTAAAATGTTTTGAAAAATATAAAAGTAATAGTAAGTAAAGACAAGACTAGACAGACAAGACTAGACAGACAAGACTAGACAGACAAGACTAGACAGACAAGACTAGACAGACAAGACTAGACAGACAAGACTAGACAGACAAGACTAGACAGACAAGACTAGACAGACAAGACTAGACAGACAAGACTAGACAGACAAGACTAGACAGACAAGACTAGACAGACAAGACTAGACAGACAAGACTAGACAGACAAGACTAGACAGACAAGACTAGACAGACAAGACTAGACAGACAAGACTAGACAGACAAGACTAGACAGACAAGACTAGACAGACAAGACTAGACAGACAAGACTAGACAGACAAGACTAGACAGACAAGACTAGACAGACAAGACTAGACAGACAAGACTAGACAGACAAGACTAGACAGACAAGACTAGACAGACAAGACTAGACAGACAAGACTAGACAGACAAGACTAGACAGACAAGACTAGACAGACAAGACTAGACAGACAAGACTAGACAGACAAGACTAGACAGACAAGACTAGACAGACAAGACTAGACAGACAAGACTAGACAGACTAGACAGACAAGACTAGACAGACAAGACTAGACAGACAAGACTAGACAGACAAGACTAGACAGACAAGACTAGACAGACAAGACTAGACAGACAAGACTAGACAGACAAGACTAGACAGACAAGACTAGACAGACAAGACTAGACAGACAAGACTAGACAGACAAGACTAGACAGACAAGACTAGACAGACAAGACTAGACAGACAAGACTAGACAGACAAGACTAGACAGACAAGACTAGACAGACAAGACTAGACAGACAAGACTAGACAGACAAGACTAGACAGACAAGACTAGACAGACAAGACTAGACAGACAAGACTAGACAGACAAGACTAGACAGACAAGACTAGACAGACAAGACTAGACAGACAAGACTAGACAGACAAGACTAGACAGACAAGACTAGACAGACAAGACTAGACAGACAAGACTAGACAGACAAGACTAGACAGACAAGACTAGACAGACAAGACTAGACAGACAAGACTAGACAGACAAGACTAGACAGACAAGACTAGACAGACAAGACTAGACAGACAAGACTAGACAGACAAGACTAGACAGACAAGACTAGACAGACAAGACTAGACAGACAAGACTAGACAGACAAGACTAGACAGACAAGACTAGACAGACAAGACTAGACAGACAAGACTAGACAGACAAGACTAGACAGACAAGACTAGACAGACAAGACTAGACAGACAAGACTAGACAGACAAGACTAGACAGACAAGACTAGACAGACAAGACTAGACAGACAAGACTAGACAGACAAGACTAGACAGACAAGACTAGACAGACAAGACTAGACAGACAAGACTAGACAGACAAGACTAGACAGACAAGACTAGACAGACAAGACTAGACAGACAAGACTAGACAGACAAGACTAGACAGACAAGACTAGACAGACAAGACTAGACAGACAAGACTAGACAGACAAGACTAGACAGACAAGACTAGACAGACAGACAGACTAGACAGACAAGACTAGACAGACAAGACTAGACAGACAAGACTAGACAGACAAGACTAGACAGACAAGACTAGACAGACAAGACTAGACAGACAAGACTAGACAGACAAGACTAGACAGACAAGACTAGACAGACAAGACTAGACAGACAAGACTAGACAGACAAGACTAGACAGACAAGACTAGACAGACAAGACTAGACAGACAAGACTAGACAGACAAGACTAGACAGACAAGACTAGACAGACAAGACTAGACAGACAAGACTAGACAGACAAGACTAGACAGACAAGACTAGACAGACAAGACTAGACAGACAAGACTAGACAGACAAGACTAGACAGACAAGACTAGACAGACAAGACTAGACAGACAAGACTAGACAGACAAGACTAGACAGACAAGACTAGACAGACAAGACTAGACAGACAAGACTAGACAGACAAGACTAGACAGACAAGACTAGACAGACAAGACTAGACAGACAAGACTAGACAGACAAGACTAGACAGACAAGACTAGACAGACAAGACTAGACAGACAAGACTAGACAGACAAGACTAGACAGACAAGACTAGACAGACAAGACTAGACAGACAAGACTAGACAGACAAGACTAGACAGACAAGACTAGACAGACAAGACTAGACAGACAAGACTAGACAGACAAGACTAGACAGACAAGACTAGACAGACAAGACTAGACAGACAAGACTAGACAGACAAGACTAGACAGACAAGACTAGACAGACAAGACTAGACAGACAAGACTAGACAGACAAGACTAGACAGACAAGACTAGACAGACAAGACTAGACAGACAAGACTAGACAGACAAGACTAGACAGACAAGACTAGACAGACAAGACTAGACAGACAAGACTAGACAGACAAGACTAGACAGACAAGACTAGACAGACAAGACTAGACAGACAAGACTAGACAGACAAGACTAGACAGACAAGACTAGACAGACAAGACTAGACAGACAAGACTAGACAGACAAGACTAGACAGACAAGACTAGACAGACAAGACTAGACAGACAAGACTAGACAGACAAGACTAGACAGACAAGACTAGACAGACAAGACTAGACAGACAAGACTAGACAGACAAGACTAGACAGACAAGACTAGACAGACAAGACTAGACAGACAAGACTAGACAGACAAGACTAGACAGACAAGACTAGACAGACAAGACTAGACAGACAAGACTAGACAGACAAGACTAGACAGACAAGACTAGACAGACAAGACTAGACAGACAAGACTAGACAGACAAGACTAGACAGACAAGACTAGACAGACAAGACTAGACAGACAAGACTAGACAGACAAGACTAGACAGACAAGACTAGACAGACAAGACTAGACAGACAAGACTAGACAGACAAGACTAGACAGACAAGACTAGACAGACAAGACTAGACAGACAAGACTAGACAGACAAGACTAGACAGACAAGACTAGACAGACAAGACTAGACAGACAAGACTAGACAGACAAGACTAGACAGACAAGACTAGACAGACAAGACTAGACAGACAAGACTAGACAGACAAGACTAGACAGACAAGACTAGACAGACAAGACTAGACAGACAAGACTAGACAGACAAGACTAGACAGACAAGACTAGACAGACAAGACTAGACAGACAAGACTAGACAGACAAGACTAGGCAGACAAGACATGACGAGACAGATAAGTCTACCACAACTTCTAATTACCAGCTGTTTCTTGTCCCTTTAGTCTCATAAATTATGGGGTGGTCGTTTTACCAGCAGCACGAATCCTCGCCTGGAGCAATTGAATTCGTCCATCGGGTTGGACAAGCGGATGTACGCGGAGGACATAGCCGGCAGTCAGGCGTACGCCAAGAGTCTGAAGACTATAAACCTGTTGACCCAGGACGAGACGCAGCAGATTTGCAGCGGTTTAGAGAAGGTCAAGCTGGAATGGGACAAGGGCGAGTTCGAAGTCAAAGACGACGAGGACATTCACACAGCTAACGAAAGAAGATTGAAAGTAAGTCATTCAAATTTTTTTTATTTCGATATTTGGCCACTTTGGACCGCGCTTAACACCAACAACAGTATGGAGTCATTCAAATAGTCGAGATAATTAGATCATACTAATATTTGATACCTTGTTGAATTAATTAAACTAGGAAGTTATTGGTGAGGCAGCAACGAAGCTTCATGTAGGGCGCAGTAGAAACGATCAAGTGGCGACAGACATGAAGCTTTGGTTGAGGACAGCTTTATACAAACTGGACAACAATCTTAAGATCCTAATCGGGGTTATAGTGAACAGGGCCAGATTAGAAATCGAGTACTTACTACCAGGATACACCCACCTGCAAAGGGCACAGCCAGTCAGGTGGAGCCATTTCCTCTTAAGGTAAAACCCTTGCAATCAAGATAAGCTTCTTCTTATCAGCCTGTTCTCATCCTCTCCTGAATGTATACCTCTTCCATATCTTTCCATTCCTGCCTGTCCATATCAGTCCTGATTCAGTTTTTCCCAGTAATCTTCTGGATGTCATCACGCCATCTTTTTTGAGGTCTGTCAGTACTTCTTTTGCAGAGATAAGCTAATCAAACTAAAACTTGTTGTTTCAGTCACGCTTGGAATTTCAAAAGCGACTGTGATAAAATCAAAAACCTTCTGAAAACCGTCAACATCATGCCCTTAGGCAGCGGAGCCTTGGCGGGGAACCCCTTCAACATCGACAGGAACCAATTGGCTTATAGCCTAGGCTTCGAAGGTGTTACGCCTAATAGTATGCAAGCTGTAGGCGATAGAGATTTCGTAGGTAAAAATCAGTTGAACCAACACTGAGCGTGATAAAAATAGTTTGATTTTGTAGCCGAGTTCTTGTTCTGGGCTTCGTTGACTGGAATCCATTTGACCAGGTTTTCTGAGGATTTGATAATTTACAGTTCGAAGGAGTTTAATTTCGTCGAGATCCACGATTCCTTCTCGACTGGGAGCAGTCTGATGCCGCAGAAGAGGAATCCTGATAGTCTTGAGCTGATCAGGGGAGTTGGAGGAAGCCTGTTTGGACAAGTAAGACAAGTTTATAAGAATTAAACAGCAAATTGAGGAAGACGTTGTACTAATATTGCAGGAGTATCAGACAAAACTAATAGATGTTTAGAAGGTTGAAGTTGTTGGACTAATTCTTTATTTGTAGACGAATTAATGATTATTGAGAAATCTCGACTAGTTGTACAAACTCTTGCTTGTAGATTGTAGATTTCGGTGGTGACTTGTAATACAACCTTCATAGATCTATTGTACCCCACCCTCTTCCTCTAATCGTTGGTACACTTACTCATTTAGAGCGCCTCCTCTAGTCCTGATTCCTTTAGGAATTTCAGGATCTGGATTGGTGGTCTATAATCTCGGTGGGATTAAAGAACTGCAACTCCACTGTGATCAAGCAGTGGGCCCAAAATTCATCTCTTACGGAGTAGTGATCCGCAGTCTTTAAGCAGATTCAGCGAAACCTAAGGGGGTTTCCTCTGCTAAGTTGCTGAATCTGCATCTGTCATCCTCCTCTAGGTCTACAATCTACAACTCTTGCTTTGTGGACAAACTAGTAGACATGTAGGAATCTGGACCAGTTGGATTATTTCTTGTATTATATACACATTAATAGACATTGAGAATACAGTAAAATCTTGTTAATTCGGCCGTTGGTTAATCGGACAGCGCGTTCAGTAATCCGGCGGTCTAGAGACCGCTCGCGCTCTTCCCTCCCATCACTCTTTCTGATAATCCGACGGTTGTCTGGTCCCATATGTGTCAGATTATCGAGATTTTACTCTACACCAGGGCTTCTTGAACTTTTTTCATTTACATTTGTGATTTTTTTCGCGACCCCATTTTTTTTTATCGTGACTTATTGATAACAGGTAACAATATAATTTTAGAATTTGTTTAGAAACATTAAAAAGTGGACTTCCACTCATCGTCAATATTGCTATGGTCTGGGAGTCTATCTAACTCCATGCTGATGGCGTTTTGATATTTGTTTAGGGCTTCATTTTTGCTCAACTGGTCTGTATCCCACTGCTCCCTTTTTGTACCTTTAGTTTTGGCGACATTTGATATTCTCTGCCGTAATTTTCCCACTACCAGAAAATGGTCACTATCGCAGTTTGGCCCTCTGTGGGTCCTCACATTGGTTATTGATGAGCCGTATCTTCTCCTTATAAGTACGTGGTCGATTTGGTTCACCAGTTGGCTTCCCGGCATTTTCCATGTGCCTTTGTATATAGTTTTTCTCTCAAAGGCTGTACTTTTTATTCGCAGCGACATTGCGTTGGCTAATTGGCATAGACGAATGCCGTTTGGGCTTGTCTCATTGTGCAGTGAATATTGCCCAGCTACTTCGACTGCGAAATGTTCTTTCCCTATTTTAGCATTGAAGTCTCCCATTATTATTAAAGTATCATAGGTGCTTGTTCTTGCACATACATTCTCCAGAGCATCATAGAATCGGTCTTTTGATCCGTATCCTTACAGAGAATTGAAATTAAGCGGCTGTTAAGAGCATTGCACTTAATAAAATTTATAATCTTAATAGCATCCTGAAGCACATCGTTATATGATCATATGATAAAAGTTATATGATCATAATGGGCAGCTTGAAAAAATGATTTTAAACCAATATTTTGGCCCGTCATCGCTTTTGCACCATCCGTGCATACTCCGCAGCAATTTCTCCATTCCAACCCTTCAGCTTTTAAAAAATCGTCAACTTTACAATGCCTTTCCCTCGCTAGTATGGTCTTCCAAAGGACGACAAAATAACAATTCTTCCTCGACGTTTTCTTTATAAACATACCTGACATATACTAACAACTGAGCTAATTTAGTAATATCAGTTGTTTCGTCCAACTGAATTGAAAATTTTGGTCTTTCTTTAATTTGCACTAATTGTGATAAGTTGTACTAATTGATCCTTGTTAATTTCAGAAATTCTATTCGCGACAGTGTCGTTTAAGATCAAACAAATAGGTTGTTTTATCATTACAATTTTTAAATGTATAGCCAAATTGAAGAAAATATTTTCTTTCTCGCACATTAAATGCCTAAGGTTTGGGGGTTCAAATTCATTTTTGGGCAATGGAAATGGGCAAAGGTAATGTTGCAGATGACCATGCTACAAAGTTTTCACAATCAAGATTTATGATTGACAAACGTCAATTATAAATCTTGATGGTGAAAACTTTGTAGCATGGTCATCTGCAACATTACCTTTGCCCATTTCCATTGCCCAAAAATGAATTTGAACCCCCAAACCTTCCCTTACCCCCGCGGCTACACCATTGCAACACTGGACAACAAGCGACAACACAGTCACAATACAATCAATGTTGCTGAATCGTTGTCTCTAGGGTTGCCAACTTTATCTACAGTTAGTGTTGATGAATCGTTGTCTCAAAAGCCCGCCATTATCAAACTCTCACAAATGAATTTTAATATTTAACATTAAAATCTCGCGACCCCAGATTTTGCTACGGGACCCCTTTTGGGGTGGCGACCCATAGATTACAGATCGATTTTCATTTCTCTCATTTTTAGACGGTGTCATAATTTTTGAACGGCTCACCACAGAGATTTCTAGTTTTCACCAATCGATTCAGCGTCCCAAAATTAGTCGGAGAAAGTATATAATATTCCCTGGGAGGCTTTCAGTTAAGAAATACCATCGACTTGGGAAGTATAGACCGCGGAAACGACAAAATGCGAGAAAATCGATTTTTTAAAAATCGTTATTTTTTTAGTCACAGCAAAATGTAAAAACGTTTCTGAAAGCATTTTTGCTGCTAATTACAGATATGCAAATTATATTTCGCTAGCTCTTTCGGTTCACTTTCGCTTGCAGAAATTGAAGAAATTTTAATGAAATTTCGGCGCTCTAGTGGAGATCTCGGAAAGTCGTGAATTTCCAGCTTAGTGTATCCACAGGAAAATGACCTTCTGAAAACGATGCCGCAATCCGTTTTCAATTATCTGCAACCATTTCTGAGATATCTACTTAGCAATTCGAGCATCGGGTAAATTTCAGTTTAAAATTTTTCGACGAATTATTGAATATTTTTGGACAGTTTATACATCGACTTGTTCGTCTTGTCGTGTAGTTTCTGTGTGCCCAAAATGATTTCGCTGCTCTTCACCGTTTTCGAAAAAATCGAAAAAAACCGAAAAAGCATGTATTTTTCGAACGAAATGATGGAAAATTTTTGTCGAAAATTTGTTGGCAAATTTTTTTCGTGATTTTTTTTCGGTTACACGAAGGAAATCGAAGTGCTGAAAACGATTTTCCAGTTCATATCGCTCTAAAGTTACAAATAAACAAATTTTATATTTTTTTGTCGCTGTACACAATCACACATTTCCTACTGATTTGACGCTGTCATAACTTTTGAATCGCTCACCACAGAGACTTTTAGTCTTCACCAATCGATTCAGCGTCCCAAAATTAGTCGGAGAACGTATATAATATTCCTTGGGAAGCTTTCAGTTAAGAAATACCATCAACTTGGGAAGTCTAGACCGCGGAAACGACGAAATGCGAGAAAATCGATTTTTTCAAAATCGTTATTTTTTGAGTCACAACAAAATTTAAAAACGTTTCTGAAACCATTTTTGCTGCTGATTACAGATATGCAAATTATATTTCGCTAGCTCTTTCGGTTCACTTTCGCCTGCAAAAATTGAAGAAATTTTTATGAAAATTCGGCGCTCTAATGGAGATTTCGGAAAGTCGTGAATTTTCCGCGCACAATCTTAGTAATATAGTATTCGTGACTTTTTTTCGGTTACACGAAGGAAATCGAAGTGCTGAAAACGATTTTCCAGTTCATTTCGCTCTAAAGTTACAAATAAACAAATTTTATATTTTTTTGTCGCAGTACACAATCACACATTTCCTACTGATTTGACGCTGTCATAACTTTTGAATCGCTCACCACAGAGACTTCTAGTCTTCACCAATCGATTCAGCGTCCCAAAATTTGTCGGAGAACGTATATAATATTCCTTGGCAAGCTTTCAGTTAAGAAATACCATCGACTTGGGAAGTCTAGACCGCGGAAACGACGAAATACTAGAAAATCGATTTTTTCAAAATCTATATTTTTTGAGTCACAGCAAGATTTAAAAACGTTTCTGAAAGCATTTTTGCTGCTGAAAACTAACAAAGAATATAGTGTTGCAGCTTCATGATGGTGTTAAAAAGCCTCCCGACCACTTACAACAAAGACTTACAAGGCGACAAAGAAGCCATGTTTTCCACCTACGACAAACTCAATTCCATCCTAGAAGTAGCAACCGGTACCATCGGAAGCCTGAAGGTAACCAAACCTCGCAAAATCAATCCAAAAATTTCTTACCTTGTCTGTGATACCGATTTAGGTAAACGCAACAAACTGCTACGACGCCCTCTCCTTCGACATGTTAGCTACAGACTTAGCTTATTACTTGGTGCGTAAGTCCGTTCCATTCCGTGAGGCTCACCACATTGCTGGACAAGTCGTTTCTGCAGCTGAAGCTCGGGGGGTTGAAATGTACGATTTAACACTGGAAGAATTAAAAAGCATAAGGTAAACAGATGTTTAAAGATTTTTATCTACGACCATTATTGTAAATGCCCATTATTGTACAGTTCGTGGACTATCGTATGTACCGTATGTAGCGTATGTAGTATGTACCGTATGTAGTTCGTATGTACCAATCCGCAGTTAATTATGATTGGTTAATTGCTTGATATGATTGATAACACACACGTGCGTTTGGTTTACGATTCTTTGATTGATTGAGATCTGCTACTATTGTTAACCCTTAACCACGTGCCATACGTCTCAGGTGAGAAAATTACTGCTACTTTTGGTCTGAGAGACGTATGTCAGGTGGTTAGGTGTTAAATATAGGGTTAAACTGAAGTATTCAAAGATATAGGCAACCCAGTGTACGCATTTTGCGGATGCATGACATATAGGTGTATAGAAAATAAATAAAAATAATATAAAAAAATTGAAGGGTGATTAGAGTGGTCGTAGATAAAGTATAGTACATAATTCGAGTTGTCAGGCAATTACGTACTCGCGGAATTACGCACTCCCCGCTACGCGGGTCGTGCGTAACTGTTCCGTAAAATGCTTCTTGCAACTCTCGTTACGAATATACTATCAAGTAATTTTTGGATGTGTTTCAGTGAACATTTTGATTCGGACGTGGCGAAGGTTTGGAATTATGAGAATAGCGTGGAGCAGTACGAGGCGACCGGGGGCACCGGGAAAAGCAGCGTTATGCAACAGCTGCAGATGATCGACTACTGGCTGGGAAACTCTAATGAGATTCTGTAAATTAAAGCGCAAGCGAAATGTTAATAAGTTTTGAAATTCTGTGGTTTAAAATCTGACGAGAAGAAAATCAGATTTTGAACAAATTTATTTGTTTGTTTTCCTGTCCTTAATTTGTGATTCTGATGAACTAATTGTCGATGGACGATAGGATCGATGGATTATAGTTAATAATTTAAATTGTAAATGAATGGTAATTTAGTTGTCTTTCCAAAACTGAAAACGATATTTAAATTGTTTCTCCGTTCCTAACTTATCGCGGTTTTACTGAAACCGACATAAATATTGTTTTTCTAATCAGACTAATAGACTATTGTTAAAACCATACTTTATATTATAGAAAATCATATAAACTTAATAAAGTCGGAACACAGCCTGAGTTATATAAATATCTTCAACCTTTCCGGAGCTCTATAATATTAAAAAAAAGACTCATTAATATTATAGAGCTCCGAAAATGTTGAATATATTTAGGCTGTGATCCGAGTTTGCAGACTAATCTCTGAGGTCTGAACAATCTCGACTAATTCTTGAAACTAATTAACTTTAAGAAATCTGTAAAAATTGGACCAACGCTTGCTTTGTAGACGTACTAATAGACATTGAGGAATCTGGACCACTTGAACTAATTCTTGAATTAGATAAAAAATCTGGACTAATTCTTGAATAGTAGACTAATTTGAGTAATTCTTAGTTTATACTTAGACTAATAGACATTGAGAAATCTCGCTATTTTCTTATTTGTAGACATTCTAATACATATTGAAAAAATTTGGACTAGTTGGATTAATTATTTAATTTGACATTGAGAAATCTATTTTCTTATGAAGGTTTAACATTTATTAAAACACAGCACCCATAAATAAAAATGCTGGTGGATAACAATATGTCGACCCTCTGCATCGCACACATCTCGGAACCACTCTTCGCATTTCTTCGGGATGGCGTTGTATAGCCTACATTTGTTCTGCTTCTGGTTTCTGCCGAGCCCTTTCGTCGCATACGTTCTGTGACATGATATTGTATATTATACTATCCATCACTTGCCACTGTTCTTCGGACTCGAGCATGTATTGTATCATTGTTGCTGAATGGACCCTATTTGTATTTTTTTCGCGCTCCGCATGCCACCTGTTGCATTCGAAGATGGTATGGGCAACCCCGTCCTCCTCTTCGCAGTATTCGCAGAGACTGTCTGTTGCTTTGCCAATTCTATGGAGGTAATCCCAATAGCACCCGTGGCCACTAAGTACCTGGGTTACATAGTAGTTCGTGTTTCCTCGTCGCCCAAATTTTCACATCCCTAATTAATTTTCTTGTCCATTGTCCTTTCGTTGTTGTGTCCCAGGATTTTTGCCATTCTTAGTATGATTTAGATTTTGCCGCTTTTTTCCCTTTAGACCTTGTCCGTTTGTCGCCGTTTCGTTGCCTCATGTATATGTTTAATCTCTTACGTGCCATTAATTCAATTGGAATAATTCCAGCGATTACTAGAGCCGCTTCTCTGGACACTGTTCGGTACGTGCTACACACCCTCAATGCTAGCTTTCGCTATACCGATATACCGCTATACTTATCTCTTAAGGTTTTTGTCTTCATTGCCTTTGCCCATATCGGGGCTCCATATAACATAGCAGAGTGGACAACCGAACCCAGAAGACTCCTGGGTCCCCGAACATTTGGCATGAGTCTCTCCAGTGCTGAAACCGTGTTTAGCGCTTTGTCGCAAGCTTTACTAATATGCTGCTTGAAAGATATGCTTTTGTCGATTACAACGCCTAGGTATTTTAAATAAGCTTTTGGCGTGTTTATAAGATTCCTTATTTCGAAAGAAATTGGCTTTATATGCCTCTTTCCCGTCAGAAGTACAGCCTCCGTTCTTTCAGGGGCCAACTGCAGTTGCTTCCCTGCCATCCACTCATCTACTATTTTTATAGCTGCATTTGTTTTAGATTCTACTTCCTTTTCTCTTTTCCCAGAAACTTCCTTTTCTCTTTTTGTTCGCAAAACCAACAATCTCTACCCCTTCCGGAAGTTTAAGGCGAAGCACTCCATCAAATACAATGTTTCACATTGTAGGGCCCATCACTGAGCCCTGTGGAATACCGCTGTAGACCTCGTGCTCCACTAATTTATTGTCTCCTTCCATAATAATTTTCCTCTCAGACAGGTAGCTGCGTGTCATACGTAGTAGGTATGGGGGGAAACCTCGTGATGTCATCTCGTGGAGAGTTGATGTTTTGCCAACAAGCCGAATTAAATGCGTTACGCACGTCAAGTGTTACCAGGGCACATATTTTTCTGTTTCTACGTGAGCCAGCCCTAGCTTCCTCTGCAGTTTCAATGACCTTCTTAATGGAGTCGGTATCTATAATGGAGTTGGATCAGTCTCAGTTCGAAGCGCTCTTTTGACCCGGTCTACTAGCAGTTGCTCAAGCAGTTTACCTGCGACGTCTAGTAGACGTAGTGGCCTGTACGAAGAAGCTTCATTAAGGGGCTTATCTCCTTTTTGTCAGGAGACAATTTTTCACATCCCTAATTAATTTTCTTGTCCATTGTCCTTTCGTTGTTGTGTCCCAGGATTTTTGCCATTCTTCGTATGATTTAGATTTTGCCGCTTTTTTCCCTTTAGACCTTGTCCGTTTGTCGCCGTTTCGTTGCGTCATGTATATGTTTAATCTCTCACGTGCCATTAATTCAATTGGAATAATTCCAGCGATTACTAGAGCCGCTTCTCTTGACACTGTTCGGTACGTGCTGCACACCCTCAATGCTAGCTTCCGCTGTACCGATGGCAGCTTATATCTTAAGGTTTTTGTCTTCACTGCCTTTGCCCATATCGGGGCTCCATATAACATAGCAGAGTGGACAACCGAACACAGAAGACTTCTGGGTCCCCGTACATTTGGCATGAGTCTCTCCAGTGCTGAAACCGTGTTTAGCGCTTTGTCGCAAGCTGTACTAATATGCTGCTTGAAAGATATGCTTTTGTCGATTCCAACGCCTAGGTATTTTAAATAAGCTTTCGGCGTGTTTATAAGGTTCCTTATTTCGAAAGAAATTGGCTTTATATGCCTCTTTCCCGTCAGAAGTACAGCCTCCGTTCTTTCAGGGGCCAACTGCAGTTGCTTCCTTGCCATCCAATCATCAACTATTTTTATAGCTGCATTTGTTTTAGATTCTACTTCCTTTTCTCTTTTCCCACAAACCACGAGCGCAAGGTCGTCCGCAAAATCAACAATCTATACCCCTTCCGGAAGTTTAAGGCGAAGCACTCCATCAAATACAATGTTTCACATTGTAGGGCCCATCACTGAGCCCAGTGGAATACCACTGTAGACCTCGTGCTCCACTAATTTATTGTCTCCTTCCATAATAATTTTCCTCTCAGACAGGTAGCTGCGTGTCATACGTAGTAGGTATGGGGGGAAACCTCGTGATGTCATCTCGTGGAGAGTTGATGTATTGCCAACAAGCCGAATTAAATGCGTTACGCACGTCAAGTGTTACCAGGGCACAGATTTTTCTGTTTCTACGTGTGCCAGCCCTAGCTTCCTCTGCAGTTTCAATGACCTTCTTAATGGAGTCGGTATCTATAATGGAGTCGGATCAGTCTCAGTTCTAAGCGCTCTTTTGACCCGGTCTACTAGCAGTTGCTCAAGCAGTTTACCTGCGACGTCTAGTAGACATAGTGGCCTGTACGAAGAAGCTTCATTAAGGGGCTTATCTCCTTTTTGTCAGGAGAACTAGTTTAGCCTTTTTCCATTGTGCTGGAAAGTTGCCTTCTTTTAGTAAGTTATTCATTACTCCAAGAACATATTCGGGAGCATTTGTGACAACAATTTTTAGTACCTCTGGTGGAATTTTAAGCCATTTTAAGTTCATCTTGTGTGAATAGTACTATCTCCGTTACTAGAGCCTGCTTCCATCTTGGTTCTTGATGGATGGGGAACAGTTTGTCAACCAACTCTTCTGTTTTTTCCTAGGTTTTTTCGTAATTAGATGTCTGCTTTTCAGGTTTCTAGTGGCTATTGCATAAGCATCGCCCCAGGTGCCGTCGTCAATTTTCCTGCACAATGATTCCCAGTGTTCCCTTTTCGCTTTTATTATTGCTCTGTTGAGAGCTTTTTTAGATTGAGAATATGCACCTCTGAGCTGTTCTTTGGCGCATGCATCTAGCTTTTTCTTGGCTTTCCTTTGGAGTTGCCGTCTTGTGGAAACACATACTTTCCTTAGGTTGGCAAAATCTTCACTCCACCAATATACTTGTCGTTTCCTGGTAGTATTTCGTTTTGTTGGTAGCGTCGCATTACGAAACGAATCGATAATCATGGTTTTTCCCCCCGAAGGGGATGACCCTTTTCAGCCTGGGTGTGGATGTGGATGACAGGACGACTTGCAGATATTGTTGTTGTGGCGTGTTGCTGTTGTGGCGTTGTTGATGTGGCGTTGTTGTTGGGCGTTGTTGATGCGGAGTGTTGCGCGACGTGCAGGTTCAGGTTGGGTTTTTTGAACACCCCCCCCCCCCCTTCGGGGTTTGCTACTGTTCTTCGGACTCGAGCATGTATTGTACCATTGTTGCTGAATGGACCCTATTTGTATTTTTTCGCGCTCCGCATGCCACCTGTTGCACTCGAAGATGGTATGAGCAACCCCGTCCTCCTCTTCGCAGTATTCGCAGAGACTGTCTGTTGCTTTCCCAATTCTATGGAGGTAATCCCAATAGCACCCGTGGCCACTAAGTACCTGGGTTACATAGTAGTTCACCTCGCCGTGTTTCCTCGTCGCCCAAATTTTCACATCCCTAATTAATTTTCTTGTCCATTGTCCTTTCGTTGTTGTGTCCCAGGATTTTTGCCATTCTTCGTATGATTTAGATTTTGCCGCTTTTTTCCCTTTAGACCTTGTCCGTTTGTCGCCGTTTCGTTGCGTCATGTATATGTTTAATCTCTCACGTGCCATTAATTCAATTGGAATAATTCCAGCGATTACTAGAGCCGCTTCTCTGGACACTGTTCGGTACGTGCTGCACACCCTCAATGCTAGCTTCCGCTGTACCGATGCCAGCTTATCTCTTAAGGTTTTTGTCTTCATTGTCTTTGCCCATATCGGGACTCCATATAACATAGCAGAGTGGACAACCGAACACAGAAGACTCCTGGGTCCCCGAACATTTGGCATGAGTCTCTCCAGTGCTGAAACCGTGTTTAGCGCTTTGTCGCAAGCTTTACTAATATGCTGCTTGAAAGATATGCTTTTGTCGATTACAACGCATAGGTATTTTAAATAAGCTTTCGGCGTGTTTATAAGGTTCCTTATTTCGAAAGAAATTGGCTTTATATGCCTCTTTCCCGTCAGAAGTACAGCCTCCGTTTTCTCAGGGGCCAACTGCAGTTGCTTCCCTGTCATCAACTCATCTACTATTTTTATAGCTGCATTTGTTTTAGATTCTACTTCCTTTCCTCTTTTCCCACAAACCACGAGCGCAAGGTCGTCCGCAAAACCAACAATCTCTACCCCTTCCGGAAGTTTAAGGCGAAGCACTCCATCAAATACAATGTTTCACATTGTAGGGCCCATCACTGAGCCCTGTGGAATACCAATGTAGACCTCGTGCTCCACTAATTTATTGTCTCCTTCCATAATAATTTTCCTCTCAGACAGGTAGCTGCGTGTCATACGTAGTAGGTATGGAATACGTAGTAGGTATGGAAACCTCGTGATGTCATCTCGTGGAGAGTTGATGTTTTGCCAACAAGCCGAATTAAATGCGTTACGCACGTCAAGTGTTACCAGGGCACAGATTTTTCTGTTTCTACGTGTGCCAGCCCTAGCTTCCTCTGCAGTTTCAATGACCTTCTTAATGGAGTCGGTATCTATAATGGAGTCGGATCAGTCTCAGTTCGAAGCGCTCTTTTGACCCGGTCTACTAGCAGTTGCTCAAGCAGTTTACCTGCGACGTCTAGTAGACATAGTGGCCTGTGCGAAGAAGCTTCATTAAGGAGCTTATCTCCTTTTTGTCAGGAGAACTAGTTTAGCCTTTTTCCATTGTGCTGGAAAGTTGCCTTCTTTTAGTAGGTTATTCATTACTCCAAGAACATATTCGGGAGCATTTGTCATAACAATTTTTAGTACCTCTGGTGGAATTTTAAGCCATTTTAAGTTCATCTTGTGTGAATAGTACTATCTCCGTTACTAGAGACTGCTTCCATCTTGGTTCTTGATCGATTGGGAACAGTTTGTCAACCAACTCTTCTGTTTTTTCCAGGGGTATTTTCGTAATTAGATGTCTGCTTTTTAGGTTTCTAGTGGCTATTGCATAAGCATCGCCCCAGGTGCCGTCGTTAATTTTCCTGCACAATGATTCCCAGTGTTCCCTTTTCGCTTTTATTATTGCTCTGTTGAGAGCTTTATTAGATTGAGAATATGCACCTCTGAGCTGTTCTTTGGCGCATGCATCTAGGTTTTTCTTGCCTTTCCTTTGGAGTTGCCGTCTCGTGGAAACACACACTTTCCTTAGGTTGGCAATATCTTCACTCCACCAATATACTTGTCGTTTTCTGATAGTATTTCGTTTTGTTGGTAGCGTCGCATTACGAATCGAATCTATAATCATGGTTTTTCCCCCCGAAGGGGGAGGGCTGTTGTAGGGGATGACCCTTTTCAGCCTGGGTGTGGATGTGGATGACATGACGACTTGCAGATATTGTTCTTGTGGCGTGTTGCTGTTGTGGCGTTGTTGATATGGCGTTGTTGTTGGGCGTTGTTGATGCGGAGTGTTGCGCGACGTGCAGGTTCAGGTTGGGTTTTTTGAACACCCCCCCCCCCCTTTCGGGGTTTGCAGTTTTTTACCCCTTGGTTGGTTGGGGCCGGTTCTTTTTTTTTTTTTTTTTCTAATTTTTTCCTTATTTACTATTTTTTTTATAATTTTTTTTTTATTTTTTTTTTATTTCTTAGCATATTATTATTATTTTTTTTTTTTTTTTTAATTGCTTAGGTTTGGGATGTTCCTTTATTTGAAGGCAGCGGGGGCAGAGTTGAGGATGGAAGATAGCTCGGGTGGGAGTTCGGTGGTGCAATGAGATAGGAGTTTGAGGTAGGGGATGGGGATCTTGCGTTTGGGGATTTTGTGACGAATCGTGACGGGGGGTTTTTGGAAGATGGAGAGAACTGGGGGTTGATTGGATATAATTTTCGAGGAAAGGCGACCTTGCAGTCGGGAGAGGCGGACATCGAATGGTACCATGTTGGAGATTTCGGGCAGGAGGGAGGATGGAAAATTGGGGGGCAGGCGGAATATGCGGCGGAGGCAGGATCTTTCGAAAGCCAGAAGTCGGCGCAGGTGGGATTCATGGCTGAGGGAAAGAGCGCAGACTTGATAGTCGAGGATTGGTCTTACGAAGGTTTTGTAGGTGAAGAGGACTTTGGGGGAGCAGTCGACGAGGCGACTACGGAGGCAGTAAAAAAGTCGCATTACACACTCTAGTGAACATAAATATCATTTCCTCTGCTGTGTTTTCAGAGGTTTTTGCTACTTCCATTTCTAATTGACGGATTAGCTTATCCTCCTTCAAGGATTTAGTTGACCATCCCTTATATGTTGTTTGTAGGTTTACGCAGTTTTTACTTTGGCTCTGCAGGTTATAGAAGATGTATCTATGATCACTAAGTGTTTCTCTGTCCAGTATTTGCCCGTTGTAAACCTTGTCATTAAGTTGATCCGTGGTAAGAGTGAGGTCTATGATAGACTTGGACTCTCTTGGACTTAGACATTGAGAAATCTGGACTCGTTAGACTAATTCTTGTTTTGTAGACAAACTAATAGATACTAAAAAATCTGGACAAATTAGACTAATTCTTTGTTTGTAGAGCAACTAATAGACATTCAAATATCTGAACTAGTTGGACTAATTTGATTTATAGATAAACTTATATAAATTAAGAAATCTGGACTAGATGGACTAATTTTTCTTTTGTAGACATTTGTAGACATTTGTAAACTAAAACACATTGACGAATTTGGACTAGCCGCAATATTAAGAAATCTATTAGTTGTACTTATTATTTAATCTGCAGACAAACATAGATATTCAGAAATCTGGCATAGTTGGACAAATTCCTAATTAGTAAATAAATTGATAGACATTAAGATATCTTGGGCTAATTTTTGATTTGTAGAAAAACTCAATTTGCAACAAGAAAAAACTAATTTCGTTCACATTAACCTTAGTAGGGAAAGAACAGTAAGCAAAGATGATTCGTTCTAGGCCCTCCAACCTCCACGGACCTTGACCTACAGCAACAACTGACCTACTAGTTCTGAACGCGGCCGAGTGAGCATGTGTAGATGGCGCTACGACTTATTAATAGTTCTGAACGCGGCCGAGCATGGATGTGTAGATGGCGCCAGGATATATTCAAAATGTGCGCGGTGAGGGGAGTCGTTGTACAGTTTCATTCATAAGTTAATGTTCGGACCGTGTCTCACTAGATTCCAAAATTTCCAAGCAAAACCACAGACTGGTAAAATCACTTACCTGTGGGGACTGCTAGCGTCTCCTCCAAGTGGGATCGTCCTTCCGGCGCCTCTTTTAGGGGAGGAAATGGGGATACTAGGTATAGGGATTCCCTTAAAATTGTCGTCTTCAGGACGTTGGGTTCCGCTTCAGCCCTTGGGCTCGTGATCACCCCCTGGTTAGTTTGGCTTGAAAATTCTATCACACGTGCATTTGCCGGTCTAAGTGGGTTTTTCGAGTTTCTCTCGCTCTCCGCGCTTCGCACCTTCCGAGCGTGCTTAGTCGACCGACTATCAATTCGCGAAATGATAATTAAATCGCGCGGTTTCGGCACAGATCGATACACCTTTTCCCCTTCTATTGATCGGTGCCGAAATCAATTCAAATATTAAATTTAAAAACCTGGATGCGCTAAAATTGGCGCGAACAGTTAATGACATAATAACATCGAAGTACTGACAATTGGAACTCCCAGATTCACTGTAACATCTGTGTACAAACCACCCAACGCATATTTCATATTCGAAGAGCCACGCAACTTTAAAGACCAGCAAACAAGAGTGGTGATGGGTGATTTTAACTGCCATAGCACCAGCTGAGGCTATAGTGCGACTGAAAATAACGGCGAAGCTCTAGAACAATAGACAAAACTATAAAAACTAACAATCTGCCGACCACGACCACATCCACGACCCAAACCAACCAACCTCATTTGACAGCGGCCGATGGAGAAGAGGATACAACCCCGACAACATATTCGTATCCAAGAATATTCAAGCCCAATGCAGGAATTCAGCCAACCCATACCGAAGTCACAACAACGACCAATTACCGAAGCTTTAGTCAAACCCCAGGCTGTACCTTTCAAAAGACGTTTTAATTTTAAATAAGCGAAATGGGACCCATACAAGGCAGAACTGGTCAGGGCTCTCGCACAAATCACACCGACACCGGAGAACTACAAAGATTTCATAGACACTATAAAGCAAATATCAAGAAGGTTCATACCGAGGGAATGTAGGACTTAATTTGTACCAGCGCTGAGAACTTCGGACAGAGAGCTACTGAACAAGTATAGGCAACAGTATCAAGACTACCCCTCTCGGAGGAAACTATCGCACCCGTAGAAATATTAATGGCTACAATTGCCGAAGGTAGAGGAGAAAAATGGACAACGCTGATGGAGGAGCTTGACACGAAGCAAAATAACAATCGAGCCTGGCGTACACTGAAAAACTTCAATGGTGACCCCACTAGTACCCCTTTGAACTTCAGAAAGGCCACCGTCGACCGCGTGGCCTGCTCCTTAACGGCAAACCACCGAGGAGAAATAACAAAGCCAAGATAACTCGAAACATAGCAGAGGAAGTCGACTCTTTTCGAACCCCATTTAGCACCGAAGAACTTACTAAAGCAATTGCCGCCATGAAACCAAACAAAGCAGCGGGTCTAGATGATATCAGAGCAGAACAGATTAAGAATTTTGACCCAGAAACACTTCAGTGGCTGCTCAAAATGTTCGACACCTGTATCAATACCTTCAAGATACCAAAATTATGGAGACAAGCCAGGGTCGTTGCTCACCTAAAGCCTGGGAAAGAGCCAAATGAGCCTAAAACTTCCGACCAGTCTCCCTCCTATACCAGACGATTAAGCTAATGGAGCGAATGATTCTGAACAGAATCTCAGCGACTATCGATGAAAAGGTGATACCGGAACAGGCTGGCTTTAGACCGGGGAAATCTTGTGGCGGACAGGTCCTAAACCTTGTTCAATACATCGAGGGTGACTTCGAAATGAAGAAGATCACAGGGGCTGGCTTCATTGACCTATCTGCCGCATACGATACGTCAAACTGTAAACTGTATGAAATAACAAATGATTTACACATCACGACGATTGTCGGAGCCTTTCTCCAAAACGGCCGTTTCTTTGCCAGCCTGTTAGGGAAAAATAGTAGATGGCGCCTGGAGAGGAACGGATTTCCGCAGGGCAGTGTACTAGCCCCTTTACTATACAATATCTATACCAACGACCAACCCATACGGCGGGAGATAAGACACTTTAAATATGCTGAAGACACAGGGCTAGCAACCCAAGGAAATAGTTTCCACGAGGTAGAGAGAAAACTGACAAATGCCTTGAACGACCTTGCCGCCTACTACGGGCACAATCTCCTCCAAACGAATCCAGCAAAAACTCAAATGTGCGCCTTCCACCTTCGCAACAGAGAGGCAAGCAGACAGATGAATATAGTGTGGTGTGGCCAACAGTTAGAACACTGCCCAACTCTAAAATACTTCGGGGTAACACTAGATCAAGAAACAACCTTCTCCAGAAACTGACTGGTAGGTCATGGGGAGCACAGCCAGCAACATTGAGAACCTCAGTCCTTGCATTAAGCTTCTCTGTCCTTGCATTAAGCTCTTCACGCACGCACGTTCCTTTGAATCTAACAGTCCGCCTAATAAGAGTTTGCCTGAAGCCTTCATTCCTTCGCCACTTCATCAGGTATACTCTCTCGCTGAGATAGCACCTCCTCATACCTTCAGGGTCGTTGCTCTCCTAAAGCCCGGGAAAGAGCCAAATGAGCCTAAAAACTTTCAACCTTTTAAACTTTTTAAGCTAATGAAGCGAATGATTCTGAACAGAATCTCAGCGACTATCGATGGGACAGAGCTGCCCAGGGAACGACCTAATTTTAGCAAATGACAAGGCCATCAGAACCGCAAACTTTTGGAAGGACATAGTGTGATCCGGACACGAATAGTAAGTATTCATAAATTTCAACGTAGTAAAATTGTGTATAGTTGGTTGCATATATCAGCGGTTATTGCGATCACTGAAATACTAACTTGAACGAACGCTGCCTCTTGGCTTGTACGGGCCGAGAGAGAGTCTCTCATATAGCTCTGTCTGCGTCTAGTACAGTCCAAAAGGAAAATTACTCTCACTTGATCTCACTCTCTGCCTTGATACAACTCAATACAACTAGCTTTTCGCTCTGACTGTATCACATCCTCCCTTTGGGCCCTCTCTCTCGGCCGGCACAAGCCAAGAGGTCAGCGCTCGTTCCAGTTAGTATATATTTCAGTGATTGCGATAGAAAGTATCAGTTGGTTGCAGAAAACCAGACTGGGCCGTACTAGATCAGATAATACCAGACTAGGCCGAAGTTGATCAGATAATACGAGACTAGTTGGCTAGTAGACGAGATCGAAGAAAACGGGGGCCCCGCACCGACCCAATTTGGTTTTCGGAGATGGCGCCCCACCATAGATGCGGTGAAACTAGTACAGGATCTGGTCAAGGAAAAGAGGAAAAAACCGAATAAAAAATACGTCACCTTGGTAATACTAGACGTACAAAATCTGTCTTTGCTGGAGCTATCTTGATCTCCATTTTCTTTAGTTTGTTCGGCTTAGTCCGGCCTAGTCTGGTATTATCTGATCTAGTCCGGACTAGTCTGGTATTTTTTTTTTTTTTAAGGAGGGGGAAATACTTTACGTTCCCTGGAGAGTGTGGGACTACCTATCCAGATGGTCGGGATAAGTTTAACTCGGTTGTGTTTGTAACTCGGCCTCCTGGCCGGACATCATCAGAACGCTACAAGAATGGCAGATATCACCCTACCTGGTGATTGTGATATGTAGCTACTTCGGTAACCGGAGAATACTTGTAGGTGAACAGCATAGCCTGGAAATGACATGCGGGGTTCCACAGGGTTCAGTAATGGGCCCCACACTCTGAAACCTGTTCTACGATGATATACTTAGAGGACTAATGCCATACGAAGCCACACTGATAGGTTACGCAGATGACCTGGCACTTGTGGTGAGTGGAGACAACAAAGCAAATATGGAAAGAGATACAGAGCTAGCTATAAAAAAGATACAAAGTTGGATGGAAGGTGGGAAACTACAAATGGCACGCAGAAGACAGAAGCCGTAATTCTGGCCGACAAGAAAAAACTGAAGACCATCTCAATAAAAGTAGGCGAGACAACGATAAGCAACAAACCCACGCTACAATATCTAGGTGTCACCTTTGGACATAACATGCATATGGGAGCCCACATCACAAGAGTAACGGAAAAGGCAAATAGAACTATAACCGCACTGGCACGAATAATGCCAAACACAAGAGGTGCAAGACAGGGATCTAGGAAAGTGATATACAGCGTGGTAAACTCTATACTCGTGGCGTGAGTGGGCCAATAAAACGAAATATAGAAGAATCCTAGAAAAGACCCAACGAAAGGCAGCACTTAACATTGCGTGTGCCTATAGGACGGTATCCACAAAGGCCATATAGGTGATTGCAGGCACCACACCAATCCATCTGCTGGTACTAGAGCGTACCTACGATAAAACAGGAAACAAAAAAGAAGAAAAAATAAAGACTAAGGAGGCTACTTTAAATATGTGGGAAGAAGAATGGTCGCAGGATAGTATTACCGCTAAGTGGATGAAGGAACTAATTCCTGAACTAAAGCCATGGATTCAAAGGGAACACGGAGAAGTGGGATACCACCTTACCCAGTTCCTTAGCGGACATGGCTGTTTTAATAGCTACCAATTCAGATTCAAATTAGTCCCAAGCGAAGAGTGCAGATACTGCGGTCAACGAGATACGCCGGAGCACACGGTCCTGTGGTGTTATAGGTGGCAGACTATAAGAGAAGCAGCCGTAGACAAAATTGGAGAACTACTCACAAAGAACAACATAATAAAGATAATGTTAGAAAGCGAGGATAAATGGGATGCCGTAGAAGGAGCAATCAAGGAAATAATCCGAAAGAAGGAGGAGCAAGAAAGGAAAATGAAGAATGAAAGATGATGAAAGAATTTGTGGATCTCAGCGTAGTTATGCTTCAAGGCAATTCCACTGATTTCCATGTAACCGAGGAGGGGTTTTAGTGGGTGGGTAAACCTATGGGTAGTCCCACACTCTCCAGGGAAACCTCGAGGTCGTACGTAAAGTATTTGCCCCCTCCTCCTTTAAAAAAAATAAATACCAGACTAGTCCGGACTAGATCAGATAATACCAGACTAGGCCGGACTAGGCCGAACAAACTAAAGAAAATGGAGATCAAGATAGCTCCAGCAAAGACAGAGATCGTCCTCCTGGCAGGAAGAACAAAAATAAAAACTATGCAGGTCCAAGTAGAAGGCACTATTATCGACAGTAAACCAGCCGCCAAATACATGGGGTATACCTAGATAAGGACCTCAGACCACGCAAATCCGCCAAATCTGCGCAAAGGCATACAAGGCCTTCATGCTCTTAACGCGCATAACCCCCAACGTGGGAGGACCGAGTGCAAACAAGAGAAGGATCCTAACCACAGCAGTTAGGTTAAAAATACTGTATGCAGCACCGGTATGGGCGACAGCGTTAAGGTACAAAAGATACAATAATATGATGGAGAGGATAAATAGAACCATGGCCCTGCGCATTATCTCCGGGTACAGAACAGAACCATCGCAACGGAGGCGGCACTTGCTATCGCCGCGCTACCCCCAATCAGACTACAGGTAGAGGAAAGAATAGAGCTGTACAGCAAAGGAGTTAAACACAAAACGGAGATCAGGAGCGCGACGCTCGAAAAGTGGCAGACTCAATGGGTAAGATATCAAGGCTGGACAATAACATTCATACCTGACGTGGCAAAATGGCACGAAAGGAAGTGGGGCGAGGTGGACTTTTACACCACGCAGGCAAACAAGGCCTACCTACATAGAATAGAAGTACGGAAAGATAGTTCCTTCTAAAACCACCTCCACCTCAGACATGCGCATGCGCGATGACCTTTGACCCCTAACCTAACCTTGACCTTGACCATTGGAACTTCCGGTTTCGACTTCCGGTTTCGACTTCCGGTTTCAGCTTCCAGTTTTGACTTCCGGCAGCCATTTTCGGAACTTCCAGATGCGCGGGAAAATTCAAAAAAACAGACGCGAGGCGGGGAAATTCAAAATTAGATCCTGTTAAGACAAATGAGGTGTGAAGTTGGTTGCACACATCAACGGGACTAAATACATGAGACTAGACAGATGGGGCTAGATCCATGAGACTAAATACATGAGACTAGATAGACGGGGCTAGATACATGATTCTAAATTCGCATTTTGTAACCAGATAACACATTTTGTAACCAGATAACTAAGAATCCGTATGTTGGTATCACCCCTTAACCTATTTTTATAATCAAATAACCAAGGGTTCGTTTAGGTTGGTATCACCCCTTAATCACACTCAATATCACAGAAGTTTATTAGACTAGACAGACAAGACTAGGCGCACAAGACTTGATGGACTAGACTAAACCATATTTCAACCATTTGAAGAGAAAAATCAAATCTGGTGTCAGAACGGCTCTAGCATGTACCCTAAGGGAGATACCGCTCGACCGCTCCCCCCTCAGTAGATGACGTAATCCGCCGCGGCAGATATTGCTAAACTAATTATCTCGATGCTAATTCGCTGATTAACGAATAAATAATTACAGTTGACCTTGTCCCTCAATTTATATGAAATGGACAAGACTGGACAGACAAGACTAGACAGACAAGACTAGACAGACGAGACTAGTTAGATGAAGCTAGACAGATGGGGGCTAAATACATGAGATTGGACAGACCAAGCCAAATACATGAAACTAGATAAGACTGAACTAAAATATATAAGGGATTGTTTAATTGAACTAAAATATATTTTCGATTGTTTTTCTTATAATTTTTAATAATGTTTATATTTTAACTTTCATTATGTTATCTACGTTTTATTTTGATTACGGCTTGTTGATTAGGTTCGACCCGATGTTTGTCAGACATAACAACTTCTTATCAGCGGTGCGCGAGCGGAGAAAATAATAAATTATGAAACGTGGTCTAATCAATTTCTTAGGTTTGTTTTTCGTTTTAATTTAATAAACATATTCACGTGAAACATCCAGCATTTCATTTATATAAACCAGAGTTCAATTTTCTGGCATCCACTTTTCATCTACTTGCATCCACTTTCTATCTACTTGCATCCACTTTTCATCTACTTGCATCCACTTTCTATCTACTTGCATCCACTTTTCACCTACTTGCATCCACTTTTCATCTACTTGCATCCACTTTCCATATACTTGCATCCACTTTTCATCACGCTAAACAGGGTGTGAGGTCTATGTAACCTCACGCTAAACAGGGTGTGAGGTCTATGTGACCCCATGCTCAACAGGGTGTGAGGTCTATGTAAACCCACGCTCAACAGGGTGTGAGGTCTATGTGACTCCACGCTAAACAGGGTGTGAGGTATATGTAACCCCACGCTTAACTGGGTGTAGGGTCTAGGGTGCCCCACGTTAAAGAGGGCGTGAGGTCTATTTTTAGTCAGCTTTAATCAGCTTTAATCAGCTTTTAATCAGCTTTAATCGCATTGGGTTAGTTGTGTTAGCATTAGGTTAAGCTACGTGAGGTTGGGCATGAAGCGCGATTTATTCCTAACAAACCTGGTTATTGAGTAACGAGCCGTCACTGAACTAAAAAAGGGTACAAAAAACGATGTTTTTTTGAAAATTTATTAGAAATTAAAAAAAAAATGTACAAAATGTCGAAATTTTACACAAATTATTTGAAAAAGATTAAATTTTACTATAAAAATAATTTTGACAATCTACCGTCTCCGGGGGCGGCTGTACCGGTTTTTGAAAATTTTCTACAAATTCGTCGAAAACTCGGACATTTTTCGTCGCACGGATCTGACACCGGCACCGGCGTGTCCGGGACGTTGCGACACGTCCGACCGTCACCCACTTTTCGACATTTTTGCTTAATTTTTGCGCAAGAGCCAAAAAACTAACATTTTTTTGCAGAAATTTCGTCCATCTTTGGACGCCCAAGTGACGCGATCAGGAAGTCGTATCGAAAATTGCCGTACGTGGGATTGTTTGTCTGTTTTTTGGCTACAATAATCTCATGCACCGACTCTCTAGGATTAAGGGGGCCGCCGGAGGCGGCCCTTTAGCGGGGGGACCCGGATTCGCAGAAAAATGGGAATAACGTCGCCGATAAAAGTCGCACAGCGACGAGAGTCGTGTCTGAGGACACGTCTCAAAGTTTTCTACCGGAATCCTTGCGTGAATTCCATTTTCCGTGAGCATCTTCGCCGTGACCTCCGTAAAAGTGGTGTTTTTTTGTGTGCAAAATTTTGGGGTCCGTGTGGGGAAGCGTTCGTCCTGAATCGCCAACTCACGACGGAATCCTAAATTTCGATCGATTCTGAGACGCCTGACGTGTGGCGTTTCCCGAATTTCACCTGGGGGACCGCACCACGTGGATTTTATAAAGCTCAAATTTGGCTTTTTTAAGCCGCCGGAGGCGGCAGATCTTGAGTATTTTAACCGCGCGTCTTTGACGGTTTAACTGAGATTGTCCATTCGTACGTTGTGCATCCCCGAGTTTCGTCCTCCGGCTTACTGCGCCCCTCCGGAAGGGGCGCAGTAAGCCGGAGGAAGCGGCGGCGCCGCCGCCAAACGAGATTGTATATTTTGCCGGTGTAGAATAAAGATCCCCGTCGAGCAGTGCCGTTTTCACGACTCGACTCCCCCAGGTTCGGACGCACCAGTCCGAAAACGGAAATCACGATTTTTTTACTTTTGAGGCGCATCTTTGGTCGGATCTCAATTTTTTTTCCGGAACCTCTAGCCGCCGCCGCGCCACGTTTTTAGAGCCCTCGCTCGCCGTCCTGCGACGTCCCGTTCACCTGGTGCGAGAACCAATAATTTTTTTTTTTGCCGATTTTGCACTCACTTCCACGGACGCCCAGGACTTATTCGAAGGGCTCCAGGTCACCGGCTGGGTTCGTTCGCTTCAGAACACTTGCCCGCAGCCGTTCCGGCAAGAATTTTTCAACTGCGACCACTTTTTGCGAATCTTCGGCTGTTTGAAGAGAGAAATGCTCAAAAAATGCGAAAAACCAGAGGCGTTTTGCGGGGTACATAGAACTTCGGAGCTACTTGACGGATCGGAACCGGCTCGGTGCCGTTAGATCGGCCATAGAAAGTTTTAGTTTGTTTGGGAGTTCAAAACCGATTGCGCCGAAGATGGCGTCGTGACGCCGTAAAAACAACGTTTTTTTGACCTTGAGAAAAACCCCTAAGGAACCGCCAAATTGAGTTCTGCGGGAACGGTTTCGCGCGATTCCCGCAGGGAATTAAATGTTTCATCTTTTCCTGCAAGCGGCATCGCGCTGCGTCGTCTACGAGCGCCGCGACGGCCGCTCAAACTCGCCCTATTGCAGAAAACAAGTGACGTGAGTAAAACGGCTATATTTTTGCAGCGCCCCGATGAAAGGCTTTCATTTTCCCGTGGATTGTAGAACGGTCTTTTGGCTTTCGGCAGCCATAATTGGACGTCGCGGAATCGCATCGCGACCCTTACTTATAACTGTTAATCTGCACGGACAAAAACTGGAATGTCGATTTGTGACACCGGGATGTCATTTTTGTAAAATTCCAAGTTGAGCGGCGCGTGGGCCCCGCCGAGACGAGCATTTTGGTACCGGCGCCGCGTCGTTGCAACCACGGAGTCGTCCGCCACACATCTAAACGTATCGGTCCAAACGGCGCAATTCTCGCCGGAAGGTGGGGTCAGTCTGCCCGCCGTAGTTTCGCCGTTTCCGGGCGCAGCGACTCGAAACTGCGCGCGTTCGATTCGGGAAGGACGCCCGCGCCTCCCTTACATTTACCGGTTCGCGATCCGAGCCTTCGCCGTCGAGCCGCCGACGTCTGAAAATACCACTCTTTTTTTTGCACGTTTTTTTGACGATTACTTCCAAGCCGCACGGCCAAATCCAACTTTTACGGCACGGGGCGATGCAGCCCGCCGATACGCGCATTTCGGTACCACTCGCGGCTTCCTGCGCCGCCCCCTTCACCCGGTGCTCGCCGAAATGTCGCAAAAAATCCGCAGCCGCCTTTTTGGCCGCCAATCTGCGAGTTTGACGGTTAGCGGCGAGAGTTTGGGTTCACATCGTGCAGGATAGACGCGGGAGTCGAGGAAACCGATCCGCACCTCCGTACGGCCCTCCGGGCCGGAAATACCTCCATAAATGTGCCGGCTGCACTGTAAAAGCAAACTTTCAAGTTTACCGCCGTCTGCGTTCAACGTGCCGCCGGGATTCGCGATTTTTCCGACACAGTTCTTTAGATTGAACCTGGATTCACCAGAACACACAATCTTCCAACGCACGAAATGGAATAATTTGAGGAGGGAAGCCGCATCAGCGTGTGGATCTATAAATAAAGACAATGTCGCCGAACGACTACTAGAAACAGAGGAAAACTGGGTGGCGATTATGAGCCTGCTCCACAATATAATGCAACAAAAAACAGAAGATGAGAGGAAGAGAAAAAAAAAATAAATAAAGCTCACTGAGGAAGACCAGAAACTCTTTCAAAACTAGGGCGGTAATAACCGTCCGGGCTGCCCACCCTGATGCAATGCGCAAGCGATACCGGTGTGGCGCATTCTTAAGCCGAGTGGAAGAAGGGGTTTAGTGGGTGTGAGCCCCACACACAGGCTGGCAGCGCTTTCCCCAAACCACCATAAAAAAAGACTAAGCCGGACTAGATCAGAGAATACCAGACTAGAACGGACTAGATCAGATAATACCTGTTCTTCTCAACTATTTCACAATTCCGAAAATTTAATGTACTTGTCTCTGCCTTCCTCTTCGCGTAAATAATTTATAAAGAAATTTGACCCACACATATTTATACAATTGATATAATAAAAGGAAGCCAATTACAACGCTCTTACATAACTTGCACTTAAAAATAGATAGACTTAGCAATTCTTATATACAAACTGTTACAATTCCAACCACCACAAATCGGCTATCGCACACCAAACAACTAAATATAAATCAAAGCGAGGTCAACCATCTGCAAAATGATAACATCTGTTATCGTGAATTGCATGTTGATCATTGCAGTGCAAAGTGTGTGCTGCAGCCGGGCGGAGATGAAACTGTTTCTGAGCCGGAATCTCGTTTTGGAGGATGAGGTGGTCGATGGCGGGGTGTTTGTCAACGGAAGTGGTCGAATTGAGCGCGTTTTGAGGGGGAAGTTGGAGGCTATCGGGAACGAGATCGAGGTGAGGTTCTAAAATTAAATACACCGTTTACAAGTTTGTTGCGAGCGAACGGAAGTATTCGTTGAGTGCACTATTTGCGTGCTGACACTGCTGTATTCCTATTTTTAGGTTTTAGTAATCATTTATAGTTCAATCAACGATACTTATGAATAGCACTCTATTTGCTAATACTTGTTTTATTAACAGACACATTTACGCAGAAAATGGGAAATTTTTGTATCAGAAAACTAATTAAATAGTCTACAATTTGAACTAGATTTAAACCACATAAGACAAGGCCTGTCTATTGTCTACTCTTATAAGATCTTGTCCAATATTCCACATTTATCTCGTCTTATCCAGTTTGATATAGTATAGACCAGCGGTGGCGAACCTATGGCACGCGTGCCACAGCTGACACGTAGGAAGTTTTTATTGGCACGCGGGAGTTAAAATGTGGTACTTGATGAACAAATACCGTCAAGAAGAGGATGTACATTGAATTAATATTTTTAATTCATATTTTTTTGGAGGATTTTAAATACCGCATCAATATTTCCTGCCGACTCCAAAATATCAGACTGTATAACAAGCTAGACTGAACCATGGCGTGGTAATACATTTGAAGAATGAACTTTTACACATTTTTAGTTTTCACACATTTTTAACTTTTACACATTTTTTTATTATTAGGTTTCGAATCAGATAACACACAGTACTTAATGTCGAACATGTTAGTACAATGTGATTGTTCGCGTTAATTTTAGTAAATCTGTATTTTTAATTTAACATTTGAATCGATTTGGGCACCGATCAACAGAAGGGGAAAGGTGTATCGACCTGGGCCGAAATCGCGCGATTTATCAATTTATTTCGTGAATTTATATTATTCGGGCGTATGCTTGGAGTGTGAGAAGCGTAAAGATAGAAATCGAAGCGCGAACCAAGCTCGACCGACACGTGCACGCATTTAGTTTTATCGTTTCAAGTTAAGTTTAACCAGGGGTGTATTCACAAGCCCAAAGCGCTGCAGCGGCATTAACGTCTGGAAGACAATAATTTTAAAGGATCCCTCCACCAATTATACCCATATCCTTCCTTGAAATAGGCGGCGGAAGGACGATCCACACGTGGCGGAGACGCGAGCGACCCTAACAGGTAAGTGATTAGACCAGCCCTGTTTTGAAATTAGAAAATTTGATTTTCGTGAGACACGGTCCCAGGGGCGGATCCAGGATTTCATTTTGGGGGGGGCTTGACCCCACTGAGGGTAGGTAAAGTAAAGACTAGCAAAGAAAACACTAAAAAACCCTCATTTTCCCTCACACAAGTCTCCTCGGATAACTTTTAGAAAATTCCTCAATGACTTCGTTAGGTTGTAGATTAGCAGAGGAAGAACTCAGATGCTTGAGGGGGCTTCTCTTCCAAGGGTTGAATATTTTATATTCAAGCTAATTTTCAAATTATTATGTTCATTTAAATGTAACTACAAATAAGCCCCCTTTAATTTTCGTTAAACATTCTAATTAAACGAAATCTTTAATTAGATTAATAAGAAATTTGAAATCGTTTGATTTAAACGAAATCTTTATTTTATAGTTCCATCGTGCGATCTATAAATTATCTAGGATGTTATCTATATGGGGGTTATATTTTTCGCGTTGTCTCCTCGCAATATTTATGTATCTGCGGCTAATAACTCAAAGCAATTGTTAGTGTAATTGGCTGCTTCAACCCTTCCCGCCAAAGATCCACACCCTCCTGTTTTCATCACAAATATTTATTACAAAAACGATCAAAATGAAAACATTTCTACGAACGCAATCACCAATCAATTAAGAATACACGCAAAGTTGTATTAGGCAAGGCTATCAACCATTATGCAGTCAAATCTTGCAGTTGTCAATTAAGAATGGAAGTGAGGGCTTTAATGGCTGTTCTTCTTCAACTTTAGCTTGAGCCCCTTAGCGGGTCTTTTGATCAAGTATTACCCGTAGAAATTTTACTGTTTCAGCCCCTTTGGGTGATCAAAACTTTGAAGCAAACTATAATCACGAAGTAGGTTTTGCGTATATTTAAAGTTCATTAAAGTTTCATCCTCCTAACGTTTCTGATTTTAAATTGCTACTTTTAATTAAATCGTGTATGTCTGGGTTCGATATTAAAATGTAGATATCGTCAGCGTACAAAATATAATTGTATTGAACATTCTTTGTTTGCGTCAGATCATTAACAAATATCAAAAAATAGAGTTTGTCCCATTAGAGAACCTTGGGGTGCCACCCACTTCTTTAATTTTCTTTCCGATTTTGAACACTTTAACCCAGTTCTTGGCGACGCCTCTAAATCTTCAATTTTTTGTGGAAGGAGCTTGTGATCAAAAGAATCAAATGCATTACTTAGGTCGTAAAATAAAGCAAGAACCTCCTGATTACAATTTAGGACACTATCCAACTGAGCAGTATGCTACTTTTCCAGAAGTCGTTTTGACTGTAAATTTGTCGCCAAGGCACTGTGTTGAACGCATTTTTGACGTCTAGCATATTTTCCTGTGTCTTCCTTTTCCCGAGATGGCACAACGGACAATCCTCGTCACCTTCTGGATGGCGTGTGTTGTCGACCTCAGATGCTGATAGTCCCTCGCGCAGGTCGATATGCTGATAGTATGCTGATAGTATGTTGATATGCTGATATGATCGATATGCTGATAGTCCCCCGCGCTGGTTAATCCTAGCAGCTATGATGCTTTCGAAGAACTTGCGTATGGTGACTGGCAGACAGATTGGGCGGAGTGATGTACCCGAAGGTTTTCCAGGCTTAGGCACCAAGACCAGTCTTTTTCCACCTTTTGGGGGATGTTTCTGGTTATCTTGTCTGTTCATATCTGGTCTTGTCTGATCTTGTATGCTCATGTTTGGTCGCGACTTGTCTCGACTTTTCTAATCTTTTCTAGTCTTTACTCAACTTGTCTGGTCTTGTCTGGTCTGGTTTTGTCTGGTTTTGTCTAATCTAGTCTTGTCTGGGATGTTTCTGGTCTTGTCTGATATTTCCTTGTAGTCTTAGGTAATAGATATTTAACAATTTGAACCAGACTCAAGCAAGGTTTGGCAAACCCATATCAAAGCATTGGTCAAAATTTGATCGACGTTAATAAAATGAAATTAAACGGGAGCAAAGAAGGATTTCTAATTATGACAGGGAATCTTTGCTAAAGCTTGAGCAAAATATAGAAAGCTGGACTTAACTAGTAAATCAGTTGAAGTTTTGTGGACCTAACCTAACCTAACTATGACAAGAAAGGTTTGGTAAAACTTGAGCAAAATATAGTAAGCTGGGCTCAACTAAATCTGAAGAAAGGTTTTTTTGGAAAAACAGTAGCAAAGGACACAACTTCTTCTTCTTCTAGTGCTTATTCGTTTCGAATATTGGCGACCATGATGACCTTGTTGACTGCTGCTTTAAACAGTTCTGTGGTTGTTTTTGAATACCATGTCCTGAGGTTCTTGAGCCCTGATATCCTTCTACTCCCGGGCCCTCTCTTTCCAAACACTTTTCCTTCGAGGATGGATTTTAAGAGTTTGTATTTGGTATCATTTCTCATTATATGCCCGAGATATTCCAGTTTCCCTCTCTTAATTTCTCTTAAAGGACACAACAATCAGAGCAAATTATCTACACCAAAATCTATGCGCAACCTAATTCCTAATGCAACCTTCACTCTCATCTCTTAAACCCTGATTTAAGAGATGAGAGTGAAGGTTTGAAGGCGAAATTTGACCGAAACAAACAAGGGTGGGCTAAATTGGTGTTTAGCAATGATTACTTTCCATGTCCGGCTCATACGGCATCTTTCCAAATAATAGCGGCTACTATAGCCTTGTCGTTACATAAAATTAAGTCTTCGTGCGTGCATCCTTCTTCCAGTTGTGGGCAGACCAATATGTGGCTCATATCCTGGGGCTGACCACACGCACACAGCACATCGTTGTTCTCAGACATTCCTCACCTCAACAGATTTGTCTTGCACCTTGCCACTCCTGTCCTGAGCCTTTAGGGATTTCCATACCGCGAAAGGGAGGTGTTTGCCTGAGGCCATTTCTTCTCTGAGGGGTTCCCGAGTAGTTAGCTGTTGGGTCCACCTAGTAATACGGTTATTTTCTATGGACACCTAGAGTATTGTGATCTGCCATGAACCTTTGGCGTTGACCGGCTGGCTCGTGTTGATGCAGAGGATGGCGAGCATCGGTTTCCTGTTTCGTGCTTTCATTGCCACGCTAATAAGTGGGTACAAACTATTACCTGGAGTTTTCTTTAGGCAGCCTGTCACGATTCTTGCCGTCTCGTTGATAGCGACGTCCACATGTTTCGCGTAATCTGAAGCTGCCCAAACCGATGCGGTGTATTCCGCAGTGGACACACAGAGCGCCAAAGCTTCTGAGCGTTTCTGGTCGAGTTCCCCATGCTGTGCCTGTGAGTTTTCGCAATATGTTATTACCTTTGCCTTTAGTATTGATACTAAAGCACTGTAAATTTGTGTAAGTGTCTTAGTGTAAGTGAGTTGTGAGTCTGGTTCAAATTGTTAAATATCTATTACCTAAGACTACAAGGAAATATCAGACAAGACCAGAAACATCCCAGACAAGACTAGATAAGACAAGACCAGACAAAACCAAACCAGACAAGACAAGACCAGACAAGATGAGTAAAGACTAGAAAAGATTAGAAAAGTCGAGACAAGTCGCGACCAAACATGAGCATACAAGATCAGACAAGACCAGATATGAACAGACAAGACCACCAGAAACATCCCCCAAAAGATGGAAAAAGACCAGACTGGTCTTGGTGCCTAAGTCTGGAAAACCTTCGGGTACATCACTCCGCCCAATCTGCCAGACACCATACGCAAGCTCTTCGAACGCATCATAGCTGCTAGGATTAACCAGCGCGGGTGACTATCAGCATATCGATCATATCAGCATATCAACATACTATCAGCATATCGACCTGCGCGAGGGACTATCAGCATCTGAGGTCGACAACACACGCCATCCAGGAGGTGACGAGGATTGCCCGCTGAGCCATCTCGGGAAAAAGAAGACACAGGAAAATATGCTAGACGTCAAAAATGCATTCAACACAGTGCCTTGGCGACAAATTTACAGCAGTGTTAAATACAGCAGTGTTGTCTGAAGGACAGAGTACGGTCCAGGGTCACGTCCAGATATCTCGGCGTCGGGCAGTACTCCAGTCGTTCCACTCGCCAATGTATCTCGAGCTCCCGTCGTGCTTCTTTGTTTTCAAGGTGGAAGGCGCAGACCTGAGTCTTGCTGGGATTCGGCTTTAGGGAGACCTCCAAATTCTCCTCCACCTCGGTAAACTCGTTGAACTGGGCTGCCACAGCTGTATCATCGGCGTAGATGAATTGCCTTACATTGACAGGAATCGGCTGGTCGTTCGTGTACACGTTGTATAAGAGTGGGGATCGGACACTGCCTTGCGGCAGTCCATTCTTCTGGACCCTCCATCTGCTATTCTTGTTTTGGAGTGAAACATAAAATCTCCTGTTCTGGAGGAATATACCGATGACCATATTGAGCCTATAGTCGTATGATGATGCTTATGGCAAAACTGGACTTCTTCCATGAAGGTTTAGTAAAACTTTAGACCAAAACAAACAAGATTGCACCAAATTAGATTTTCAAAATTCTGTTTTGGAACAAATATGCCAGAGTAAATAAGATTTGGAAAAACTAGACTTCTGCAATGAAGGTTTAATAAATCTTGATCAGAACAAGGAAGGTTTGGCAATGATAGGGAAGAACAAAAAATCACCTTCGATTAATAAGTGCAGCGAATAAGTTCGGACTTCGGCGAATAAGTTTCAGCAAAACTTCAACTGATTTACTACAAATTAGTAAAACCAGAACAAATATTGCTTGGGCCTAACCAATGGAGATAATTTGTCCAAAATTTGTCCAAAACAAACAAGTTTGAGTTTAGCAAGGAAGATTTGGCAAAACTTGAAAGGGAAACCAGGAAAAGAGAAACCTTGACAAAACTCGGATTTCGCAAAATAACTTCAAATAACCAAGTTCTTCAAAAAACAGTTTCTTCAAATTAAACCGAACTAACCAGAGGAGGTTAAATCAAAGGAAATTTTTACGACGAGTAAATCAAAGTAAAAATGTTTGGGAAAACTAGGTCAGGACAAACAAGGTTTGGCAAAGCGAGACTAAACACAACAAGGTTAAACTATAATATACTAAAGGCCGATTCTCATATACGCGACACTCAGCTACGCGACGTCACGCGACATCTCCTGTCAAATAATGATTACATTGTTTTAAATGGGCACGTTCTCACTATGGCTACACGACATGCTCATTTAAAGGCCGATTCTCATATACGCGACACTCAGCTACGCGACGTCACGCGACATCGCCTGTCAAATAATGAATACATTGTTTTAAATGGGCACATTCTCACTATGGCTACGCAACAAGCTCATTTAAAGGCCGATTATCATACACGCGACACTCAGCTACGCGACATTACGCGACATCGCCTGTCAAATAATGATTACATTGTTTTAAATGAGCACGTTCTCACTATGGCTACGCGACATGCTCAATTAAAGGCCGATTCTCATATACGCGACACTCAGCTACGCGACGTCACGCGATATCGCCTGTCAAATAATGATTACATTATTTTAAATGGGCACGTTCTCACTATGGCTACGCGACATGCTCATTTATAGGCCGATTCTCATATACGCGACACTCAGCTACGCGACGTCAAGCGACATCGCCTGTCAAATAATGATTACATTGTTTTAAATGGGCACGTTCTCACTATGGCTACGCGACATGCTCATTTAAAGGCCGATTCTCATATACGCGACACTCAGTTACGCGACGTCACGCGACATCGCCTTTCAAATAATGATAACATTGTTTTAAATGTGCACGTTCTCACTATGTAATCTATGTAAACTAATGTAATCATTATTTGACAGGCGATGTCGCGCGACGTCGAGTAGCTGAGTGTATCGACCTTAAAGCATTAATTTAGTTTCATTTGTATTGTACCATAGATAATAGATGTGGGAGATAAATATTTAATGGCAGGAATAATAGACACCCACGTCCATGTGAACGAACCAGGCAGGACGGATTGGGAAGGTTTCGAGACTGCAACCAAAGCTGCAGCAGCCGGAGGAATTACAACAATTATTGACATGCCTTTGTAAGTTTAAACATGATTTAATATCCAACCAAATTTCTAATTTAGCAAAAATTTTGCGTCAAGAAATTCTGTTCCACCAACGACTTCTGTTCAAAATTTAATGGTGAAGTTAGAAGCTGCCGAAGGGAAGACTTATGTAGATGTTGGGTTTTGGGGTGGAGTCGTCCCAGGAAATCAGGTAAAACTTGCTTAACCCCTTGACATACTATGGCGTCTCTAAGACGTTATGTATCTGTGATAAGATCACATGTATATGGTACACGTCAACGCGCAATGTATTCATATGTCAAGGGGTTAATTTTTTGTAGTAAATGTTTATAACTATGTTGCTATAGGGAGAATTGTGGAATATGGTCAAAGCTGGAGTTGTTGGCTTCAAATGTTTCATGACTCCTTCCGGTGTTGATGAATTTGGTTATGTGGATGGACCAGAAATTGATTTGGCTTTGAAGACTTTGAACGGGACTAATACTACCCTTGCAGTAAGTAACAACATTTGATGAAACTATCAGAACATAACAGAACATAACAGAATTCTGATTTCTGATGAAACTTTGTTACGCAAAATTTGTAAATAACATATTTCAACAAACTTACGCCAAGAAATACTTTTATTAACAATTGAGGCGTTGCGTATACGAAGGGCGAACTCAACAAATGGTGATTTTAAGAAAAACGCATTTGAATTGTTTTTATCCATTGCGGATGAAGGACGAACTCAGCAAAAGCTGATGTCGATTTTGATGAACTTATAACGAACTCAACATGAAACCTATACCTGCGGACTCTCGAGAGGATGCTGATCCAGTTCCTTGAAAAAAAATGACCCAATGTTGAGTTCGCCTTTCGTATTCGCAACGCCTCAATTTCAATTTATCTTCGCCAAAAACAATTTTATTTCGTTCTAATTTATTGCTTTCCTGTTTTATTGTCCAGTTTCACGCGGAATTACACGACGAAACCATCAAAGCAGAAGGTAATTTACAACGACAATTGAAACTCAAAATACCATTTGACCTGTTCCATGCCAGGTGATCCAACCAAGTACAAAACTTATCTCGACTCGAAACCCCCAGCCCTTGAAGTCGACGCCATCAAGGAAATCATTGCCGCCGCCAAAAAATACAAGTAACAATAATCAACTAATACAATAGTCATAGTCTGGTCATAAATTAATGCCTAGGTTAATTCGTGGTCATAACGTCATTACAAGGCATAGACTGTCTCTCCCTCTCCGTCAGCTCGTGTTCGTCCACTCCTGGACGTAGGTCTTTCCAATAGTGCTCATCCACGTTGATTCGCGGGCGCGGTGGCAAAAACATATGGCGTAATATCCAAGTGCTCACGTACGAAACGCATGTGCGGTCTAAGTAGCGGGAAACGCGTGAGATGCTTGTGTGTGTTCACGTCAAACAAGCGGCTGAACGCGCGATTCACTCGCGACGTCAGGTAAGTTCAACCAGTATGAACTTATCGCTAGACACGATTTCATTCCATGGTGTTTTCATCATTTCTTTCAATACAGAAGAGTTTATTAGTGCTGCTCAGCTTAGTATACTAACCAAAACTTAAACTCAGGTTAGTATACTAACCTAACCTGACAACAGGTCATACTCGCGCAAACGCCTGGCGGCCAATGTGAACACGAACCCTTGACAGGCATTTTGCCAACTCGCCATGGTGCGCTGCCGCTCTTCTTTCTTGGATTGGCCTTGGCATTTTCTGAGAGCCATCCTTTCGTCTACAAGGAGTGTTATTGGTGGGGATCCAGTCCCCACTTGTACAGCCTCTGCCGAGACTGTCCGCTATGCAGAGACTACCCTAATGCTCTTATCATAACTGTTCTGTTTATTCCCAGTTGCATGCCAGTTCCCCAGATCTCCGCTCCGTATAGTATGATTGAAGTGACCACCGAGGACAAGAAACGCCTGGTTAGGCAGAGAGCCCCCCAACGTTCGGCAAAAGCGGACGCGGCCATCCTTTCCGCTTTGGCCAAGACATTACGAATGTGAGGGGTGAAGCTCACCCGCTGGTCCATAACTACCCCCAAGTATTTAATACTCTTCTCAGGTTTAATTATTGACCCACCTAGCTGAAACTGCACTGACTCCGGCCTCCTGCCACCTACCAGGAGCACAGATTCCATCTTGTGCATTGCTATGGTTAGTTTCATGTCAAACATCCATTGTATTATCGTAGCTAGAGACTGGTTAGTTAGACTTATTAAGTCGTTCTCCTTGTGACCCATTGTCAGAAGAGCCAAGTCGTCAGCTAAGGCCACTGTCCGGGCACCGACAGGGAACTCCAGTTCCAGGACCGCATCATAGCGTGCGTTCCATAAGGCGGGCCCCAAAACCGAGCCCTGCGGAACCCCACAGGTCACCTTGACTGCTCCATCGTCTCCAACTATTAACCACCTGTCGCTTAGATAGCTCATAGTTATGGCAACAATTTCTGGTGAGATCTCTTTCTTCTTAAGGGCTTCCACTATTTTGCTCCACGAAGCCGTGTTAAAAGCCGTGTCAATAGTCGTGAGAGCACACAGATCTCTGCTTCTCCATGAACCGCTATTTGCTTACCTTGCAAAATTAATTACCTCCTCCATAGCACCCAGTGGTGCCTGAAACTGCACTGCCTTTCTGAAAGTCCGCCTCTTTCCTCAATTTCCTCATGTAGCATTGCTCTGACGAGATGTTCGTATAACTTCCCCATAGTGCATAGCAGGCATATTGGCCTTACTTTGGGTGTTCCGTCTTCGTTCGTGCCTTGCTTCGATATTAATACTAATCTGGCCAACTTCCATTTTTCCGGAAACACACTGACTGCAAAGAGGTCGTTCACCACCGAGAGCACCGTTTCAGGAACCACTGCTACCACCAGACGGATCACTTCGGCCGGGATACCATCTGGGCCAGCTGCCTTTCCCATCCGCAATTTTTTTGCAGCCGCATCCAATTCCTCCAGAGTAAAAGGATTTCGACTTCCTACCTGCGCGGGTACCCAGCGAGCCTCCGGTCGTTTGCTACCGCCTGGTGAGAATCTTTTTTCGTCCATACAGAGCGTGTCCTTAACTTTCTCATGACTAATTTATATGCTTTCACCCAGGGGTCCTTGTTCACTTCGTCGACTAATTTTTGCCATGTCAAAGCCTTTGCCTGCTTCACCTGTCGCTTCAATAGTCTCCTAGCGGATTGGTATTCCCTGATTCCTTCCCTGAGCCCCTTCCCTTCCTCCCGGATTCCTTCCCTGAACTCTTGAATTACATGGTATTGTTGTCTTTGGGTTCTGCTGCGGTTTGCTCTCGCCAGCTCAAACGCCTGGCGGCCAATGTGAACACGAACTGGCCACGTCTACCGTGTCCGCAATCTCCGCCGCGCCCGCGCGTGCCTACGTGGACAAGCACTTCCGTTTGTCTCTGCCCTGTGCTCTTTCTTCTTAATGGAGCTACAGTCCTAGTAGGACCTGGAGGTCCAGGAGGTCTCCCACAGCCTACACTTGTGCTTGCTGTCTTGTAGGGCGCCCTTACAGTTTTAAACGTGGTTGACGAGCCACTATTCGGGGGGAGTTTCTAGGCAGATTTTTACTGTGATTTTGCCAGAGCCATCTACAGGAGAACGGTGGTTTATTTTTACCACGCCCAGGATTTGAACCCGCGACTTGCGGCTTCGAAGTCTGACACCTTGACTACTGGGCCACCACCGGCTGTGCTCTTTGCTGCCAGTCCATTCTGGCGGTTTTCTTAATGTCATCGTATTTGGGGTCTTCCCCTACCCCTCTTTGTTGGCCTTGGTCGCCATTGCGCAATTTTAGCCGTCCAGCGTTCATCGGTTCGTCTAGCGATATGTCCAGCCCATTGCAACTTTAGTTCTGCGATTCTTTGTATTAGGTCTTTTAGTCTTGTTCTTTTCCTGACTTCTTCGTTAGAGATTTTGTCTCTTAGCGTTATGATGAGCATGGTTCTTTCCATAGTCCACTGCATCACTCTCAGTTTGTTTGCGGATGATTTTGTTAGGGCGGTTGTCTCTAGCCCGTAGGTGGTTACAGGAAGGTGGTTACATGTATCGAAAACCTTTCTCTTAAGATTTATGGGTGTGATGTTTTTTAGTACGTATCCTGGTTTCCAAGCTCGCTTGGGTACCATATGGAAAACTCAGCCATATCTTTAAAAGCAAAATTCCGATGTGTCTGAAAAGGAAAGTACATGACCAATGTATTCTGCCGGTCCTTACATATGTGGCGGAAACCTTAATTCTAACCGCCAATGCGGCAAGAAAACTTAAAATAATCCAACAATGGAAAGATCAATGATCGGAATAACCCTACACCACCATACCATCAATGAGGACCTACGGAGGAAAACTAAAGTGGCAGACGTGATCGAGCGTATAACTAAACTCAAATGGGGATGGGATGACCACGTGGGTCGCATGAAGGACGATAGATGGACGAAGAAAATATTAGAGTGGAGACGTACGTAGCAGAGGAAGACCAGCGACACGTTGGACCGATGACCCAAAAAGGATCGCAAACAACTGGATCCACGAAACTTAAGACATAAGACGATGGAGTGATATGGAGGAGGCCTATGTCCAGCAGTGGACGGAACGGGCTGGTTGATGGTGATCTTAGTTTCCCGAATGCTGCCCATGACAATTGTATTAGTCTTGATATTTCTTTTGATCGGTTCTCCTCCCCCAACACTATTATGTGGCCCAGATAGTTGTATTCGGTAACATTTTCAATCACGATATCATTTTTGAGTACGAGTTGGGTTTTTCGTTTTGTTGTAGTTCATCTTTAACACTATCGTCTCCGATGCCTGCTTCAGTTCTTTAAGCATTTCAGTGAGTTGGTCTAGGTCTTCTGATACCAGTACGATGTCGTCTGCAAAACGTAGATGGCTCAGGTATGCTCCGTCAATTTTGATTCCTTTGTTCTCCCATGCGAGACTTTTGAAGACATCCTCCAGGGCACTTGTGAACAATTTTGCAGAGATTGTGTCTCCCTGTCTTACTCCTCGTTCCAATCTGATGGTGTTGGTCAACTATCCTTCGTTAATTCTTACGTGTAGTAGGCCGTTTGTGTATATGTGCTCGATGATTGCATGAAGTCAATTCGTGCATTTTCCATGGATTTCAGTATGTGCCAAGTTTCGACTGTGTCATAGGCTTTGTGGAAGATGAAGTCCATATGAATGGGTACATTGTATTCCGTGTTTTTTTCAATAAGATTTCGAATGGTTTGTAGATGGTCGGTTGTGCTAAAGCCCTTTCGGAATCCGGCTTGTTCTACTGGTTGATACTCGCCAAATTTAGTTGTGACCGACTGGAAGGGTTCCAGATGCGGTGCTACCACCGTTTGCTGCGAATATCATGGGTAGACAGAGTACGAAACACCCAGGTGCTTGCCCGTCTCTAGAAATAACTAGAAGTCATGCTTACCATCAAAAAAAGACAAGCTGGAATATTTTGGACACGTTATGAGAGGGGAAAAGGATCGTATCCTGCAGGATATCATGCAAGGCAAAATCCAAGTTAGAAGAGGTCCAGGATGAAGACGCACGTCCTGCCTGAATAACCTGAGAGAGTGGTATGGTGTCAGTTCTACTAGCCTGTTTGTGCCGCTGGTGATAAAATAAAAATCATTATGATGATCGCCGACGTCCTCGGAGGACATGGCACCTAAAGAAGAAAAAGAAATTTACTTGCTAGTTGGTTGGTTATTATCTTTGTAAAGAGTTTATAGACGTGGGATAATAGACTGATCTGGTCAAAATCTGGTCTAATAGACTGGTCTGTAGTTCTCTTGTTTGTCATGTCTCCTTTCTTGAATATTAGTATATCTTCTGCATCTAGCCACTTTTCAGGTGTTCTGCCTTCGTGTAAGCATTTGTTGAAGATGGCAGTAAGTAGTGAGTAAGTAGTGAGTTCAGTATTGCTTGGTCTCCTCGTTTGATCATCTCTGCACTGATCTTGTCAGTCCCTGGGCACTATTTATATAAAATGTACTATATTTACTATATATATTTACTATACTATTTTGAGTTGTCTTAGTGCCTTCTGCAATTCTTCTGTGGTAATGTCGGGTATTCCTTCCAAAACCCACGTTTGTTACATGGGTTCTTGTGCCATGATCTCTCTTAGTTGTTGAGTAGAGTTTGGTATAGAAGTTCTCCACTTCTTCAAGTATAGCTTTCTTGTTGGATAGTTGTTCGCGCCACTTTATTAATCGAATTGGTTTTCGGCTTCTATCGAAAGGAAGGTGTTCCGACCTGTGCCAGGACCGCGCAAAGTTATCATCGATCACGCCGCGGTTTGAGATAAGAGGCAGAGTGATTTGAACGTTCGTTGATTTTACGACTATTATCGTGCGTACATCTTCAAAAAAATTAATTTAGAAAACCAAATTAAATATTCAGAAAATATAATGAGATCAACTTGGAATGTCGTCAATCAAATTGTAGCAACAAACAAGAGACCAAACAGCATATCTTTTAATACAGATCTAGCGAATGTTTCCACAATTGCTAATAATTTCAATAACTTTTATACAAACAATCCTAGACAGTTGTCAAAACAGATAGACCAAGTAGAATACTCAGACACAATCAATCCAGTAAGCAATTCTCTATATTTTATGCCAACATCACAGGAGGAAATTGTGGAGATAATTATGAATCTCAATAACAAAAAAAGTTCTGGTCATGACGAAATTTCAATAAGCGTCATAAAAAATGTTATATGGGGAATTATAGAACCACTAGAATACATAATAAATAATTCAATAAAATATGGAGTTTTTCCAAACAAGCTGAAACACTCTATAATAACACCAGTCTTTAAGAAAGGAAATAGAACACTAATAGAGAACTATAGACCCATTAGTTTGCTATCATCGTTTTCAAAAATATTTGAGAAAATAGCAGCTAATAGGACTATGGATTTTTTAAGAAAGCATAAATTGTTGAATGATTCTCAACACGGATATATTGAAGGACGTAATATAGAGACAGCTTGTTTTTATTTCATCAACAAAATCTTAGAACAGCTAGAAAATCATGAAATCCCCTGTGGTATTCTAATTGACCTTTCAAAGGCCTATGACACAGTAGACCACGACATCTTACTACAAAAACTAGAGAAGTATGGGATTAGAGGTACAGTTCTCGCCTGGTTTAGATCTTACTTAACGGATAGAACCCAACAAACTAAAGTAATTGCAGACTGTGGTCACTTGAAATCGAATGTCACAAGCATAACAACAGGAATACCGCAAGGCAGTATTTTAGGTCCATTATTGTTTACAATATACCTAAATGATTTACCATTAGTTTTAAGTCAGACGCACTTTGACATTCTAAACTATGCAGATGACACGACGCTACTCATAGCAAATAAAAATTTGGAAGAGGTTAGTCTTAATACAAACAATGCGTTGAACTTATTAAAACATTGGTTCAAAAAGAACAAACTAACAATAAATGAGCGAAAGACGAATGTAATCATCTTTAAGACAAATAGATCCCCTTTAAACTACCCAACACAAATAGAACTAGGTAGTGATAAAGTAGATCTAAAATACTGTGTTAAGCTCCTTGGGATACACATCGATGAAAACTTAAAATGGGAAACACACATAGACTCCTTAATCAGCCAGTTAAATAAATCAGTGTATTCTTTAAGGATCTTACAAAGAGTTCTATGTCCAAAGGTGATAAAAATGGTATACTATTCGAATTTTCAATCTCACATGCGATTTGGTATAATCTTCTGGGGGACTGGAAAAAACATCAATAATGTCTTCATTATACAAAAACAGGCTGTACGTATTATGCTAAATTTAGACTACAGACAATCCTGCCGAGGAAAATTTCAAGAAGCAAATATATTAACCGTGTATGGCCAATATATCTATGAAGCTCTGAATTTTATCTTCAAACACAAAACACTCTTCAGAAGCAGCAAAAACAACCACAATGTGGAAACTAGGAGGAAGAATTTTGAATATATGCCGCCAATACACAAATTAACAATGTCCGAAAGAGGACCCTACTACAGCTGCATCAGAGTATATAATCACTTGCCAAAAAAATTTAAAGATATCCAAAACTTTAGAACATTTAAAAAACAAGTGTTCAATTATTTAAGGGACTTAGAACCTTATGCATTATCAGATTATTTCAGTTGAAAGTGAACAGTTTTGTAATATTTATTCATGTTTTATATTGACACATTTCCATTTGTTGTACAACTTGAATATGGAAATAAATTATTTTGAATTTGAATTTGAATCTTCAACTGACATCTTGTCTTCAACTAAATGTTAAGGTCAGTCTTCATCGAGTGGTACAATCACGGTCCGGTTTGCATCGGCCTTTCTCCCGTCCGGAGCAATTGAAGCTAAGGGTTTCCATCCATATATTTCGCTATTTATATTAGTTTTTCCTATTTCCTCCCCTTAAATGGGCGACGGAAGGACGTTCCACCACGGATTAGAGACGAGAGCAGCCGGACGGTAAGTGACGAGACCATCCCGATTTTCATATTCAAACACCAAATATTTTCGTCCATTCAATAGTATTGTGCCATTTGAAGTTCGCAGCTTGATTATGTGGGATTTGCCGTTCGATATTCTTGGTCTCAGTACCGTCATATTGCAATTCAGTTCGATGGTTTCCAGGATAGTCTTGGTGTTATGGGTTCTTATATCTTTACGTATCTCCTTTTTAATGTTGGTTTCTTTGTATAGGTCTGTTCTAACTACCAACAATAAACTCTCCTCGTCTGCACTAAATCTAATGAAGACAGGAAGGAATATGCTTAGATATATTCCTTCCTGTCTTCATTAGATTTAGTGCAGACGAGGAGGGTTTATGGTTGGTAGTTATTTTCTTTGCGATGGTAGCGCATAACTCTTTTACGCTTGTTTGGATCTTCTTCTTTAGATGCTTTCTCCATTACTGAAGGTATCTACAATCTACAATTTACTGAAGGTTGGCAACAATCATGGCAAATTCCGCACGGTCTTGTGGCGCTCTGAACAATGAGTGGGAGTCCAAACCAGTCCAGTCTCTTATGTTCTTTAACCACTTCTTCCACAGGAAGTGAAAGACAGGAAGACAGGAAGTGCTCTAGGAGAAGCGCCCCTCTATCTTGCGCTCCATTATTTTAACAAGTATCATTGTTTGGATACTTGATTCTATATTTTGGGCTAGGTTCTCGATGCCTAGTCCGCCTGTAGATTGTCACCTTCTATTGAGCTCGGTATGGTATTCGTCCTTCTTCAGTGTAAGCTCTTGTATCGTCGGGTCATAGACTATATCTGGTATTAGAAAATGACAATAATATATAACCATGACCATGGCATTAGACTATGACAATAATATTAGAGTATGACAATGGCTCTAGACTAAAACTAGGGTTATGTATTACTATAACTATGGCCTTACACCGTGACCATGATATTACACAATGATATTAGACTATAAAAATGGTATTGCACAATGACTATACTATGACTATGTCATGTTCTAATAGTCTACTAACATAGTGTATCAATTATCTTGGAGCATCAATTTTGCTTAATTAGTAACTGGTAAACTGCATTCTCTTAAAAATGTGAGGAACTAAAATTAATCGTGGTACAGTTCCTAATACATCCATGTACTAATTCCTAATACTAATATCTAGTCTCTCCATGTATTAGTGTTAATTTGCATATTGTGCATTTGTCTGCGGCTGAGGCTTTGGCTGAGATAAAGTCTGCAAAAGCTGAAGGACTTAGGATTAGTGTTGAGACTTGTCACCATTATCTCAGTCTGGTGGCTGAAGAGGTGCCTGATGATGCAACGCAGTTCAAATGTAGCCCTCCCATCAGAAGTTCAAAGAATAGGGTAAATTTGCTTGAAATATATGTTTTGTTTTTGATTCTTTTGCCTTAGGATTTGCTTTGGGATGCAATTGAGAATGGGACTATAGATTCGGTGGTGTCGGATCACTCTCCTTCGACTGCGGATTTGAAGCTGCTGAATCGCGAGGGTGCGAATTTTGGGGACTTTTTGAAGGCTTGGGGTGGGATTGCATCGTTGCAATTTGGTAGGTTTCCAATATCATATTATGAATCCTTCACAGTAAAAAATTAGTCAAAATATCATGAATATAAATTGTTCTGTGTATAATTAACAAATTGATTTAGATACGGGCAAAGTAAGTTTATTGGTTTTGTAACTATAAAGTAAGTCTAACCTAATGAAAATATATTCCAGGATTATCACTATTTTGGACTCAAGCCAAACAGAGATCTTGGCCAACATTCGCCGTAAACAAATATATGTCTACAGCTACGGGCAAGCTAGCAGGGTTGCATAACACGAAGGGTAGAATCGAGGAAAACTACGATGCCGATTTCGTCGTTTGGGATCCGTATGAAAAGTTTGTAGTTGAAGCGTCTATTATCCAACACAAAAATAAGGTTGGGGAATAGTAAATATTTGTTGAAAAAAATTGTTGAAATGTATGTGTTGAAAATTGCAGATAACGCCGTATTTGGGGAAGGAATTGTATGGGAAGGTTTATCGAAGTTATGTGAGGGGGGAAATGGTTTTTGAGGATGGGAAAGCTTTTTCGGCGCCAAAAGGAAAATTGCTGATTAATGTTTAAACGAAATGCCGGAGAATGTTTAAAATTATGACGGAAAAATCAAGATTTGATTTGATCAAGATTGCAATTTTAAATAAAAATTGAAAATTGTTGAAAGTTTTGTTGAAAGTTTGGCATTTTGTCCAAACTAAAACCTGCATAACTACAAAATTAGGAATATTTTATAGAACAAACTACATATTCGAAATATTCGCAGATTTGAAAAAAAATTTGATGAAAAATTTTTTCGAAATTATTTTCCTTAATTTTTTTTTTGTTGGTTACCTAAAACGGAAGGAAATGGAAGTACGGAAAACGATTTTCCAGTTTATTTCGCTCTAAAGTTACAAATAAGCAAATTTTATATATTTTGCGCTGTACACAATCACACATTTCCTACTGATTTGACGCTGTCATAACTTTTGAACCGCTCACCACAGAGATTTCTAGTCTTCACCAATCGATTCAGCGTCCCAAAATTAGTCGGAGAACGTATATAATATTCCCTGGGAAGCTTTCAGTTAAGAAATACCATCGACTAGGGAAGTCTAGAGCGCGGAAACGACAAAATGCGAGAAAATCGATTTTGTCAAAATCGTTATCTTTTGAGTCACAGCAAAATTTAAAAACGTTTCTGAAAGCATTTTTGCTGCTGATTACAGATATGCAAATTATATTTTGCTAACTCTTTTATTTCACTTTCTCCTGCAAAAATTGAAGAAATTTTTAAGAAATTTCGACGCTCGAATAATATCTCGGAAAGTCGTGAATTTCCCGCGGACAATTTTAGTGCATCAATGAAAAATGACTTTCTGAAATCGATGCTGCAATTTTTAATTATTCATTCATTTAATTATCTGCAACCGTTTCCGAGATATCTACTTAGCAAATCTAGAATTGGGAAAATTTCAGTTTGAAATTTATCGACGAAATATTGACTATTTCCGGACAATTTACACATCGACTTGTTCGTCTTGTCGTGTAGTTTCTGTGTGCCCAAAATGATTTCGCAGCTCTTTAACGTTATCAAAAAAATCGAAAAAAAACCGAAAAATCAGATATTTTTCGAACGAAATGATGGAAAATTTTTGTCGAAATTTTGTTTGCAAATTTTTTTCGTGATTTTATTTTGGTTACACGAAGGAAATCGAAGTACTGAAAACGGTTTTCCAGTTTATTTCGCTCTAAAGTTACAAATAAAAAAAATTAGATATTTTTTTGCTGTACACAATCACGCATTTCCTACTGATTTGACGTCATAACTTCCAAACCGCTCACAACAGAGATTTCTAGTCTTCACCAATCGATTCAGCGTCCCAAAAATTAGTCGGAGAACGTATATAATATTGCCTGTGAAGCTTTCAGTTAAGAAATACCATCGACTCGGGAAGTCTAGACCAGGGGTCTCCAAACTTTCCAGCCTTAGGGCCATACTAATTACTCCAGTAAGTTCCGAGGGCCAAAACCATATTATCATTGTTGCCGGTGGTAAAAAGTGAAATAGTCCACTGGTGAAAAAAAAAGTCCGAAAAAGTACGCAACGTTTAAAAAAGGCTGCAAATCGGACTAAAGTCCGCAAAACGGCAACACTGCATATTATTAATTTTCCTGTCATTATCTGTAATTTCTAGATTAGTCGTAGAGTACGAGCCATGAGGAGTAACGTGACACGACATCTGGTGGACACAAGCGGAAATAGGTAGTACCTTCTATCGCTAACAGATGGCGCTAATAGCACGTACAGAATAATCTCGTTGGTTCGAGAAAGTTCTGGTGTCTTCCACTCACTTCTAGATGGCAGTAATTGGAATATATAAGAAGGCTAGTGGCGCAACCACAAATCAGTTCCTATGACACTGTTGTGAAATAAAATAGTGCGTACCTCCTTAAAACCTGTTTGTGCGTGTTTAAGTTTTAGACATCTTTGTAACAGTATTTTGATTTGAATTGTTGCTTTTGTGTGTGATTTAGTAGTATGGAAAAGAAGCGAAAAATTGATAGTGAATGCAGAAAATTCAAAGATCAGTGGAACGTTCAGTATTTCGTAATTGAGTCCAGTAACAAGGCGCTATGTTTGATTTGCAATGAAAGCATAGCCGTTCTCAAGGAATATAACATTAAACGTCATTATGAAACAAAACATTTTCAAAATTACTCAAAATATACAGGAAGTTTGCGGACAGAAAAATTCGAAGATATGAAGCGCGGATTGAAATCGCAGCAATCTTCATTTACAAAACTCAAAACTGAACAAGAGGCTGCAACTCGTGCCAGCTTTCGCGTGGCTCTTGAAATTGCAGAACGTGGAAATCCATTCAGCGATGGAGAAATGATCAAAGAATGAATAATTGCAGTAGCCGAAGAAATGTGCCCTGAAAAGGTAAATTTATTAAAAACTGTCAGTACGTCAGCAAACACTGTGGCTCGAAGGGTAGAAAACATCGCTGAAAATATATCCTCTCAACTGTTCGACAAAAATGGACATGTTGAGTGGTTTTCTTTGGCCTTGGATGAGTCAACGGATGTGTCAGATACTGCTCAGGTGTTGATTTACATTCGAGGAGTAGATAAAAGCTATGAAGTGCATGAAGAACTTCTTGATATGTATAGTATTCATGGCACAACTACTGGTACAGATATTTTTAAAGGAGTTGAAATGGCCATTAATCAAAAGAACCTTCGATAGAAAAACTTGAAATATATTACAACTGATGGAGGCAAAAACATGAGTGGGAAAGATAAAGGAGTGGTCGCTCTTGTGTCAAAGGCTGTAGAAAATGACGGTGGTTCAAAACCATTAGTCTTACATTGCATCATTCGTCTTTGTGCGGAAAATGTTTGGATATGTCTGAAGTTCTGAAACCAGTCATATCAACTGTAAATTTTATCAGATCTTTTGGGCTGAATCACCGACAAGACAATTCCGACAATTTATTGAAGAGATTGGAGAAAATGACTTACCTTATCATACTGCCGTACGTTGGCTTAGTTGTGGGAAAGTCCTTCAGCGCTTTTTTGAACTTCGAGCAGTGATCGAAATTTTTTTGAATGAAAAGCATCGCCCTCTTACTGAATTACAAAGCAACGCATGGCTGTGGAAGTTAGCATTCTCTGTTGATTTGACAAAACATGTGAACGAACTGAATTTGAGACTGCAAGGAGAAAACCAGCATCTTCCTGATTTATACACTAATATCAAATCATTCCGGAAGAAATTGATACTGTTTCAATCACAACTACGAAGTAAATGTTTTTCACATTTTAAAACATGTGAAATGTTCAGCCACACCACTGAGACTGAGTTTCCTATCGATTTTGCAATCGAAACTTTGAGTGCTTTGAGTGCTAAATTTTGATACTCGTTTCTCGGACTTTGATGCCATTGCGAATCAAATTAAGATTTTTCAGAATCCTTTTGATACTGACATTGAAACCCTAGCCCCGGAACTTCAAATAGAAATGATTGATCTACAGTGCAGTGATATAATTAAGAACAAATATCAAAACTCATCTTTGTTGGAATTTTATAAGAGTCTTCCACTGACACAATTTGCATGAATTTGTTTATTTTGCATATTTGTGTGGGAAGACCTTCTCCAAAATGAAGTACACAAAAAATGTTTACAGATCTAAATTAACTGATGAGCATCTTAAATCTCTTTTAATAATTGGTACAAGTAAAATTAGTCCACAACTACAAACTATTGTCAGTGGAAAATCTCAATTACATAAATCTCATTAGTATTTCATATGTCATTATGCTAAGTTATATTTTTATTTAAAATGTATAAAATGTTAGTTGGATTCATTTCAATAATTTGTTAGTTATTATATACTGAAGTTAAATTTTCTGCATATTATACATGTCTTTACTCATTACAATTCTGTGTTTCTTTATCCAACTTATCACAAAAACAATAACAATAAGCCTACAACAATGTTATGAGTAGTTAGCCCATGACCATATCAATGTAGATGTCATATTAATAATTATTCAACATAAAATTAGAATACTTCAGTAAACTAAATTTAATTTGCTATAAAAAATATGTTCTCTAAAAGGAGTTTTCAAGTATGCTAGCTCTCCGCGGGCCGGACAAAATCTGTCCGCGGGCCGGATTTGGCCCTCGGGCCGTAGACCCCTGGTCTAGACCACGGAAACGACGAAATGCGAGAAAATCGATTTTTTCAAAATCATTATTTTTTGAGTTACAGCAAAATTGAAAAACGTTTCTGAAAGCATTTTTGCTGATGATTACAGATATGCCTAACTAAAGTTCGCTAACTCTTTCGGTTCACTTTCGCCTGCAAAAATTGAAGAAAGTTTTAACAAATTTCGGCGCTCGAGTAAAGATCTCGGAAAGTCGTGAATTTACCGCGGACAATCTTAGTGTATCCACAGGAAAATGACCTTCTGAAACCGATGTCGCAATTCGTTTTTGATTATCTGCAACCGTTACCGAAATATCTACTTAGCAAATCAAGAATCGGGTAAATTTCAGTTTGAAATTTCACAACGAATTATTGAAACTTTCTGGACAATAATAATAATTTTGTCCTTATCTGGACAAAAATAATTTCGCTGCTTTTTAGCGTTTTCGAAAAAATCGAAAAAAAAACGAAAAAGCATATATTTTTCGAACGAAATAATGAAAAATTTTTGTTGAAGACTTCGATTTTTTTTTGTTACACGAAGGAAATCGAAGTGCTGAAAACGGGTTTGCAGTTTATTTCGCTCTAAAGTTACAAATAAACAAATTTTATATTTTTTTCCGCTGTACAGAATCCCACATTTCCTACTGATTTGACGCTGTCATAACTTTTGAACCGCTCACCACAGCGACTTCTAGTCTTCACCAAACGATTCTTCGTCACAAAATTAGTCGGAGAACGAATATAATATTCCCTGGGAAGCTTTCAGTTAAGAAATACCATCGACTCGGGAAGTCTAGACCGCGGAAACGACGAAATGCGAGAAAATCGTTTTTTTCAAAATCGTTATTTTTTGAGTCACAGCAAACTTTAAAAACGTTTCTGAAAGCATTATTGCTGCTGATTCCAGATATGCAAATTATATTTCGCAATCTCTTTCGGTTCACTTTCGCCTGCAAAAATTGAAGAAATTTTTATGAAATTTCGGCGCTCTAGTGGAGATCTCGGCATCTCTAGTGGAGATCTCGGCATCTAAACAGCATATTACCAACTTCAAACCCATTAACGAAAGATTGTGTGCACTTCGCATAAAGACAACATTTTTCAACATCTGGCTCATTAATGTTCACGCCCCAACGGAGGATAAGGACGAGGCCACTAAGGACGAGTTCTATAGTCATCTTGAATCAATTTATGACTCATTGCCCTCAAATGACATCAAGATCATACTAGGTGACTTCAACGCGAAGGTTGGGAAGGAGGAGACACAAAGAGGAACAACCGGAGGGCACAGTCTCCACGACATTAACAATGACAACGGCCAACGTCTAGTTGATTTCGCCTGCAGTAGAAACGTAATAGTAAGCTCAACGTGCTTCCCGCATCGAAGCATTCACAAAAGAACCTGGGCGTCACCTGATGGAAGGACGTATAACCAGATAGACCACGTTCTCATTGATAAAAGGGCAGCCTCCAGCCTCTTAGATGTAAGAACCTACAGAGGGGCTAACTGCGACTCTGACCACTATTTGGTCAAAGCCTCATTCCGGTGTCGAATCGCAAACAGAAGACCTGCAAAATTCCAACCGACACTCAAATTCGACATCGAGAAGCTGAAAGACGAGTCAACCGCAGGCGCATACGCATCAGCTATAAACAGACATTTTGACCAAATATCCAACCATCACGAAATGCCAATAGAGCAGTTATGGCTCTCCATCAAAAATGACATTAAGTCTGTCGCAGAAGAGGTTATAGGCCACCAGTCCCGGCGAAAGAAAAACGATTGGTTCGATGATGAATGCCGAGATGCAATAGACAAAAAGAATGTAGCTTACAAACAATTCATCGAACGACCGACAAGAGCCAAGAGAGACATATTTGACGAACTCAGATGATCTGCAAACAAAATTTGTAGAAAGAAGAAAAGAAAGTACCTGAATGACGAGTTATGCAAAATGGACGAACATTTTAAGTCAAATAACACAAAAGCGGCATATGCAATAGTTAAAAACCAAAAACGAGGGTTTCAACCAAGTACGAGCCTATGCAAGGACGCGGCAGGAGGCATTATTAGCAGCACAGAGGAGATAAAGACGAGATGGGGGCAATATTTCCAACAGTTGCTTAACCCGAATTCACCACCGTCCACTACCGTAACTGACAACTTGACCGAGGCAGCTACTGACGAAAATATAGTGAGCCTCCCTACAGTAGAAGAAGTAAAAGATGCCCTCAACAAATTAAAAAACAACAAGGCGCCGGGCATAGACGACATTCCAGCCGAACTCCTGAAGAGCGGTGGTGAATGCGTAGCTACAAAAATTCACACCTTGCTGCTACAAATATGGACACAGGAAACACTACCTGACGATTGGCGAAAAAGCATTATATGTCCGGTATACAAAAAGGGTGACAAACTGTGCTGCGAAAACTATAGAGGGATTTCATTGCTGTGCACATGCTATAAAATCTTGACGAAGATCATTGAGTCTCGAATTAAACCCTATGCCGAAAATATAATTGGAGAATACCAAGGAGGATTCAGAGCCGGACGATCAACTACGGATCAAATTTTCTCAGTAAAGCAGGTGCTAGAGAAATGCTGGGAATATAACATCGATGTGCACCAAATATTCGTAGATTTTAAACAAGCTTATGACAGTATCGACAGAAGTGTACTGTACACGATAATGCTGGAACTGGGAATACCAGCGAAACTCGTTCGACTGACAAGGCTTACAATGACCAACTCAACATGCCAAGTAAGAATCCAGAACGAGCTGACAACAAGCTTCCTAACGCTCTCAGGGCTGAAGCAAGGAGACGGCCTTGCACCCACACTGTTTAATCTGGCTTTGGTAGTAGCTTACGCAGATGACATAAACATAATGGCGCGCTCAAAACTAGACGTCAAGGAAGTATTCGTTAATCTTGACACGGCAGCACTAGAAGTAGGGTTACGCATAAATGGAAACAAAACGAAAGTTATGGTACAATCACGAAGAAACACGCCAATCAGACAAAATCTAACGATAGCAAACTATAACATAGAAAATGTGGACAATTTCATATATCTGGGAGCCAATCTCTCCAAAGACGGCAATGAAATCAACGAAATAAAAAGACGCATAATGATAGCAAACAAGACATATTATTCGGTACTTCCTATAATCAAATGTAAAGACGTGCACAGAAAAACGAAGCTGCGAATCTACAAAACAATAATAAGACCTGTACTCTGCTATGGCAGTGAAACGTGGACCTTCATACAGGCATCAGAAAAAATGGTCAATGCTTTTGAAAGAAAGGTATTGCGACGAATCATCGGACCGGTGAGAGAACAAGGCGCATGGCGAATTCGGTACAATAAGGAATTGTATGCTATTTTTGAGGACCCAGAAGTCTCCACTCTCATCAAACTCCGAAAGCTACAGTGGGCTGGTCATGTACAGCGAATGGAAGACGGAAGAATACCCAAGCGAGTACAAAAAGGAAAAGCGGAAGGAAAAAGACCAGTCGGAAAACCAAGAAAACGCTGGGAGGATTCCATTGACGAAGACAGCAGATCGCTTCTGAAATTTGCAACGTGGAGGACGCGGTCATTGGACCGAGAAAACTGGAGACGGAGCATTCAGGAGGCCAAGGCCCGACTCGGGCTGTAGCGCCATTGATGATGATGAGTGGAGATCTCGGAAAGTCGTGAATTTTCCGCGGACGTATCTGACTGTATCTATAGGAAAATGACCTTCTGAGAGCGATGCTGCAATCCGTTTTTAATTGTCTGAAACCGTTTCCGAGATATCTACTTAGCAAATCTAGAATCGGGTAAATTTCAGTTTGAAATTTATCGAGTAATTATGGAATATTTCCGGACAATTTACACATCGCCTTGTTCGTCTTGTCGTGTAGTTTATGTGAGCCCAAAATGATTTCGCTGCTCTGTACCGTTTTCGAAAAAATCGAAAAAAACCGAAAAAGCATGTATTTTTCGAACAAAATGATGGAAATTTTTTGTTGAAAATTTTTTTGCAAATTTTTTTCGTGAATTTTTTTTGGTTACACGAAGGAAATCGAAGTACTGAAAACGGTTTTCTAGTTTATTTCGCTCTAATGTTACAAATAAACAAATTTTATCTTTTTTTCGCTGTACACAATCACGCATTTCCTACTGATTTGACGCTGTCATAACTTTTGAACCGCTCATCACAGGGGCTTCTAGTCCTCACCAATCGATTCAGCATCCCAAAATTAGTCCGCTGGCGTATATAATATTCAATGGGAAGCTTTCAGTTAAGAAATACCATAGACTCAGGTAGTCTAGACCGCGGAAACGACGAAATGCGAGAAAATCGATTTTTTCAAAATCGTTATTTTTTGAATGACATCAAAATTTAAAAACGTTTCTGAAAGCATTTTTGCTGCTGATTACAGATATGCTAATTATATTTTGCTAGCTCTTTCGGTTCACTTTCGCCTGCAAAAATTGAAGAAATTTTTAACAAATTTCGGCGCTCGAGTAGAGATCTCGGAAAGTCGTGAATTTACTGCGGATAATCTTAGTGTATCAATAGGAAAATGACCTTCTGAAACCGATGCCGAAGTCCGTTTTTAATTATCTGCAACCGTTTCCGAGATATCTACTTAGCAAATCGAGAATCGGATAAAATTCAGTTTGAAATTTCAAAACGAATTAATGAAACTTTCTTAACAATTTATAGATCGACTTGCTCGTCTTGTCGTGTAGCTTCAGTGTGCCAAAAATGATTTCGCTGCTTTTTACCGTTTTCGAAAAAATCGACAAAAACGAAAGACCATGTATTTTTCGAACGAAATGATGGAAAATTTTTCTTTAAAATTTTTTTGGAATTTTTTTTCGTGATTTTTTTTTGGTTACCCGAAGGAAATCGAAGTGCTGAAAACGGTTTTCCACTTTATTTCGCTCTAAAGTTACAAATAAACAAATTTTATATTTTTTTTTCGCTGTACACAATTACACATTTCCTACTGATTTGACACAGTTATAACTTTCAGTTATAACTGTGTCAAGAACAAAAGTCAACAACAGATTTTCGATAGAACTCTAAGAGTTCTACTGGGAACTACAAACAGAACTGTCGCGCGATTTTTTTTTATCTTCACTTCGTCGCATTGGTGAAGTATAATTTTTCGCAAATTTTTCTAATCTTTAACTTTACAGAAAAAAATTATAAGGATTTTCGATAGAACTCTTAGAGTTACTAAAGGATACTGCAAACAGAACTGTTCTGCGATTTTTATAAATTTTCATTCAAAATAATGGGTCCCTTATTATTGCAAATATCTTTTAAACTAAGGTTTTTATCAAAAAATGACAAAGGAATCTTTGATAGAACTCTTAGGGTGCTATTCAGATCCGGGAATAGAACTGTTTGTGCAAGTTTCAAAATTCATTTTTTTTTTTGCAAAATGTCAATTTTTGCAGAACTTTTTGCAATATTGATCAAGTACTCCAGAACTATGTTCGAGGTACAGGAATATGTAAAAAACGCACAGTTTTTCTCAAAAGTGGTTGCTAGCTCAATTTTGGTATTTTCCATTTTTTTTCGGGAAATTCTGCAGAACTATTGAAATTTTGCACAAAGTACTCTAGAACTATTTGTATACTATATCTGCCGGGAACTCTGATGTAATATTAAATTTTTGCAAATTCGGTTGCTAACTTCACAGGACTCAAAAATACTATATTGTTAGAAGATTTAAAATTTGGAAAATTGCATGTATCGATTGAAGATCTTTTGGTGAAGATCTTCGTCTTGCAAAGACGTTTTTATTCATCTTACTAAGCAGTTTTTCGCTGCTTCAGTTTCTGTTATTAACATTATATTAACGGAAGACAGTTTAAATAGGTGCAAAAATGAGTAGGACTGAACGGAATACTGTAAATTATTATTATGATGTTGCTTTATTGTAATTGTATATTGATTTCGATAAAATTACGGGCAGGATTTATAAGAATGTAATTGAAACGTGACAAATCCGCGTGAGTCACGATGACGTAATTTTAGTCGGTATTACGTCAACGGCTCCACATGTGGTTCGATTTGCGTCATCAAGGGTATCACCCTTCGCGACCTTTAAAACAAATGCATTGAAATGTGCCGAAGAAATTTATAAAGAATTCACTCGATTTCAAACGCATTTTAATATGAAAATTTATTTTTATGCTTTCATTAAACAAGCATGAATATTTGTTAAAAACTTAATTTCAAGGACGCCTATTACGCACATGGAATGCTACATGTTTACTAGTTCTCGTTTCATTATCACCCATTCTATTAACTGTTTTCTTTAAAATTTAAATATTAAAAAATCTAACAATCAATTTATTACTTGAAATCGCGTTTTAATAATTAAAAAACGAAATGGAAAATTGCGTATTTTGTGTCTTTTCGGCGTCATTTGAATCATGCGTAGGTCAAGGTGTGCGTGGAGCGAAGTAAGTGTTCAAATCTAGATGTCTCTGGGGGGATGAGATGTAAGGCGGGAACTTGGGTCGCGTTCACAACAAAATCTAAAACGCTGTTTGCACTTAAATGATTCTCAAACGATAACGAGCGCTTGACCGACTGCCATAACACGATAGCCTGTAAAACGACTTTTACACGGTCAATATTACTGTCAGTAAATATTTAATGAAATGCTAATTCAATACGCATTTTATGTTATACGATTATTATTACTATAGTCCATTTTTTTAAGAATGCAGTAACTAGAAACCTGATTTACACTATGACAAATGTTCAATCTAGTTACAAAATTTGGCGCTAAATTCAAATATAGTTACTTGAACATAAAATTGGTAATTTATTAAAGGTTTCATTGAATATCTTATTATTATTGATTAAATACTCCAAATGACAACAATAGTAATAAAATACAAACAAATAAATGGAGAAAAACGCAAAAAATCTAAATGATACAAACAGATCAGATGATAATTGTGAATTGACACGGCAGCCATTGACAACTGACAGCTGAAAAGAAAGAGAGAAATGAGGTTGAGATGGAGAAGTAAATATCGTCGGTGTGAACTTCTCCTCGATTTAAGCCAATCAGAGAACAAGGTCAAATAAGCCCTATCTTCCCTGTACTGCATTCTTAAAAAAATGGGCTATAGAAATATTCTTATAAAGTTCTATATCAAACAAAAAGTTTGCAAATTTTCTTAGCTTTTGCAACAACTTTTGACGCTATGAAAATTTGCCAGGTCATTAAAAACCTAACCTAACCTAACCTAACATTAACGTTTATTAAAATATTGTCAGTAATAATAATCATTAGGGCCCGGATTTATATGTAAATACATATTTTTAATTCAAATTATTTTCGGTTTTTATTTCGTTTTCTACACAAATTATGATATTTGGAAATAAAGATTACAATTTCTCGTTCCAAATGTCATAATTTGTGTGGAAAACAAAAAAGACCGAAAATTATTTGAATAAAAAATATGTATTTACATATAAATCCGGGCCCTAATAATCATAAATGGAACGAAATATCGACGGCTTATGGACTTTATGGTACATGCAAAACCTCGTAAGTTTGTTTTATTAATTTTACAGGAGATCAAAACGTTGCCTTTCTCAATTCGTTGGGTCATTTCGCGTGTTACATTTATTTTATCATTAACAATTCTGCTTTTTATATTTTTTTATTACTCATGCATTAAAAGTACTATCTTGGCGCACGTTTTTTAGTACGAGATATGCCACTTTTGCTGTATTAACCAAATAATTCTCTTCTTTAACCAAATAATTCTCACATCATCAACTTGGGTAACGCACGCAAATATTCAATATCGCTAAGTTACATTAAAAAAAAACATTGAAATAAATAGAATAAACATAATCAAGACCTCAATATTAAAAAAGCGACGTGAAAGTGAGACATTTATTTTCATTGCAAAATAAAATTTTCAGAAAACGTTTCAAAATTAATGTAAATTCTAGGAGACTGAGGAGCAGGGCCGTCCCTTGCAAGTGCGGGGCCCAGGGCAAAAAATTTTGGGGCCCCTTAGACAATTTTGTTTATAATTTTAAATCTACAAAATAATATTGGATTTTGAAATTTAATTGTAATGACACAACAAGAAAAATAAATCCTGTTTATTTGTTTTGCACAAGAAAAATAAAAAATCATAAATAAATAAACAGTAAACAAATAGTAAAATAAACATCTTTTTTTACTTAGTAGTAAAGCAAAAAATAATGAAAAACAATGTAAAATCTAAACCTTATAATGTTCGCATAATGCTGCGGGGCCCTCAAAACGCGGGGCCTGGGGCCTGGACCCCGCTCGCCCCGGTCTAAGGACGGCTCTGCTGAACTGAGAGTTCTTATGACGAATCCTATCACGACGAATCTTATCACCGTAGACAATTGAAAAAGCAAATTTTTCATTTTTGATTCTATTTCTCTTTTTTTGATGGCACCTGAATCCCCAACTTATAAGATACATCCCCTCGCATGAGTAATAACAAATATTTGTTTTGTTGATTTTTAAACCATATTCTCTACTATAGTTCTCTAATTTGTTCATTATGTTTAACAGTTGTTCTTCGTCTGCTGCAATAATCAAGGTGTCGTCCGCATACCTCAGGTTACTTATTTTTCTTCCTCCGATTGATATTCCACCTTCCCAATCGTTTTCTAAGGACTTTTCTCATGATGTATTCGCTATATATGTGAATGTGGGGCGAGAGTATGCATCCCTGTCTGACACCGGCCTCTATCTTAAAAGCTCGGGACACTGTTTGTCCTGTTCTAACCTTGGCGTTATTGTGTTGGTAGAGTCTCTTAATTAAAAATATCAGATGCGTTGGAACACCCATTTCACCCATCACTTTCCACAGAAGTGACCAGTTCACTGAGTCGAACGCTTTCGTATAGTCCACAAAACACAAATATAATTTTAAGTTGTGTTCTCTCGTTTTTTCAATGATCTGCCGGGCATTGAGTAGCTGCTCTCTCCTGGTATGAACCCTCTCTGCTCGTCCGATATTTGTGGGAGTAGAAATGTTTTCAAGCGTTCATTAATGATGTGGAGTAATACTTTGCTTGCGTGTGAAATGAGAGTTACTGTTCTGTAGTTATTACATTCCGTCGGTGATCCTTTTTTATGGATGGGGATGAATATAGATTCGCACCATTCCATTGGCCATTTGCCCGTTTCCCATATTTTAGAGCATAACGCGTGCATTACATCTGTTCCGTAGTGTCCCATGGCTTTAAGTATTTCAGCTGTGATGCCATCTGCCCCAGTTGCCTTCCTATTTTTGAGTGTTTTTATAGCCTTTTCTACTTCTGATTTTAAGATCCGAGGTTCTCTTTCTTGTGGTGTTACTTGTTCTTCGGATGTTGTCGGGCTAACTGACTTATATAAATCTTTGCAGTATTGTCTCCATACTTCCGCTATAATAATTGGATCTACTATAACCTTCTCGTTTTTGTCCTTTATAATTTGTGTTCGTGGTTTAAATTCTCTAGCTAGATATCGTACTTTATCATCTTCTTCTTCTTTAATCCATAGCCGGCGCATGGAGAGGTGGTCGACCTCGTAGCCAGTACGCTGCTGTTGGTGCCGCTAGATTCCGTGCTCCATTCACTATACGCTTCCATGCTAATCGATCAGTTGCAACGGTTCTTGCCTCAGCTGTTGTTATTCGCTGGTTTTTTAAATCGTTCTCTACGTGTTTCAACCAGGTGGTCTTCGGTGCTTGTTTTTGTGTTCTCCAATCAAGAGGTCGTTTTTTCCATAGGAGTTTGTGCGGTACTCGATTGTCGCCCATCCTACAGATGTGGCCGAACCATCGTAATCGGCGTTTTTGAATTTCCTCAACAATCGGTGTCTGTTGGTCGCACCTTTCTCTGATTGTCTCATTTCGGAGGTGGTTGAGGAGTGAGACGCAGAGAATCTGTCTCAGGCATCGCATTTGGAAGGCCTCGAGCTTGTTAAGGTCTGGTTTGAGTAATGTCCATGTTTCCGATCCATAAAGAAGAATTGGGAGGATCAGCGTCCGGTATAGGCGTATTTTGGTTTTGATGGTAATATTCGTCCGCTTCCATATGCACCACTTGAGTGAAGCAAACGTTGCTGTTGCCTGGCCTATCCGGCTGTGAACTTCGGCTGTCGAAGCTACTTTCTTCTCCACAACCAGTGATCCCAAATATTTGAACTGTGGTACCTGCTCGATTGTGGTTCCATCGAGGTAAACTCTGGCTTCAGATCCATCCGTTGTAAGCACTTTGGTCTTATCCGCATTGATTCTCAGTCCGTATGACTGGGCAATGCGGGAAATGTCATACAAGGTGTCTGTTACTTCGGCATTTGTGTTGGCGAAAACCGCACTGTCATCGGCGAACATCAGATCGGTTAGGAAGTTTTTGTCATCATATCGAACTCCGCGTCGCCCATCAAACGCTTTTCGCATAATCGTGTCGATCACAATGTTAAAAAGGAGCGGCGAGGCCACGTCTCCTTGCCGGACTCCGGTTCGAATCGGGAATTCCTCAGACATGTCGTTTCGGATACGAACATTGCTGGTTGAGCCGTCGTACGATGCTTGAAGAAGTTGAATGATTTTCAGTGGCACGTGTTCGATCTTCAGGGCTTCCCACAAGCTTGTCCAATCGATGCAATCAAAAGCAGATTTGAAATCGATGAAGACGATGACAGTTCGTTTGCCACATCGAATTCTTTCTTCCATTAGCTGACGGAGAGCAAATATCTGATCGATGCATCCTCGATGTGGTCGAAATCCAGCTTGTTCTTCCCGGCTTGTTTGCTCTCGATGTTTCTGTAGTCTTGATTGTATGATTTTCATAAATACTTTGCCGACGATCGAGAGGAGGCTAATACCACGGTAATTCTTGCATTCCCGACTGTCGCCTTTCTTCAAAATAGGCACAACAATCGCTTTCTTCCACACGGATGGAACACAATCTGAATGCCATATATGCACTGTGAGAACGTGAAGTTGATGTAATAAGACGTCTCCCCCGGCTTTGATCATTTCGGCAGTTACTTGATCTCCTCCCGGCGCTTTACCATTTTTCAGGGATTTTATTGCCGTCTTCACCTCATTGATTGTTGGTTCAGTATCGGGAAACTGATTTATCGGCTGCTCAATAATCGGCAGTTCGGGTGCTGGACCTACTGGCGGATTGTGGTTGTACAGCTGATGAAAGAATTCTCTCCACCGCTGTAGACGTTCCTGAGGAGAGGTCACGAAAGTTCCATCCAATTTTTTGATATTGTCATTTGTTGATGTTGTTTTGCCACTTAACCGTCGGATTGTCTGGTACAGCGTCCGGTACTCATGCCTTGACGCTGCTTCTTCCATGTCAGCCGCGATGTTATTCCAGTAAGCTTCCCGTTCCAATTTCATTTTCTGTCGAACTTCTTTGTTCAATCGTCGGTATTGTTTGAAATCGACGTGTTTCATTTGCTTCCGCTGGTCGACTAGATTGAGACAGTCGTCCGAGATCCATTGCTGCGTCCGTCGACGGATGGGCGGACACAGCTCCGTTGCACACCCCACAATAGACTCAGAAAGTTGTTTTTCTTCTCTGTTGATATCGACTGGTATCGTGAGTGCTGCAAATTTGTTGGATAATGCGATTTGAAATTTTCGGCTGGTTTCAGGGTCTCGCAGACAGGCCCAGTTCCTCTTGGCTGATGGTGGTGCCTTTTTCTTTGCTCTTTGTAATTTCAATTGTAGTTTCACTCGGACAAGATAATGGTCTGATCCACAGTCGGGTCCACGCATCGCACGTACATCTTTGAGCGTCGATCGGAATCTGGTGTTGACCAAAATGTAGTCCAACATCGCCGAATCGTTGCCGGATGGATTTCGCCACGTGAGTTGATGTTTGAGGGGGTGACGAAAGATGCTGTTGCCGATGATCAAGTTGTTTGACGCTGCAAATGATAAGAGGCGTAATCCGTTGTCATTTATTTCCCCGTATCCGAATTTTCCCATCGTTTCTTCCCAACCGGTTCGATCTGCACCCGTATGTGCATTAAAGTCGCCCATAAGTACGATTAATTCGGTTTGGGGTATTGTATCCAGTGTGTGCTGAAACTGGGCATAAAATTCATCCTTGTTTGTGTCCGGGCTGGTCTCAGTTGGGGCGTAGACGGATACGATATGGGTCTTAATCGTTCCATCAATAGTGATAACCGCCAGACGCTCGGATATCGGTTGGAATGCGATAACACTGGCAGAGGCCCGTCGATCAACCAAAAAGCCAACGCCCGCTTCTCGTTTGTCGCCACCAGAATAGAATAGCGTCATCGTCTCGTCGATTGATGGTGGGTCAACCTTCATTGTCCCAGATCCTGTGAGCCGCAGTTCTGATAATGCACAGATCGATATTTTGCATTTCAATAATTCCTTGGCGATAATTTCCTTTTGACCAACGTGATGTCCCGTTCGCACATTCCATGCGGCGATTCGTATTTCTGATTTCGGTGTGATTAACCTGAGTCTTTGGCCAGTAGTCCACTTCTCACCAGCATCCCTGGTTCCCAAAGGTGGCGCATCGGCTGCCCCGGATGCGGTAGCATTAATTCGTAAGTGGTTAAGTCGTGTATCCATGCGGTTTCTTGCCTAGTTTCTTCGGTTTCCCGATTCTGGTCGGCGCGGCAGGCCGACCACCCTCCTCCTTTCACACCCTGGGCTTGGGACCAGACGACGGCGGAGACGACGGTGTATTAGGTCGAAAAAGGAGGGAGAGCAAAAAATACGTTTATGTCACTTTGACATTAAAACGAATCGCGATCTGTATGTACTTTATCATACAGATCAATAAATCGCGATCTGTATGTACTTTATCATACAGATCGCGAGACTCTCCGTGCTGGGCGTGGTGTTGTAGTTCCGTGCATGTATTTTTTAAATGGTTGTTTTTGTCCCGTCTACATTCCTGTTTGATTCGTTTGTTAAGATGTTTAATTACTTGTCTTTTTTCATCTTCTTGCATGTTTGAGTTCTTAATTTGTCTTCTTTGGTCTATCAATTTTATTGTGTCATTGGATATCCCCAAAAAGACGTCATCGCCCACAGGGGGCGATATCGCCCACTTTGGGAATCGCTGAGTTAAAGGATAAGTTATATCAGTTAAGGTTTAGGCCGAGGCCGCACTACGGTTTTTTCCCGCGAGCAGTAACCGCTATAACCGCGAAACCGCTCGAGAAACACACAGTACACTATTAGAAACAGTCGCGGGAAAAAACCGCAAGTGAGGCCGCTTGTATTGCTTATTTGAGTCACAAATTAACGCGGTTAAAAACCGCGGTGGTTTAGCCGTAGTGCGGCCTAGTGTTGCGAACTGGTAATTTGGTATAGTGCTGCTCCAGGATCAGAACAATGGATGAATTAATTACACGCAAATATGTCCTTTGTATGTAATTAAATACTACTTATCTGCAAATATCTTACAATATGTACAACTAATCGCTAACTTATTACAATAATTACTAACTAACTTAAAAATAATAAATAATAAACAATACACTTAATTCTACGAAACTTATGGTCGAAACCCAGAATTTACTTCAACGAAAATACGGAGGTTCGTCTTCAAAACCCAAATTACTCTCTTGCTAGCTCAATTCTGACTGCCCCTTTTTAACTTCCCCTCTACCTCATCACCTCGGTCTTGGTGTGAGTCCTCCCCTAATCTTTATAGAAAATTTCCAAAACTCATAAAACAAAATCCTCTCGGCGTCTCGGCACGATCCCTAAGTTCGAGCGTCTGCCCGCATGATTTAGATAAAGCAGACTAATGGTCCTAAATAAACAAAAACTAATCGGGTGTCCACTTAGTTTTCTTTGCCGACTCGTGAGAAACTGAAATTCTTTGAAACCAAAATCGCGAGATCACAACACTAGATCTAAGTATGTTTTAGTAGTTTTTAGAAAATTTTAAATAAACGTAAATTTTTGTGCGATTCTAATCTGTGTTTTGTAGGCGTGTGTATGATAAGTGTATTTAAAATTAATGTTTTTAAATATTTTTGCATTTTTTTAATATTAAAAAGATATATATGAATAAGGGGGCTTGGTTAAGGACGCTTAAGTAAAGTAAAGAAATTGGCAACGCAGCGAGTAAAGCGAAAAAAGTAAAGTAAAATTCCATTGTTGTTAGTAAGTGAATGGCTGGTGAGTAGTAGCGCGCAGCATACGTTGCGTCCGTTGTGAACGGGGCCGCGTTTTCCTAGCCCGCGCTCAGTCGCCATTGCTGTGACGCGCGCTCTGTTACAAATTCCCTCATCCAGTGACGACCGCCCAGAAAATTTGACGTGGCTACTACGTATAGCCCTCTTACCCAGTCCGGTTACAGCAAGCTGGTGACGAGGAATACGTAACTGGTAAGTACCCAGCTGAAGAATAATAACAATCCGTCATGGTCCAGCCAGTCTCTGAGGGTAGTTCGTTATTTTAACTGGTGCCGTCTCAAGTGCTCCGAACTCGGAAAATGTCTTGCCTTCTCGATAGTTTACTAGAAAAGGTATCGGAATATGGCGTCATTTTCATACTTTTCTACGCGATTTAAAATTAGAATTTATCTGCTCGTGTCGCCTACGACGCTTTATCTGCGTCTGTAAATTCAGATTCGCATTTGTCATTGCCCGTGTTGTCTAATCTGTGCATCTTTGGTTAGGACAACTGTCAAAACACACAAACATTAACAAATTCGCTATTGCATAACAAACAAACCATTAATAAACCACTAATAACTCTTAATTAAATACTAACCTACAATTATTTAAACTTTATATTTAATCTTAACAATTTCTTTACTTCAGCTTTTAGCAATGATGTCATTGTTTGAATATAAACAAAACGTTTTTTTTATTGGATAAGCCAACTTAGTTTTATTTTTAGCTTAAGAATTTTTGAAAGTTTATTTTAAATTTGCGTTTCATTTTAACTTCAAACAACAAAAATTGTTAATTTTAATAAAAATTGAGGGGGCAACACTAGTTGTAGTATAATTAATATATTTGAAATATATTTAAATATATTTTAAATAATATAAATATATTTAAAATGTATATATTTAAAATAAACATAATAGTACGAAATATAGCCTGATTATAATAAATATTCCACCTGTTCGACAATCTACAAAATTAAACAATCATCAATACAATTTTGTAGATTGTCGAACAGGTTGAATATTTATTTTATTCAGGCTATATTTCGTACTGTCATGTTTATGTTAATTTTAAGTTTTTTTTTAGTAAAATATTTAATATTTTATTGCAAACTTTAATTATATTACTTATATATGTTATGATAAAAGTACAAAATCAGCAAATGTGAACATTTACTGGTATATGTATAGATAGGTAAATCTGAGATCAGCTTTATATATCTACTTTTACCGGAAAATGTGTACTTTTTGTGTTAAAATATCACGTGTCTTGTTGGACAGCCCATGCGTTGTGTATGTTAATGTCAACCTCTAACAATTGCCAACAACATTATGCATATGTTCACATTTGCCAGAAATAATTGGTTAATGTAAGTTGAACTCACATTTACCAACCAAGAAGGTAAATGTGTACATATACCAGTAAATGTGCACATTTACCAAACTACGTACTTTTACTGTAACATATATATTATATATTACTTATATATCAAAAATTCTACATCCGAAAGGGTAGAAGAATTTCGATTATAATAATATCCAAAATCTTGGCACATTTCCTTCAATTAGCAATCGTAATTTTTATTTTATTAAAATAACTCAATTGATTGTAATAATTCAAATTCGGAATATTGTAGGATCCTCAAGAATTTCTGGAGCAATAAACAAATTTGGATCTGTCGGCTTAAATTCGCAAAAACAAATTGTTTAGTTCAATAAGCATCTAGACATCATATTAGAAGGACAAGACGAGAAGAATACAACTAGCTAATTTGTTTATACAAACAAATAAAAATTTAATAGTTGGAACACAGCCTGAATATATAAATATATTCAACCTTTGCAGAGCTCTATAATATTACTGAGCCTTTTTAGGACTACCAAAACAAATCTCACGTGAAGCCTGCCTGTTATTAGCTTTCAGTCCACCTTCATGGCACTTGACAAAACCCAGAAAAATAGCATCGTTTTTTAAAATCATGTCTTTCCATTAAGTGAATAGCCAACTGCAAACGCATTTCGAGATTTATCTCTCATCAGTGCAGCTTTGCTTTTATTAATAACAATTTGTAAAACACACCTACAAATTGTTATTAATAAAAGCAAAGCTGCACTGATGAGAGATAAATCGCGAAATGCATCTGCTACTTACCTATAATATATCAGTATATACTTATAAGTTATCAGAAAGACATGATTTTAAAAACAATGTTATTTTTATGGTTTTGGTAGTCCTAAAAAGACTCAGTAATTGGTATTTTTTTTGTGTGGGTCGTTTGGCTGCAAAGCCTTTCTGCACTGCGACCAACCTGATCTATTGTGCTTACCAACTTGATCTATGGTGCTTCAGTAATTGGTATAGAGCTCCAGAAAAGTTGAATATATTTATATATTCAGGCTGTGTTCCGATTGTTTCAAGTTTGTATGATTATCTATAACGTAGGATGGTTTTACCAATTCCATCTTAGTGATACATTTTAACAAAAATTGTTAGGAGAATGTATTGCCAAGATTTTGAATTGGTAAAACCATACAACATTATAGATAATCAGATAAACTTAATAAAGACGGAACAAAGCTTGAATATATAAATATACTCAACCTTTCTGGAACTCTATAATACTAATGAGTCTTTTTAGGACTACCAAAAACAAATCTCTTATGAAATTTGTCCGTTATTCTATAGCTTTCAGTCCACCTTCGTGGCACTCAACAAAAACCATAAAAATAACATTGAGTTTTAAGATCATGTCTTTCCGATACCTTGAGTGGATAGCCATCTGTGGACGCGTTTCGAGATCTATCTCTCATCAGCACAGCTCTGCTTCCATGAACAATATTTTGTAAATCACTCACTTGAAAACCCATGTGGTGTTGGGGTTAGATGTTTTTAATTTTGACATTTTGTGAGAGAGACATGAACTTAGCAGGTTATTGATATAACGTTATTGATATAGTATTATAGAGTTCCGGAAAGGTTGAGTATATTTATATATTCAAGCTTTGTTCCGTCTTTATTAAGTTTATCTGATTATCTATAATGTTGTATGGTTTTACCAATTCAAAATTTATCATTTATATCAATAACCTGCTAAGTTCATGTCTCTCTCACAAAATGTCAAAATTAAAAACATCTAACCCCAACACCACATGGGTTTTCAAGTGAGTGATTTACAAAATATTGTTCATGGAAGCAGAGCTGTGCTGATGAGAGATAGATCTCGAAACGCGTCCACAGATGGCTATCCACTCAAGGTATCGGAAAGACATGATCTTAAAACTCAATGTTATTTTTATGGTTTTTGTTGAGTGCCACGAAGGTGGACTGAAAGCTATAGAATAACGGACAAATTTCATAAGAGATTTGTTTTTGGTAGTCCTAAAAAGACTCATTAGTATTATAGAGTTCCGGAAAGGTTGAGTATATTTATATATTCAAGCTTTGTTCCGTCTTTATTAAGTTTATTGCCAAGATTATTAAGAAAATGAAACTATGAAATTAAGTCTCAAGAATGTCATAAAATTAAGAGGATTGAGATGGAGTCCACAAGAAATGGGGTCCTCGGATCACATAAGTTTAAGAACTCCTGATCTAATGCATCTAGTTATCGAGTGATTTATTTAAACTTCTGCTTTCTTATTAAAATCAATTGGACATTAAACTTAGTTTTACTTTAAGTTAGTTTAGTTTAAATGTGGCTACCTACATTTTATTTTGATCTATAGTCCATTTTTTAAGAATGCAGTATAGGGACTTATTTGACCTTGTTCTCTGATTGGCTTAAATCGAGGAGAAGTTCACACCGACGATATTTCTCAACCTTCTCTACTCATCTCTCTGTTTTTACATACATTTGCAGTCACTGGCGTAGAATCTAGTGATTAAATATTTGTTAAATTGTAATTAAATGAATATAATACTACGAATAATTTCTAAATATAATAGAACGTTATAATACAATAACGTTATAATATAATAATATACACAATAATGTTTTATATATAATTTAATATTTTGTAATAGCTTATTTTTGGGTCATTTCACACTTTGCAAGCGATCAATTTATTGTTTTTTTCTCTAGTAGCATCAGACCTCTATATATAATTTAATATTCAATTTTAAATTTAAAGATAAAAAATTAACACCAGGTATATTTTTTTCATACGGCAATGACTGCCGTGTCAATTCACAATTGTCATCTGATCTGTTTGTATCAAACAGATACAAACAAGATTTACATTTTTTGCGTTTTTCACCATTTATTTAATACACCAACTACTGTTAAGATAAGAAAGTACTTAACTAATAATAAGATATTCAATGAAACCATTAATAAATTACCAATTTTATATTCAAGTAACTATATTGAAATTTAGCGCGAAACTAGATTGAACATTTGTCGTAGTGTAAATCAGGTTTCTAGTTACTGCATTCTTAAAAAAATGGACTATAGTATGTATTACTATAGCCCATTTTTTTTAAGAATGCAGTAACTAGAAACCTGATTTACACTACGACAAATGTTCAATCTAGTTCGCTCAATTCAAATATAGTTACTTGAATATAAAATGGGTAATTTATAAATGGTTTGATGGAATATCTCTTAAATTCACCAAATGGAAACAATGGTAATAAAATACTAACAAATAAATGTAGAAAAACGCAAAAAATCAATCAATTTTGAATTGACACGGCAGCCATTGACAACTAACAGCTCAATATGCATTGGCGTACGAAAAAAATATACTTAATTTTTTAATTTTTTATTAATTAATATAATTTTTTATTAATTAATAGTAGGATTAATTAATTTTTTGATCTTTAAATTTAAAATTGAATATTAAATTATATATAAAACATTCTTGTATAATATAGTACTTATTAGCCATAGTATAATTTAACGTTCTATTATATTTAGAAATTATTCATAGTATTATATTCATTTGATTACATATCACTAAATTCTACGCCAGTGACTGCAGTATGTGAAAAGAGAGATGGAGAAGTAAATATCGTCGGTGTGAAATTCTCCTCGATATAAGCCAATCGGAGAACAAGGTCAAATAAGCCCTATCTTCCCTGTACTGCATTCTTAAAAAAATGGAATATAGTGTACTATATGCTAGAGTAGTGTACTAAATAATACTGCATCACATTGGGAAACTAGCTCAGATCAACCGTATTTTGATTGTTCTCAAGAACTAAAAGTAGTCTACATCTTATATTATTAGTTCTTTATTTATTTTTACAAAAAATAGATAATACAGCTATGATAATAGATATACAGTCGAACCTGGATAAGTGAGATCTCAAGGGACCACGATTTCTTTTTCGCTTATAGAGGTTTCTCACTAACCTGAGGTCCTAGCTTATAGAGGTACACGAGTGGCCTTTTTCACTCATAGAGGTTAGTAAACGATACAGCAAATATGGAATGAATAAATATATGTAAGCATTTTATACATAGACTTACTTATTTACAAAAAGGAAAGAAACAATTCTACACATTTATTAAAAAAATCCGTTAGCTTTTCTGTTTTTCCGTTTTTACATTGTGTGAATGCTTTATGAATATTGTTTTATCAACAACCGCCGAGTATTCAAAAAACTTGTGTATCTTCTCCAGTGCCTTAAAAATTTCTTTCTTCTTTGGAATGTTCTCTGCTTCTGTATTCAAAGTTTGTGATCGGTCGGTTTCATCTTCACTGTCATTTTTGTCAGTACATGTTCTCACATAATTCAGCAAGATATCGTCAGCGGTAAATTCTCTGTTGGTAGCCAGGTCGACGCCAATTTGTACAAAATCTTCATAGGTTGAAGTTTCCACATCAAAAATAGATTCCTGAGCCACAAGCTTGGTCCATTCCTCATTGCTAGGTCCAGCGTTTCATTATCTTCTGGCAGAAATTCTTGTTTATCTGATACAAAATCTGGCTTTTTTGAAACAGTTTTTGACAGTAACATCACTTACTGTGAACCATGCTTTCTTTGCAAATTTCATGGCTAGAAGTACATTAATATCCAGGCTATGATTTGCTTCGAGGTAGCTAAGAGTATTTTGAACAACTTCTCTGCGATAAAAGCATTTCAATGTGTATATGTTATCTTTATCTAAAGGTTGAATAATAAAAGGTTGTATTTTCAGGTAAGAACATGACTTACATTTTGGTAATTCAATAATAAGTTGGTTATATCAATAAAAAGCAGGATTTTTTTACGTTTCATCTTCATACATTTATATTTTTCTTACATTTCCTTATTAACTCTTTTCAACCAATGTTGAAATAATATCTTTGTCATCCAAGCTTTTGTATTATTGGCATAATCAACAAGTAGAGTCTTGACACCTTTAAAACATCTAGCTCGTTTTGATTTCCCAATGATGAAAAGAGGGAGCTTGTCCGCACTGGTCATGTTTATGCATTGCAAAATAGTTAGATGTTCCTTACTTTGTTTCCCTCCATGATATTTTTCTACTTTAAATGTAACTGTTTTGCCAGAAAGGCACTTGAAGACCCAAGCAGTTTCATCTGCATTTTAAATATCATCTGGATGATACTCCTTTAAGAAACTAGACAAATCTTCGGTCGATTGGTTACACATGCTTTGGTCTACAGATTTACTTTCTTCAGCTACTTTTTTAAAAGCTATATCATTACGCCTTTTGAAACCCTCTAACCAGCCATTACTAGCCGAAAAGTTCTGAATTCCAAATTTTGAAGCAAAATCTTTAGATTTTTGTTTTAACAAGGGTCCATCTGTGAAAATATTCTTGTCGGATCAAACAAACTCTTTGTTTGATCCATTCTAAAAGGCATTTTTCTATATCGGGAAGCTCGGGAAGTCGACCCCTCTTAACATTTCCGTGTCTCTCGGAGCACTGATACTTATATTTGATATAATTCTGATTTGATACTGATATTTTACAATACGCGATTTCCAACACTCAAACGCATTCACGATTTTGAGTTTATCACTTAGAGACAACACTTGTAGTTTTCTTTTAGACATGCCGAAGGTATTTAAAAAGATTGCGTTTTGAAATGCGTCTTCGCCTTTGAGAGATTTGTCGCAGACTAACTTATTATGCCCGATCCACACGTTTGCCACTTGCCGCAAACTACAAACCTGTACAAATGCTTGAATATGTAAATACAAGCATATGGATATCGCACAAACACTTGCTGCAAATTTATTTGATGTGAATTAAAAACCGAAATAATCGACTTTCTCTTATGGAGGTTTCTATTTTTCACTCATAGAGGTTTTACACCCTAAAAATGACGAGACCAAGCAATGACTGTCATAGAGTTTTTTCCCTTAACCAGTTCTCACTTATCCAGGTTTGACTGTATTACTATACATTGTCATGATTCAGTTAGTCTACATCTTATATTACAACAGATTAGGTGCATTTGACAATAACACAAGTTAAGTAGTAGAAAGCTTTTTCTTTTTAAAATAAATACAGAAATATTATTTATTTTCTAAAGCATTGAAACCTCTCAATAGGGAATTTGCATGTTTTTTTTTTAAATTCACTATTTACGCCGTTATAACATATAAATACTGTATAAAAATGCTGTAATTAAGTTTAACACTTTCACTGCTATGGACTGTTATAGTAGTTCAATTGATTTGGCGGCCAGATGCTTTGGACTGCTATAGCAGTCTATCGACTTCATGAATTCATTGTGGCTTTTTTAAACATAACAAAGACATTAATAAATATATATGTTACAGTCAAAGCGTTAACACAGTGGATGTATCTGGTCACTGGTAAAAGCATACATTAACTGAATCATTCGGACGAAGTGTATATACATTAATTTATGAATAGTTTCACTAGATAATGTATACACTCTATATTTAAAATTAGTTAAAGTAGTATTAGGACTATTTAACTATAAGATGTTTATTTTTTACTTTTAATCTTAAAAGGGTTGACGACATCTTTCTTGAAATACAGTCGAACTTCCCTAAGTCGAATTGCCATAGTTCATGAAAAAAAATTCGTGTTATATCGTCTATTTTTGGATTACCGATTCTCGGAAGAATAATATTCTTTCGTAATCTTCCTAAAGCACACCCGCTGGTAAATTCTTAGTTTTGCTTTATTCGAGTTTTTGGTGATCATAAAATATGAAAAATAAAATGTCTGGTAATCTGCCCGAGGATTACACTCTCGACGGTTTATGGTAGGCAATATCCGGGGTCAGAAGTTTTGGAAAATACGTGGCGGTTAAAAAATTGGAGTTATAATAAATTAAATTTTTTCATTGTACAAATTTTTACCACGAGTTATGGAAAAATTCGAGTTAAGGCAAATTCGAGTTATGAAAGGTAATTTATATATAAAATAAATATTGGAGTTATAGAAAAATTGGAGTTACAGAAGTTCGAGTTACGGAAGTTCGACTGTATATTCATTAATTTTTTTGTTCTAACTAAATAACCTACTTCTTAAACCGCATTTTACTACATTATCTCCGTTCGTTCCTATGTTATAGTACCTAGTAGACAGACAAAAAAGACAAGACTAGGCAGACAACACTAAGCAAACAAAACTAGATAGACAAGAATAGACAGACAAGACTAGACAGGCAAGAAAAGACACTGAAGACTAAACAGACAAGACTGGACCGTCATGATTAGACAGAATTAGACATGTCTAGACAGACAAGATTAGACAAGGAAGGCTAGACAGACACCACTAGACAGACAAGACTAGAGAGACAAATGCAGACTGTCTAGGCCAGGCCAGGGGTCGGCAAACTCTATATACTTAAGAGCCAATTTTTTACTTAAAATAATTTCAAACTAGATCAAGAGCCACTGATGCCATTTTTCATAAATTGCCTTTGCGATAATATTATTAATGGCCTTGACTACCAACTCCAAAACTTTACCAATATTTTCTGGAAATATTTGCATGTAGTGTGCTAGTGCATGCAAGCACGCAAGTGCTTCCTGGTGAATTATGCAATGGAAAGATAAAACGTCATGATTTTTTCTTTTAAAATTGTGACAAATCCTTTTTCCAAAGCCAACGTCTTCTCCTCGTGTTTGACTCAGGAGTTCTTATTTGGGACCATATGATGAAATATTGCAAGCAAAGAGGATAACTTGTGCAGCACCCTTTTTGTCACCAGACTCATCGATAGCTATTGATATCGCTGATGCTAATTTAATGCCCTCAACTTCTTGTTCGCAGACAATCGCAGACTTGTGTCTGTTACAGTTTTGGCAGACAATGGTAATTTTTTTATTTTATTTCTTCTTCTTTTGAATAGGCCTACTTTGGACCACGCTTGTTCAATTGTTGGGCTTTGACCTTTGCCCAGTATTGTCGCATCTTCTGCCGGTGTAACTCCTTTCTCTGTTCTGTCCAGGGGGTACCTTTCCTTCGAGGTTTTTCCTGAAATCCACGGACTTTCTTCAGGGTGCATCTCACAGACTGTCTGTTTTTGAGATCTGTTATTCCCGGTTCGTTAATATCCTTCTCGGTCTCTGTCAACCAAGCAGTACGAAACTTCTTGTTTTGCCAGAAGGTGAACAGACGGTTGGTTAGTCGGTTTGGAGGCAATCTTGCAACGTGGCCATAGAAAGCTACCCTTCTTTTTTTTTGCTTGCGCAGTCAGAGAGCATCTCAATATGTTCGTAGAGCTCAGAGTTATACCGTCTTCGGAATTCCCAATCTTCCTTTATCGGGCCTAGGATCTTCCTGAGGATTCTCCTCTCTATAATTTCCAATTTCTCTATTAGACCCCTTCAGTTCAAGGGAGACACTCCATGGCATACAGGGCTTCTGGTCGTAACACTGATGTGTAGTGCTTAAGTTTCAGGTTGCGTGACAGGCATTTCTTATTGTAAGTGTTCTTAGTCAGCCGATAGACTAGTTCTAACTTTTTATTTTATTTATATCTGTTTTATTCTTAAAATTGTATGTTATTGTTAATATTATATTGTTATTGTTAATTGAAAATGTGTATCAGCTACTTTTATAAAACAACTTTTTCTGTACTCACCATCAGTGAATGGTTTTCTGATATTGACGATTTCGTGACTCACGACAAAGCTTGCCAAGTTAGCATTATTTGCAGACTGTTGTGGAAACAGTCTTGAGGAACTTGTCATTTTAAAATGTTTCTTAAGTTCTTCAATTACTTTCTTTCTTACATCTCTCGACTTTAGACTTTTTGTTGTTTGCTACTTTTTCATGGAAAATAAGACAAGTTGGAAGAGCAGCTGCATTTTAAGAGGCCTTTTCTGAAGTTTCTCAATTATGTCCAAAAAAGAACAATTTTGAACTATTCACTGACTTGACTGCGAGACACAATAACTAAAAGAAACAACCGAGATCCGCGTTGTGACTGTGCCTTATGAACTTGGCGGCGGCGGTCGTAACTTCAGAAAAGGGACAGTACTCTTTCTTTTTTTGTTATTTTTTTATGTTTCAATGTATTTCTAAAGAGTCATAAGTTTACATCAAAAGAGCCACATGTGGCTCGTGAGCCACACTTTGTCGACCCCTGGTCTATTCTAAAGAGATACATGTATACAGAAAAGACTACACAAAACTCTCAAGACTAGAGAGACAAGACAATAGTCAAGATTAGATAGACAAGATTGGATAGAAAAGACTAGTCCGATAAAACTAGACAGACAAGACTAGCCATATAAAACTAGACAGAAAAGATTAGACATACAAGACTAAATGACAAGACTAGAGAGACAAGTCTAGATAGTGAAAACTAGACATAGAAGCCTAGATAATCAAGAGTAGCCAAGACTAGACACACAACACTAGACAGACAAGACTAGGCAGACAAGACTAAACAGGTAAGATTAAATGACAAAAATTTAGACAGAGAAGACTAGATACTCAAGAGTAGCTAGCCAAGACTAAACACAGAACACTAAACAGACAAGACTAGAAAGATGAGATTAGATAGACAAGATGAGTGAGATAAATGTTGATTGACAAGACTAGACAGAGAAGACTATACACACAAGACTAGATAGACAAGATTAGGCAGACAAATGTAAACCGGTAAGACTAGACTGACAAGACCAGACAGGTAAGATTAGATAGAGAAGACTAGACAGACAAGACTTAACAGACAAATGTAGATAGAGAAGCCTAAAGAGACAAATGTAGACAGTCTAGACAAGAGTTACAATGACAAAGTGATAAGTGTAGACAGACACGACTAAGCAGACAGGACTAGACAGGCAATACTAAATGACAAGACTAGACAGTGAAGACTAGACAGAAAAGACTAGATAGTCAAGAGTAGCCAGCCAAGACTAGACACATAACACTAGACAGACAAGACTTGAGAGATGAGATTGGTCTCAAAGGGTTTTGTTGATCACTTTAACTGTTTCTCACTTGTTGACCATGAAAAAGAGAACATTTTATAAACAAGAAATAGAACATTTTAAGAACAAACTTAAAATCGTCCCTCTTTTGTTTTTCCGCACAGACTTTAGTATCTTATACAATTTAGTTAAAATGTTTGCATTTTATATGCCTAGGCTATGACTTTATAAATGTCTATATTTAGGTTATGTATTGCAAAATAATCGAAATAATTCTTTACTTACATTACCAGTGTTCACAAGTCTATTCGCCCAAAGTTTTGTGCAAAATTCCGATATTCAGTTTGTTCTTCGGGGTAGGTTCCAACAAATTGTTTGTAAGCTGAATGCTGTGCACATGCACCACTTTCATGTTGCAATCCACTGTGAAAATATTCTATCGCAATAAATGCATTGTGCTCTGTTGTAAAAATCTTTTTCATTTAATAATACAATAGGTATATTAGAAAATTTGGTTAATCTGTGTTAAGAGCTCATGCCTCTTGTATGTATGTAATGTAAATTATACAATTACTATTAAATGAAAAAGGTTATATAAAATAATAATTTTCATTTAAGTTTGAAACTGTCAATTTTAATTTTGTTTGTCGTTTGTTTTGAAGTTTGAAAATTGAGTAGGTCATGTCAACAGTGTTGCCAACTAACGAATAGACCTTTTTACGGTTAGTTAAGGAAGTTCGAGCGTAACTAATGAGTCAAAATAGTGTAGAATTTTTTGAATTGTCCTAATATTTTTATTTATAATAACAACAAATTTAAAAATTGGTAATTATTATCTATTCAATAAAATAGAGTTATTAAATGACTTCGTTTTTTTTTTTGCTTATACGGTGTAACAAAAAGATCTGGCAACAACGCTTTATTGTGCCTTGAAAGTTTATACTACAGAAGAGAAAGAATTGATGATTTTGTTCGTTTTTTTGTTTTCTCGTTTCTTTGATGATTTTGTTCGTGAAAATGTCAGTCAAGTAGTTGTAAGAAAAGTACTCAATTAAATGTTTAAGGAAATTGAGAACATATTTGGCTATAGGTATTTGACCTTGATTACATAATTTTTTCATAGAAAAATAACATCCAAGCGACTTACGGAAGCGCCAAAAAAAAAATTCCTCCACTGCCCGAAAAAAGCTAAGCTGAACTCGAAAGAAAAAATTGTCGTTAAACTAGAAGGTATTTTATGTACCATGAACTAGGATTACCAAAAAATATCAAAATCTGACAAAATGGCGTAGTTATGAAAAAAATGTCAGTTTTTTTTGCTTAAAAAATGGTCGTTTTTTCAATGCCAAATCGTCAATTTTCATCCAATCAAAAATATCCTAGTTGACGATACAGTAAATATATTCAAGAGTACTCAGACCAAATTTCAAGTCAATCGGACAGTTTGTCTTTGAGTTACAAGAGGGGCAAATTTGAAAAATGCCATTTCGAGAAAAACGCTTTAAAGTTAAGGACGTTCGGCCTATATTTTCTCAACCTCATATACTTCCGAATACGACAAAAAAATCTGAAAAAAATCTCATATATATTAAAGATGTCGGAAACATTGCTTTTACATAATAATAATGTTGAAAAGTTATTAACGAATGGATTTTTTTTTAAATGTTTTTTAAGAAATTTTTGGAAAACCTATTCTTTTTTAGTTTCAAATAAATGAATTGATTTTTCAGAATCCGCCTAAATTTTCCCAGATTTTTATTATCTTTTTGACTTTTCAATTTCGAAAAAATATTTTTCAAAAATTTTAGAAAAACCCGAAAAAATTCATACGAATTCAGAAAAGAAAGATCTAATTAGTGAAAAAAATATTTTATTGCTTCCAAATCCAAAAATTTATCGGCTCCAGGCAGGTGCAGAATTTTATTCCTGCTAGCGGTTGCGCTTTAGAAGGCTGCCATTCGGGGAGTGTTAAGCCTAGTTCGCATTAGGCTAGTAATTTAGTAGAGTAGCGAGTAAAGCCTAGTTCGCATTAGGCTAGTAATTTAGTAGAGTAGCGAGTAATTTAGTGGCTAAATGTGTGCGAACAACGAAATATTAGTCAAGTGGTTTAGTGAATGATTAAGTCGAGTCGATCCATTTTACTCTATTTTATCGGGCGAGTAGCGCCTCCCACCACGCGTTGGTGCTCACTGGTTCACCGGCTAAACAAGTTCGAACCTGTAGATTAGTCGAGTTCATTAGTGGCCGCAAAAATGTCGTTTCGCTGGACCGAAAATTGTAACTTAAAATTAGTTTCCAAATACGTCGAACATAAATGCTTTTTGAATATAAAGTCCCCGCATTATAAAAACAAACAAATGAAACAATCGGCGTGTCTGGATTTAGAAAATGTAATAAATATATCAGTTTATTCATTCTATTGCGTTGCAGCCCGTCCATCTTACAAAACACTTGTGTACTGTACTAGACCGTAATGCGAACGGTTTCTGTACAGTAGCCAGTAGTTTAGCCACTAAATTACTCGCTACTCTACTAAATCACTAGCCTAATGCGAACTATACTTAATTTGGTGGCTAAACTACTGGCTACTGTACAGAAACCGTTCGCATTATGGTCTAGTACAGTACACAAGTGTTTTGTAAGATGGACGGGCTGCAACGCAATAGAATAAATAAACTGATATATTTATTGCATTTTCTAAACCCAGGCATGCCGATTGTTTCATTTGTTTGTTTTTATAATGCGGGGACTTTATATTCAAAAAGCATTTATGTTCGACGTATTTGGAAACTAATTTTAAGTTAAAATTTTCGGTCCAGCCAAAAGACATTTTTGCGGCCACTAATGAACTCGACTAATCTACAGGTTCGGACTTGTTTAGCCGGTGAACCAGTGAGCACGAACGCGTGGTGGGAGGCGCTACTCGCCCGATAAAATAGAGTAAAATGGATCGACTCGACTTAATCATTCACTAAACCACTTGACTAATTTTTCGTGGTTCGCACACATTTAGCCACTAAATTACTCGCTACTCTACTAAATTACTAGCCTAATGCGAACTAGGCTTTAGAGATACGGCCTTGAAATTTTCAAAGGATATTCTTGAAAGTATGAACTGTTAAATAAGACCAAAAAAAAAAACGATTTTTTTGAAAGTGTCACAGATGTATAGCCCCTTAAGATTAAAAAAGAAATTATCCGTTCTCATTGGGAATAAAAATGCACTACCCAAAAAAGTTAGTTCCGAACCTAATCTAGTTTCCACATTCATCAACTTCTCGAATGCTACATTCAGTCACATCCAACAAGCATTCCTTTCCCAAAATCCCAATTACGCCCCATTGATCAAAAACAAATCCGAAAAGTACACAATAATTGTAGAGGCAGAAATCGCGCTAAGAAAATTGACGGAACCTCTAATACCTCGAGCCAAAATAGTAGAACACATAAAATCTTACGCACGTAATGTTTCTAAAGACTCCGCAATAATCAATGCAATAAAATCCAAAATAGAGATTTAGTACTTACTAAAGCAGATAAATCGAACTCGATTGTCGTTCTAGAAAGAGAACAGTACATCAATAAAATGAACTCTTTAGTGCATTCATTAGAAAATTAGAAACCTCTTAATTCAAATTATATTTACTTTATTCAAATAGCGTCAAATATTACGACGCTGTTTAGAGAAATTGAGAAATTTAAAATTATAAATCAAAATCCCATTAGTAGGGAAAGATCCTATGTTCTAGGCCACTCCTCACTCCTCGCCCCCCACCACTACCCCCACTACTACCCCCACCCCTAGACCCCGCCCCAGACCACCACCACCACTAGCCCCACCCCGCCCCAAACCACACCCCTAGACCCCGCCCCAGACCACGCCCGCCAACCCCCACTTTCACCCTAAAACTCCACTTTGATGAGAAAAATCAAATCTTGTGTCAGAACGGCTCTAGCATGTACCCTAAGGGAGATGCCGCCCGACCGCCTCAACTTCAGTAGATGCTAAACTAATTATCTCGCTTCTGATTGGTTGATTAATGAACAAATAATTACCGTTGACCTTGTGTCTCACCGAGTCAGCATTTTCGTATTTCAACTTGTATACATTCAGATGTTCGGGCGTTTTGTTTACAATAAATTTACTAACATACACCTCGAGCGCGGTCGGTTGTTTAGCATTGATAATTATTTATATTCGGAACGCGATTGATATTTAAACCTATGCTCTAAATTCATAGTCATATCAACAATTAAAACTGTATCCCTGCGATCAATCTGTCAAGGTTTTTGCAGCAAGGATAATCTTGGAAGCCACAAGGAAGTATGTGATGACAATAAAAAAATGTACTACAAATACACCGTTTGCAATTCAATTTTCACAAGAAAAGATAGCGACATATGAGAAAACATAATAATGGTGGGAAGAAGAGGAGTCTAGATCCTGAATATTCACCCTAAGCCTGAAGCCGGTGAAGCCGGTCCAGCAGAACATCATCCAAGCTTGTGTCAGCTATAGAATTGATGGTTCAGGGATTGATGTAGATAGCTTTATTAGTAAATTGAACAGCCGTTGTATGAGAAGCCGCATTCTATCCATACACTTTACGTCCACTTTTCCGTCCACCGTCCACTTTTTTCGTCCACCGTCCACTTTCCGTACATTCCGTTCACTTTCCGTCCACCGTCCACTTTCCGTCCACCGTCCACTTTCCGTCCACTTTTCATCCACTTTCCGTCCACTTTCCATCCACCGTCCACTTTTTCCGTCCACCGTCCACTTTTTCCGTCCACCGTCCACTTTTTCCGTCCACCGTCCACTTCTTCCGTCCACTTTTCATCCACTTTAATCAGCTTTTAAACAGCTTTTTAACAGCTTTTTAATCAGCTTTTAAACAGCTTTTGAACAGCTTTTGAACAGCTTTTAAACAGCTTTTTAATCAGCGTTCAAACAGCTTTTTAACAGCTTTTAATCAGCTTTTTAATCATATCTTAAACAGCTTTTTAATAATCTTTGAAACAGCTTTTTGATCAGCTTTTAAACAGCTTTTTAATCAGCTTTTGAACAGATTTTAATCCATTTTTAAACAGCTTTCAATCAGCTTTAAACAGCTTTCGACTAAAGCTAATCAGTTTAATCCACTTTAATCAGCTTTTAATCGGGCCTGAAAAGAATACTAACTATATAAATCCATCAGTCATGTCCCAGACCTTCACACTGTAAAGTACTACAAAAGTGCTCTCTGTGAATTATTAACTACCGACAGAATTAGACCTCGACACATTATATTGCTTTGGACTTATTGGATTTCACACATACAGTACTATTCCAAATATTTAAGAAGATCGTAACAATCTGCTAGAGTACGCGGATAGGATACAAATAAAAATACCAACTGGCTCGTATGAGATAGTCGTTTAGAGCTGAAGAGTATTAAGTGAGAGAGAGAGAGGGTGAGAGGGAGAGAGAGAGAGAGATGGAATTAATTTTCACGGAAATCGTATAAGAGCGGTTGTTTCGAACAATTCTACCAATCGACATTTACATCGCAGAAAGTTAACACCTATATTAAAAAATAAACTATTATCTCTAGGATAAAAGTTAAAGCGACAGTATGGATAAAATAGATATATTCTCCAAAGTTGACTATGAGGATACTATCACAAAGAGTGAATTTCACACGTATTATCCTATAGCTCAAAATTATAGAAACAATGATGAGATTCGTATTAGGATTCAACACCAGGATATTTACACTTATCCTAGCGAAAGTTATATTTATGTAAGCGGAACCGTTAATTTTCCGAAACTCATTCCACCTGCAACTACACACAACTTTGAACTTGTGAAAAATGCGTTTTTGTTTGAAGAAATTCGCTATGAATTGAATGGAGTTGAAGTAGATAAGAATCGAGATGTCGGAATTACAAGCACGATGAAAGGATTACTCTCCAATACCAAGCGAGATCAGCATATACTCGACCTTTGCGGCTGGGCTGAAAATGCTACAAATGTTACATACTTTGATAATAACAGAAAGTTCTATGCTCTAATTCCATTGAAATATTTATTGGGTTTTGCTGAGGATTATACAAAAATGTTAATTAATGTAAAGCAGGAATTAATTCTACTACGAGCTAGAACTGATGTGAACTGCTACAAAGGAGATGCAAATATAAGATTCAATATTGATCAAATTTACTGGCGAATTCCCCATATCCAACTCAACGACGAAGCTCGATTGAATGTATTGGACCCACTCGAAGAAGATAAGCCGATATTAATACCGTTTCGTAGGTGGGAGTTGCATGAACTACCTGCTTTAAAAAATACCGATAGAGATATCTGGACTGTAAAAACATCTACAGCTCTGGAGAAGCCTCGATATGTTATAATTGCACTGCAAGAGGGGCGAAGGGACACCCATGCAAAAAACGCATCCGAATTTGATAATGCATCGCTGCGGAATATGAAAATTGACCTAAACTCGGATTCATATCCATATGAAAACTTAAATCTGGGTCTAGGGGTGGGGTGTGTGGTCTGAGGCGGGGTCTAGGGGTGGGTCTAGTGGTGGGGGTGGTCTGGGGCGTGGTCTAGGGGTGAGGGTAGTGGTGGGGTAGTAGTGGGGGTAGTGGTGGGGGGCGAGGAGTGAGGAGTGGCCTAGAACGCATCATCTTTCCCTACTCCCATTGCTCCCAGGATCTACGGTTTCATAAAAACCCACAAACCCGATTCTTCCATCAGACCAGTTGTCTCGTATAAATAGTGCAGCAAGAGTTTTAGCAAAAAAACTAAATACCCTGTTTAAAAAATACACCAAATTTACTCCAAAATATGCTGTGAAAAATTTACTCGCTTTATCTCAACTCCTTAAATCAAAAACACCCCGTCGGCCCCGGGCATTCGCCCGATTGACCGACGCTAGCGAGGCTACTGCAAGTGTGGCCAAGGATTTGATTCAGTTTCACTTTCAGAGCTTTGCGTACTTGAGTAGAAGTAGTACTGTTCATAATGTAAACTTTGTTACACCATCAACTATTTTTTATATTTTTTCGGCTCTGGATTGTTGCTTTTGAGCAACAGCGCCGAGCCGGTGTGCCCGCGTGGCGTAATTCAAACAAAAAAGTGACAACATGTCAACAAACAGCCAATATAACGGACTGAAGTTAACGGAAGTTCAATTTAACAAGAGCGTTAACATTTTCTTGGGTTAACTTGGTTTAAAAACTTGGGTTTTGGTAAACTTGGGTTAACTAAATTAATCAGTTAAGCATTTTGTTAACTTCGTTAATTAACGATTAACGAATTATGACCCACCTATGGTTAAAACATAGTGAATTTTTCAATTCAATGTATAATTTTGTTATTTAAAATTTTCAACAAAAAAAGAATTAAATAACGTGCACACTGACAATAATTATCTAATATACGATAATAATTATAACACACTCAGAAAGAAACCTTCTCTTCATTTAAAAACTTTTTCCAACATCAATTACACAATTTTTTCCTTCTCTTGTGAATATAATAATCATGTTGAACCTTTTTTGCTTCTAGCATGACATCATAGCTTCAAGCATAAAAAAACATGTATTGGCCAACTCGGAAACATTATACAAAACTCTGTTAAACAAAAACTATTTATATTAAAAATAAACAAGACATTTTTCTAAAATAAAATTGTTTGAATTTAAACATTTATTCTGTTCTGCTTCTATCAACTGAAAATCTATCTATATTTAATTTATCATCTATTTATTATAATTTGCTGTTTGCTGTTGAAAAATAATTAGTTAATGAAAATAATTAGTTTACTAACGATGCATTATACATATCTTTATTACTTAATTTATGTTTGTTTCCTAGAATGTTACAATGTACATTTTTGCCCTCCTGAATTGTAAAGCTAGCTAGCTTTGACATCGTGTATACGTCAAGCTAAACTAGATTTTTACTCACAATGTTGCAAAGTCCGGCTACAATGCGGTAAAGTCACTTTCCCGCATTGTACTGACAACATCGCCGTACTTTACAACATTTTGCCAAATAATAGTTATTTACATTAGAGTGTGGAAAGTTTGATTTTACAAGGTGACAGCTCGTTTGGGGTTTGGAGTTCCCCATTAGCTGGAGCGCTGTAAAATCATTTCCGCACGAAATTTGTATAAATTTTTTTGGCCGACAATTATTATTTAAGAAACAAATAGACCCTCCGCCTCCACTTCCGGTTCCCCACTCCCGCCCCCACGTCCGGTTCCCATCCCATTTCCGATTCCGACCTCCCACTTCCGGTTTCTGCCCTACTTCCGGTACCTACCCCCACTTCCGGTTCCCACCCCACTTCCGGCTCCCATCTCACTTCCGGTTTCCACGCCACTTCCGGTTCCAACCCCACTTCCAGTTCCCACCCCACTTCCGGTTCCAAAAAAATCACACTTCCGGTTTCGGAACCGGAAGTGGGGTATGAACTAGAAAAGGGGGTGGGAACTAGAAGTGTGCGTGGGAACCGGAAGTGGGGGAAGGAACCGGACGTGGGGTGGGAACCGAAAGTGGGAGTGTGTTGGGGGGCCGTAAGTGGAGAACCATCATTCAGAACCATCAGAACGAACCATCTTTCCCAACTATTTAGATTATTTACAATATTGGAAATTATTTTATTTGGCACAATGCGGGAAAGTACGGCTACAATGCGGGAAAGTGACTTTACCGCATTGTAACCTGACTTTGCAACATAGTGAGTAAAGTGCTAGTTTCGCTTCATGTATACACGATTTCAAATATAGCTTTACAATTCAGGAGGCCAAAAAATAATTTCCAATATTGTAAATATTCTAATATATTGTTAAATATTATTGGGTTCCCAACCCACTTCCTGTTCTCATCGCCAACTTTGGGTTCCCACTCACACTTCCGGTTCCCACTTCACTTCCGGAACCGGAAGTGGAAACAGGAAGTGTGCATTTTTTGGAACAGGAAGTGGGGTCGGAACCGGAAGTGAATGGCAACCGGAAGTGGGGGTGGGTTGGGGGACCGAAGTGGAGGCGCAGGGTCTATTTTGTTTCTTAACCCCTTGACATACGAATAAAATACGCCTTGGCATGTCCATATACATGTGATCTTATCACATATACATGACGTCTTAGGGGTCTCAAGGGGTTAAATAATAATTGTCGGCCAAAAAAATTTATACAAATTTCGTGCGGAAATGATTTTATAGCGCTTCAGCTAATGGGGAACTCGCCCTTGTTCGGGAACTCGTCCCCTTTATGCGTATCGTTCATCGTCTGGGACTTATTTGATTGAAACCAATTACTTCTTCTCTGATGCGTTTGTTGATTATAAAAGCTGTTTCTAGTACGTACCTGTTGTTATGGCAGCTGTATAACACATGGTAATCTTTTTTCTAAATTCCCTTTTGAAATTTTTCCGAGCAAAGCGTGACTAACGCAGCGATACGGACGCAGCGACATTCATCAACGGCATTCATGTTGCTGCGCTTGAATGGCGCCTCATACATTTCCATAGTGCTTAATACTATCGCTATGTCGCTGCGTCAGTATCGCTTCGTTAGTGATGCCAGAGCCGCTTTTCTCGGAAGTCTACCTTAAAAGTAACCGAGATATTTGGTGTAGTCACGTTAAATGACCCACCCTGTATATATGTATAATTTTATGGCAAACGTGAATAAATTATTATAATTATTATTTTGGAGTAAATTTGATGTGGTTTTTAAAAAGAGTATTTAGCTTTATTACTAAAACTATTGCATTAATATTAAGAAATAGTTTTTCTATCCCAGAAATAGTTAACCTTGAAATGTCACAAATCTGACAGCAATCAAACAAATTTTAAATAGGTTAAACCAAAGTTTATAAAAACTCACCGGAAAATCCCGTTGCATCCCGGTTATCCCTGCAGGACTCTCCGCAGTTTTCGCAAATTGCAAACTTTCTGCACACATTTAACTTAAAAACTCCCGGCGAATTTCCATGAGATTCGGAAACAAAACCGGACGCGGCTTTTTGAAAATTGCAACGCTGCGAGGAGGAAGAATCATCAGGTTGACCAACATAATTAGGATTTATTGTCATTGCGATTTTTGCGGTTTTTGGAGATTTGTGGTGGATGCACTTCCGAGTGAGAGAGAGGCGAGCACGATCCGAGCGAGACGGAGATATGAGGGCCAGCTGTTTAAGAAATTAACGACATCGAAAAGAAATGGCGAGATATTTTATTGTTTTAATGAAATTTATTTTCTCTAAGAAATTTTTGTAAATCAACTAATAACCAGAAAATATCTTAATTTTCTCAAAAAAAAAAAATTTGAGATCAGTTTAATTGTATCTTTATTGTATGTGGTGTATTATCAAGACAAATATAAGATTGGATAGATCAATATCCAAGGTTTAATAACGAATGAACGTAAGTTACACTAATTAGATAAATTAAAAATTTCTAATTATTAATTTACTATTAATTACTATTTTACTATTAATTTCTAATATAACACAAAATAATATTGAAAATAAACTTAATAAAGACGAAACAAAGCTTGAATATATAAATATACTCAATCTTTCTGGAGCTCTATAACACTAATGAGTCTTTTTAGGACTACTAAAGGACTTTTTAGGACTTTGGTTGTCCTAAAAAGATTCATTAGTATTATAGAGCTCCTGAAAGGTTGAGTATATTTATATATTCAAGCTTTGTTCCGTCTTTATTAACCCCTTAACATACAATGACGTCTCTAAGACGTCATGGATATGAGATAAGATCACATGTATATGGACACGTCAACGTTATTTTATTCGTATGTCAAGGGGTTAACCCCTTGACATACAATGACGTCTCTAAGACGTCATGAATATGTGATAAGATCACGTATATGGACACGTCAACGCGCATTTTATTCGTATGTCAAGGGGTTAAGTTTATCTGATTATCTATAATGTGGTATGGTTTTACCAATTCCCAATATTGAAAATTTTTTGGCGTTCTGTCCATTAGTTTGTTTTATTACACAGGCTTGGCAAAATTTTAATTTTTCTAAAATTTCAAATTGCAATTTATGAAAAATTTGCAATTGACGTTTTCATAGTTGAAATTATTTTGTGCGCTTGTGTCAATTTCCGCCATGTTATACGTCAAAAAGTGCCCGAACTTTTTGACGCATAACTAAATATGTGCCCGAAACTTTCATATTCCCGGATTTTAAACTTGGCGGATGTGCATGCGCTTAAATAACCGTAAAAAGGTCTATTTTAAAAACTTTCTGCAATGATTTTTACGTTATCAATTTTCTGGACCCGACTAAAAACAATTATTAATTCATTAAAAGCAAGTAAATGTTTATGTTATTGTTTTGTTATGTTTCAAGAGGTGTATAAAGTTGGCACCCCCACCTCTTCAAAATTCAAATTTGATTAGACCATAAATATGTGCTCTTTATGTGCTAATTATGTACCGCAATCGCGATTTTTGTGCTCGAAGCGTTTCATGAAAAAATCAAATTTTACTAGTGGGGTGCTAACTTACAGTCAAGCTAGCACCCACCCATCTGAAAAATTGGGATACCGATACCAAATAAGCACCTACAATTATGTGCTTTTCAAGTACCCCTGAGCGAATTCGTTAACTCAACCCCTTGTGCGAAAAACTCACCCCAAACCGAATGAGCCACAAGAGGCGTAATCTTTAATCACAAAGTACAAAGATTTTAACCGAAGCGAAAACATTGCAATAATTATGTACTCCCAATATATGGTATCAAAATACAAAATGATATATCAAACCCTTTTGAAACGGAGATTGGTGTGAGACAGGGTAATGCGCTACCATGCCTACTGTTTAACATAGCCTTGGATAAAGTAGTTCGATAGGACCAATCTTCAACAAATGTACTCAAATCCTGGCCTATGCAGATGATGTAGATATTATTACTAAAACCATACGACAGGCCAAAGAAACGTTCACAACGTTTGAAGCCGCAGCAAACAACATGGGACTATAGGTTTTTTTTTAAGCCGTTTTCTATCTTTTGGATATAGGCCTCTTTCAATTTTGACCATTGGCTTCGGTTTTGCGCAAATCGATACCAATTTAAGCCTGCGACCTTCTTCATCTCGTCGCACCATCTTTGCTGGGGTCTTCCAATACTCCTCCTCTCTTCCATCTGATGATATACCCGCTGCAGTTTTCTGTATATCTGGCCACATGTCCTGTCCATGACCATTTTAGGGAATGAATTCTTTTTATTATGTCGAAGACTTTGGTTTTTTCCCTTATCCATGTATTTGTTTTGTGGTCTCTCTTGAAAATTCATAAAATTCGTCATTCCTTAGCTCTCTGATGTACTTCCAATTTATGTTTGATCTTTCTGGTTATTACCCAGGTCTCGCAACCATACGTGACAACGGGCAGTATACACTGGTTATAGAGTTTTGTTTTTAGTCATTGGGATATTCATGCTGAAGATGTACTTTAATTTGCCGTAGGCCGCCCATCCCAGTCTAATTCTCCCATCAATCTCCATTTCTTGATTTTGTTTGCCCAAGGTATATGTATGTTTCTTTCCTTTTTATTGTGCTGTCATGAATCGGTATTGTTTCGTCTGCATCTGGTGTATTTGTAATAAACTGGGTCTTTGTGTAGTTCAGGTGTAATCCTACTTTTGTAGCCTCATCTTGTAGTTCTTCCAACATATCAATCAATTCCTGTTTGATAAGTTTAAAGAACTACAAGATGAGGCTGCAAAGACCCAGGTAACTACAGAGACTACACGTAAATGAACAAAACACTAAATATATGGCGGCAAAAAAAAACCAAAGATTGCGAGACATTGGACAGAACATCACAATTAATGATCATTTATCATGACTCGACAAATTCCACAGGAACAAGCTGGATTCGTGGCTGGTAAAGGTACTCGAGAGCAGATCATGAATGTACAGCAAATTATTGAAAGAGTCAGAGAATTTGCAAAGCTCACATATCTATGCTTCCTTGAGCTTTCCTACAGCAAAGCGTTTGACTGTGTAAACTGGCATCAATTATGGAATGCCCTATTAGACATAGGAACCCCTCCCCACTTTGTCGTTCTGCTAAAAACTTTATATAACAACAGCAAGGGAATCATCAAGAGAAGAAACTCAAGACCTCTTTAGGATAGGACGAGGAGTTCGGCAAGGATGCGTCCGTCCTATCGTCCTTACTATTCAACATATACGGTGAGTTCATGCTAAGAGGAGCTCTGGAGAACTGGGAAGGCGGAATAGTCATTAGCGGTAGGCAAATAAACAACTTTCGGTTTGCCAACGATACCACAATCATCGCACAAAAAGAAAAGGAAATGACCGGGAAATAACTTCTGGGAAGAGTCGAGAGGGAAAGCTCAAAATTCGGACTTAAGCTAAATCGCCAAAAAAACAAAGCTGTTGGTAGTAGATCGTGGCTACATGAGAGGAAATCCACCCAATGTAATGAAAGAAGAAAACGTCGGCAGCATAATTTATCTAGGCTCCTGCATACATAGTGACGGCAATACGTCCCCAGAAATTAGAAGACGTATAACTCTTGCGAAAACAGCCATGACGAAACTAACCAAAGTATTGACAGATAACCACATCACGAAAGAAACAAAACGAAGGCTCGTCAACACGCTGGTGTTTCCAATTGCACTATACGGAGCCGAGGCAATACGGAGCCGAAGGCGTGAGGGAGTTTGAGTATCTGGGTGCGACAATAACGCTAGATAATAACAACAGTGAAGAAATCAGAGCACGCAGTATGTCGTCATATAGGTGCTATTGTGGCCTTTCAAAATACATTCGCAATCGTAATCTATCAAGAACTACAAAAATCAGGCTATATAGAACACTCATAATACCAGTCTTAATTTGGATCGGAGACCAAAGGATCGGAGAAACCAAAGGATCGGAGAGACCAAAGGATCGTAGACATGGACCCTGACAAAAAGAGATAAATCTCTGTTGATGATATTTGAAAGAAAGATATTGCGAAAAATATACGGAGCAATCCAAGAAGACGGTATGTGGAGACGCAGGTATAACTTTACAACATCTATAGACAAGCAGGTAACAAGGACATGGTAACTACTGCTACGAGGCAAATTTCGTAGGTTGCCAATTCTTTTCGTAGGTTGCCAATTCAAACCTGAATTATTCCTATACTCCAGGAATTATCAAGGGGTCCATTCGTGGCCTCAACTTAGGAGATGGAGTCCTTGGGAATGTCCACAGGGGTGTGATCCACGTGGCGAACAAATGCTAGGGCTAGGTCCAAATAAATTGCAGAGACAGCACTATAACTTAATATTTATTTAAATATATGTGGCTCTAACTAAGCGTCTTGCTAGAATTCCCATTCCAATCTGCCCCTCATCGATGGTCGGATTCCAATTTCGGACACCGGTGTGTATCCCCACTCCAATCACAATAAGTTTATCGGGATACAATGTGCGCATTTACTAGCACTACGAGACGCTTTGCTAATATACCGGGCGCCTCGTAACACTACAATCAAAATCGGCAGATTGCGATGGGCAGGCCATGTGAACAGATATGATGACAATAATCCTGCAAAAAAGATCCTTAAAGCAGAACCCATAGGCACAAGAAGGCGAGGAAGACCAAAGCTGCGCTGGAAGGATGGTGTAAGCGAAGACTCACGAAAGATAGGTGCACCGAACTGGACGATTCAGACCAGAGACAGGAATGAATGGCGAAAGAAGCTGGAGAAGGTCGAGACCCTACTATAAGGTTGTATGTACCATTGATGATGATGAAGATATGGTATTCGCCATTTTTGTTCTCGCACCCTTGTATGATAAACTGTATTCGCTTTAAGAGGAGAAATCTTTAATAATCGAGAACAGAAATTTTAAATGACGCAAAATTGTTGCAATGAATTAATTGCAACTATTATTACAATGCTCTCCAGATATGCTATTTACGATTTTTCTGCTCGCACCCTTGTTTATTTATGTGGAGGTGGATATCGTCAGGAAGGTTTCTAAGTAAGGCTTTACGACAAGGTCGGAGCTGGGGGAACTATTTTTGCCTTTGAAATGGGCAGGTAGGTATTCGTCGTAGGTTACTTCGTCCAGGTCTGTGTTGTTATTTTGAAAATAGTCTTTGAGCCAAGAGTTTACTCTGTCGAAGTTATTTTTGTCAAACCAGGGGGAATTAGAAGGGATAAAAGAGTCTTCAAAGTCTTTTGATAAGAGGAAATCTTTTTCATGGTCGGAGGAGTTCTGTTGGTTATTTACGGAGATGTCGGGGATGTGGAATGATGGACGGTATTTGGAGGTCTTTTTAATTTTATCCCAGTATGTTCGTCCGGCGTCGTTCTTTATTTGTTGGCAGACTAACAGCCATTTGTTGGTACGACACTAGCAGATACGTCTGTGTATTTTGTTAAGTCTATTCATTTTAGATTTTAATTTTTTCTTCATCCTACATTGCAACATCTAGAAAAGTACAGGATATTTTTGATATATTTATTTTTGCGCACTTCCAAAGTCAAACTTTCAAAATTCGCGGAAAAATCGCCAGAAAATTGTTAATAACAAATGAATTATGCCATATAAAAAAGAAATCTTGCGAATTTATTTAGACAATATATTTCTAAAGATCTAGTTAAAATTTAATGTGAATTGGTTGAAAATTGTACAAGTTATGAGTAGGGAAAGATGGTTCGTTCTGGACCCTCCTAACTCCTCGAACACCCCCCATTTAAAATTTACCATTTAAATAAAGGGACCATTTAAAACAATTAAAAAAATCGATTTTTGGATTTCCCAAGAGTGGCCTAAACCCATAAGGAAGATGTAGAATGCATTTTGATTGCCTGCGTAGACGCATTAAATAGATCTGTGGAGATTAGTCAAGGTCTCACATTCGATGAAAATCATTGTTTCACTTCAAGAACTAAAATCTGACTAGTTTAGATCTTACAGCTTGTGGCTTCAAAAATTTAAAACTTAACCTGTCCAGACCGATCTTATATTACACCAAACTGGTCACAATTAGTTTCATCAAGTAAAACTTTCTAGATCTTGCACTATAGTTCATTTTTGCAGAGAATTTGCAAAGAATGCAGTACAGGGAGATAGGGCTTATTTGACCTTGTTCTCTGATTGGCTTAAATCGAGGAGAAGTTCACACTGACGATATTTACTTCTCCATCTCAACCTCTTTTTTCTCTTTCTTTTTACATACATTTGCAGCTGATAGTTGTCAATGGCTGCCGTGTCACTTCACAATTGTCATCTGATCTGTTTGTTTCATTTAGATTTCTTGCGTTTTTCTCCATTTATTTGTTAGTATTGTACAAGTTATTCAATAATATTAAGATATGCAATCAAACCATTAAATAAATTACCAATTTTATATTCAAGTAACCATATTTGAATTTAGCGTCCAAATTTGTATCTAGATTGAACATTTATCATAGTGTAAATCAGGTTTCTAGTTACTGCATTCTTAAAAAAAATGGAATATAGATCAAAATTAGTATGTTTAGCTTCATGAAGTAAAACTTAAATGGTTTATCTTCTTTACTTTAACTAGTCTAGATCATAAACCAGATTAAGATGGATTTGGACTTAAACTTAAACTAGATTAGATTTTGCAGTAAATTAAGTTATTTAAGTATTCGTATAGACCAGGGGTGGCGAACCTTTTTCCGCCCGCGTGCATTTTTGCAATTTTTACATTTTGAAATGCTGACGTGACAGGTAACTTTTACAATGAATGAACATTCCTGATTGTAAAAATCATTTACCGCATTTGCCTTAACCCTTAACCACCTGCCATACGTCTCAGGTGAGAAAATTACTGCTACTTTGGGTCTGAGAGACGTATGTCAGGTTAGGTGTTAATATAACACGTCTGATATTTTACATTTTTGATGTTGCACGAGAGTAGATTGACAAAACTTTTTTTTTAATTTCGTTTGGAAAAGTAGAAGTTAATGAAGTTTAAAAGGCACTAGTTCGCGTGCCAATACAATTTTCCTACGTGTCAGCTGTGGCACGCGTGCCATAGGTTCGCCACCACTGATGTAGACACAACTACAATTTTAACTATATAGACCAGGGGTGGCGAAACTTTTTCCGCCCGCGTACAATTTTTTCTTTTAATTTTCACATTTTGAAATGCTGACGTTCCAGGTAACTTTTACAATGAATGAACATTTCTGATTGTGAAAATCAGCAACCGTATTTACCTTAATATAACACGCCTTATATTTTACACCTTTGTAACCGTTGCACGAAAGTAGATTGAGGAAACTTTTTTTAAAATTTCGTTTGGAAAAGTAGAAGTTAATGAAGTTTAGAAGGCACGCGAGAGAACTAATTCGCATGCCAATAGAATTTTCCTACGTGTCAGCTGTGACACGCGTGCCATAGGGAAACTGATATAGACTCTTTGTTATTTTTTATCATTTTTTTGAATCTTGCCTGTCTAGTTTTGTCTAATCTAATCTTGATTGTCGTATTGTCTGTTTAATCTTGTGTGTTATTACCACATAATCGAAAACTGTAACTAATCTGTATCTGTGTGAAAATCTATGTTTATTTAACAAATTTGAAGAATTGCTGTTTGTAAAATTGTAATTTTCTCCAATGAGTGTGCAGTAGGAAATATCTATTATTGATTAAGCATTTTATTACGGACCATTCCATTTGAATGTAGTTGAACTTTCCGGAAAAGGCTATCAGTGCAAGGTCACACAAATTATTGCTAAATTGTTATAACCATCAATTAACCTTATAATTATTCCAACTTTTCCAATTTATACAATTCACTTTTCATTAGAATAATACAAACATTATCTAGATCTAGGATAGACTTCTGCTAAATTACTAGCAATTGTTAAAATCATTTATTAAAACAAGTTTTATCAATGGACGATAGACCGCTAGATAAATCGCATTTACCAAATCCTTGTATCTTAGCCAGTTTTAATTTAGTTCAGATCAACAGGAAATGTATGTAGTTAAGCTAGCTAACTTTTTTTAGTCTTGTCTCTCAAGACTTTTTTTTTTTTTTTTTTTGTGGACAATTTAACATCTCCACATCTCGTTCGACTTCTTCAACTCCAACTCGAAGTCTAGGTCTCTCTCTTTTTTTTTGACAATTTAACATCTCCACATCTCGTTCAACTTCAACTCCAACTCAAAGTTCCACTCACGTTTTTCTCCAGCATTTTGATTTAGTGCTGGTTAGTGGCTTTCTGCCCGTAGCTCTGCTGCCGTATCATCTTCACCATTTTCTCTTTGACTCGCACGGGATCTGGGCCTAGAGTGCCCAGGACGGAGACGTTCAGCAGCGTCTTGTTCAATTTGACCGATTTGCTTCTGGGCGACTTACTTTGGGTCTGCAGCGAGGACACTTCGGATACTTTCTTCATGTTCAGTACGCGAAGTGAGGAAAGAGTGGTCTTTCTGTCGCAGGACTGAGGCATCACTCTGCTTTCCTCAACTTCTCTCCGTAGTTGCTCCTCGTGCATGAATTTTAAGTAAAAACTGCTGCAATCAGATACAAAAGATTTGGCGTCTGAGATTACCGACGAGTTATCCAAGTTGGAGCTTCCCTCATGCGATCGCAAAGTGCTCTGGTCCAGTCTTGTCTGTCTAGACTTGTCTGGCTAGTCTTGTCTGTCTAGTCATGTCTGTCTAGTGTTGTCTGTCTAGTGTTGTCTGTCTAGTCTTGTCTGTCTAGTCTTGTCTGTCTAGTCTTGTCTGTCTAGTCTTGTCTGTCTAGTCTTGTCTGTCTAGTCTTGTCTGTCTAGTGTTGTCTGTCTAGTGTTGTCTGTCTATAGTCTTGTATGTCTATAGTCTTGTGTGTCTATAGTCTTGTCTGTCTATAGTCTTGTCTGTCTATAGTCTTGTCTGTCTATAGTCTTGTCTGTCTATAGACTTGTCTGTCTATAGTCTTGTCTGTCTATAGTCTTGTCTGCCTATAGTCTTGTCTGTCTATAGTCTTGTCTGTCTATAGTCTTGTCTGTCTATAGTCTTGTCTGTCTATAGTCTTGTCTGTCTATAGTCTTGTCTGTCTATAGTCTTGTCTGTCTATAGTCTTGTCTGTCTATAGTCTTGTCTGTCTATAGTCTTGTCTGTCTATAGTCTTGTCTGTCTATAGTCTTGTCTGTCTATAGTCTTGTCTGTCTATAGTCTTGTCTGTCTATAGTCTTGTCTGTCTATAGTCTTGTCTGTCTATAGTCTTGTCTGTCTATAGTCTTGTCTGTCTATAGTCTTGTCTGTCTATAGTCTTGTCTGTCTATAGTCTTGTCTGTCTATAGTCTTGTCTGTCTATAGTCTTGTCTGTCTATAGTCTTGTCTGTCTATAGTCTTGTCTGTCTATAGTCTTGTCTGTCTATAGTCTTGTCTGTCTATAGTCTTGTCTGTCTATAGTCTTGTCTGTCTATAGTCTTGTCTGTCTATAGTCTTGTCTGTCTATAGTCTTGTCTGTCTATAGTCTTGTCTGTCTATAGTCTTGTCTGTCTATAGTCTTGTCTGTCTATAGTCTTGTCTGTCTATAGTCTTGTCTGTCTATAGTCTTGTCTGTCTATAGTCTTGTCTGTCTATAGTCTTGTCTGTCTATAGTCTTGTCTGTCTATAGTCTTGTCTGTCTATAGTCTTGTCTGTCTAGTCTTGTCTGTCTAGTCTTGTCTGTCTAGTCTTGTCTGTCTAGTCTTGTCTGTCTAGTCTTGTCTGTCTAGTCTTGTCTGTCTAGTCTTGTCTGTCTAGTCTTGTCTGTCTAGTCTTGTCTGTCTATAGTCTTGTCTGTCTATAGTCTTGTCTGTCTATAGTCTTGTCTGTCTATAGTCTTGTCTGTCTATAGTCTTGTCTGTCTATAGTCTTGTCTGTCTATAGTCTTGTCTGTCTATAGTCTTGTCTGTCTATAGTCTTGTCTGTCTATAGTCTTGTCTGTCTATAGTCTTGTCTGTCTATAGTCTTGTCTGTCTATAGTCTTGTCTGTCTATAGTCTTGTCTGTCTATAGTCTTGTCTGTCTATAGTCTTGTCTGTCTATAGTCTTGTCTGTCTATAGTCTTGTCTGTCTATAGTCTTGTCTGTCTATAGTCTTGTCTGTCTATAGTCTTGTCTGTCTATAGTCTTGTCTGTCTATAGTCTTGTCTGTCTATAGTCTTGTCTGTCTATAGTCTTGTCTGTCTATAGTCTTGTCTGTCTATAGTCTTGTCTGTCTATAGTCTTGTCTGTCTATAGTCTTGTCTGTCTATAGTCTTGTCTGTCTATAGTCTTGTCTGTCTATAGTCTTGTCTGTCTATAGTCTTGTCTGTCTATAGTCTTGTCTGTCTATAGTCTTGTCTGTCTATAGTCTTGTCTGTCTATAGTCTTGTCTGTCTATAGTCTTGTCTGTCTATAGTCTTGTCTGTCTATAGTCTTGTCTGTCTATAGTCTTGTCTGTCTATAGTCTTGTCTGTCTATAGTCTTGTCTGTCTATAGTCTTGTCTGTCTATAGTCTTGTCTGTCTATAGTCTTGTCTGTCTATAGTCTTGTCTGTCTATAGTCTTGTCTGTCTATAGTCTTGTCTGTCTATAGTCTTGTCTGTCTATAGTCTTGTCTGTCTATAGTCTTGTCTGTCTATAGTCTTGTCTGTCTATAGTCTTGTCTGTCTATAGTCTTGTCTGTCTATAGTCTTGTCTGTCTATAGTCTTGTCTGTCTATAGTCTTGTCTGTCTATAGTCTTGTCTGTCTATAGTCTTGTCTGTCTATAGTCTTGTCTGTCTATAGTCTTGTCTGTCTATAGTCTTGTCTGTCTATAGTCTTGTCTGTCTATAGTCTTGTCTGTCTATAGTCTTGTCTGTCTATAGTCTTGTCTGTCTATAGTCTTGTCTGTCTATAGTCTTGTCTGTCTATAGTCTTGTCTGTCTATAGTCTTGTCTGTCTATAGTCTTGTCTGTCTATAGTCTTGTCTGTCTATAGTCTTGTCTGTCTATAGTCTTGTCTGTCTATAGTCTTGTCTGTCTATAGTCTTGTCTGTCTATAGTCTTGTCTGTCTATAGTCTTGTCTGTCTATAGTCTTGTCTGTCTATAGTCTTGTCTGTCTATAGTCTTGTCTGTCTATAGTCTTGTCTGTCTATAGTCTTGTCTGTCTATAGTCTTGTCTGTCTATAGTCTTGTCTGTCTATAGTCTTGTCTGTCTATAGTCTTGTCTGTCTATAGTCTTGTCTGTCTATAGTCTTGTCTGTCTATAGTCTTGTCTGTCTATAGTCTTGTCTGTCTATAGTCTTGTCTGTCTATAGTCTTGTCTGTCTATAGTCTTGTCTGTCTATAGTCTTGTCTGTCTATAGTCTTGTCTGTCTATAGTCTTGTCTGTCTATAGTCTTGTCTGTCTATAGTCTTGTCTGTCTATAGTCTTGTCTGTCTATAGTCTTGTCTGTCTATAGTCTTGTCTGTCTATAGTCTTGTCTGTCTATAGTCTTGTCTGTCTATAGTCTTGTCTGTCTATAGTCTTGTCTGTCTATAGTCTTGTCTGTCTAGTCTTGTCTGTCTAGTCTTGTCTGTCTAGTCTTGTCTGTTTAGTCTTGTCTGTCTAGTCTTGTCTGTCTAGTCTTGTCTGTCTAGTATTGTCTGTCTAGTCTTGTCTGTCTAGTCTTGTCTGTCTAGTCTTGTCTGTCTAGTCTTGTCTGTCTAGTCTTGTCTGTCTAGTCTTGTCTGTCTAGTCTAGTCTTGTCTGTCTAGTCTTGTCTGTCTAGTCTTGTCTGTCTAGTCTTGTCTGTCCAGTCTTGTCTGTCTAGTCTTGTCTGTCTAGTCTTGTCTGTCTAGTCTTGTCTGTCTTGTCTTGTCTGTCTAGTCTTGTCTGTCTAGTCTTGTCTGTCTAGTCTTGTCTGTCTAGTCTTGTCTGTCTAGTCTTGTCTGTCTAGTCTTGTCTGTCTAGTCTTGTCTGTCTAGTCTTGTCTGTCTAGTCTTGTCTGTCTAGTCTTGTCTGTCTAGTCTTGTCTGTCTAGTCTTGTCTTTCTAGTCTTGTCTTTCTAGTCTTGTCTGTCTAGTCTTGTCTGTCTAGTCTTGTCTGTCTAGTCTTGTCTGTCTAGTCTTGTCTGTCTAGTCTTGTCTGTCTAGTCTTGTCTGTCTAGTCTTGTCTGTCTAGTCTTGTCTGTCTAGTCTTGTCTGTCTAGTCTTGTCTGTCTAGTCTTGTCTGTCTAGTCTTGTCTGTCTAGTCTTGTCTGTCTAGTCTTGTCTGTCTAGTCTTGTCTGTCTAGTCTGTCTAGTCTTGTCTGTCTAGTCTTGTCTGTCTAGTCTTGTCTGTCTAGTCTTGTCTGTCTAGTCTTGTCTGTCTAGTCTTGTCTGTCTAGTCTTGTCTGTCTAGTCTTGTCTGTCTAGTCTTGTCTGTCTAGTCTTGTCTGTCTAGTCTTGTCTGTCTAGTCTTGTCTGTCTAGTCTTGTCTGTCTAGTCCTGTCTGTCTAGTCTTGTCTGTCTAGTCTTGTCTGTCTAGTCTTGTCTGTCTAGTCTTGTCTGTCTAGTCTTGTCTCTCTAGTCTTGTCTGTCTAGTCTTGTCTGTCTAGTCTTGTCTGTCTAGTCTTGTCTGTCTAGTCTTGTCTGTCTAGTCTTGTCTGTCTAGTCTTGTCTGTCTAGTCTTGTCTGTCTAGTCTTGTCTGTCTAGTCTTGTCTGTCTAGTCTTGTCTGTCTAGTCTTGTCTGTCTAGTCTTGTCTGTCTAGTCTTGTCTGTCTAGTCTTGTCTGTCTAGTCTTGTCTGTCTAGTCTTGTCTGTCTAGTCTTGTCTGTCTAGTCTTGTCTGTCTAGTCTTGTCTGTCTAGTCTTGTCTGTTTAGTCTTGTCTGTCTAGTCTTGTCTGTCTAGTCTTGTCTGTCTAGTCTTGTCTGTCTAGTCTTGTCTGTCTAGTCTTGTCCGTCTAGTCTTGTCCGTATAGTCTTGTCCGTCTAGTCTTGTCTGTTTAGTCTTGTCCGTCTAGTCTTGTCCGTCTAGTCCTGTCCGTCTAGTCTTGTCCGTCTAGTCTTGTCTGTTTAGTCTTGTCTGTCTAGTCTTGTCTGTCTAGTCTTGTCTGTCTAGTCTTGTCTGTCTAGTCTTGTCTGTCTAGTCTTGTCCGTCTAGTCTTGTCCGTATAGTCTTGTCCGTCTAGTCTTGTCTGTCTAGTCTTGTCCGTCTAGTCTTGTCCGTCTAGTCCTGTCCGTCTAGTCTTGTCCGTCTAGTCTTGTCCGTCTAGTCTTGTCCGTCTAGTCTTCTCCGTCTAGTTTTGTCCGTCTAGTCTTGTCCGTCTAGTCTTGTCCGTCTAGTCTTGTCCGTCTAGTCTTGTCTGTCTAGTCTTGTCTGTCTAGTCTTGTCTGTCAAGTTTTGTCTATTTTTATTTGTTGTTTGAAAATGAAATTTATATAAATGGTTTTCAATTTTTAGGTGGCTCCAATCTTAGGAGATGGATGGAATGGTGGACGAAAACGGGACAGTTGATCCTCTAGCCCCATCCCCCGAACCACCGGTGGCAATATCCTCGGTAGGAGTTGCCAGCCAGCCCCACCTGGTAGCGTCGACGAACATAGTGCATCTTACGCTGCCCTCGAACCAAGGCCAAGCGCAGGTAGAGCCGCCCTGGTGGCCGAGGACTCCCCAAAGTTATTGCGATTTTTTCAGGTGCAATCGGTGATCCAGCCCAATCAGCAGTCAGTGATACAGACGGCGACCAACGTCCTCAGCAAGGGTAACGTCATTCTGGTCAGCAAACCGAATTCCGTGATACAGACGCCGCAGGGTGTCGCTTTACAAGTGAGTTTTCTATTTTGTTCACTTGCAGAATAGATATTAAAACAATTTTATTTTTTAATGGAAAATTACGTATTTCATGTTAATTTTGCATTGTGTTTTGCTATTTCCGTGTGAAGGTCAGATATGGAAATTTACTTTTCATAGAATTGTTTGTTATCGTAGCTATTGGTGAATTTGAACAGGATTTATAGTCTAGTCAAAAAAAGGGGCCAATCTCGGAATCTAACTGAACAAGCTGAAATTTTGTATAGGCCTTTATTTTAGCATTACAGATGTTGTCTGAAAAGTCACATGTGCCAACATGTGAGCGTCCTTAGATATTCAAGGTCAAAGGTCGCGAAAATCAGTTTTTTGAGAATATCTCGCTTTCTCTGCCTCCAATCGTATTTGCATTTATTATGAAAGTTGTAGGGAATAAAATTCTCTACAAATTTCATCTGAAACCTTTTTTTATACGTCGATCTGTTTTTGAGATATTCGGAAAAAACTGATTTTTGCTACCTTTGGAAATGACATGGTCATTTCGGCATGTTGATGGCCGACCAGAGCGTGGATCATTCACTATTTGCACTCTCTTCCTCCAGTTCTGTAGATCACCAGATGCCTCTGGTTTTTTCTTGAAGAAGGTGTTACTTGAAGAAGGTGAAAAACTTAGCACTCCCTCACCCTCCTCATTTCTGGTATCAAATCCCCAACCTTCATACACTCTCCTCACTACTTCCCCTTCTACACTGGTGCCAACATGTCCATTTAGATCTCCACCCAAAAATACCCTTTCATCTGCTGATATACTAGAAGCCCACTCATGCACTCTCCTCACAACTTCTCTTCCACACTGCTGCCAACATGTCCATTTAGATCTCCAACCAGAAATACCCTTCCATCTGCTGATATTCTAGAAAGTTCTTGCTCCAGGTCCCTTCAAAAGACATCTTTTCTTCCTCCTTTAAGAATGTTTCTCTTGTAACTAATAAATCTCGGAAAGGAATGAAACAATTCTCTCATCTGTTTATTTGCATCCTGTATTAATCCAATTCTTCTTGTTGTTTTGGCCATCTTGAACCACGTTATTCCAACTGTTCTTCCAACATTTTCTGCCGGCTTCGCTCTTGATATAGTTTACTCGATTATTAATATTACGAATGTTTTAGGTGGTGGAGACGACGGCGAGTGATGATAGTTACTCGGACGAGGAGTCGCCGAAGAAACGAAGGGACCTGCTCACGCGCAGGCCGTCTTACAGGAAAATACTCAACGATCTTGGAGGGGGTGAGATAACTGGTATGTTTTTTATTGCATGTCCTTTCGGTGGCTTTGAACAGACGCACAAATTAAAAACCAGACCAGAAAGACCGAACTGATAGAGTAGCGTTCAAAAATTCGTTTTATTTTTGATTACTCATACGTAGAAGGTAGTATTTCCATTTATTATTATTATTTAGTTTTCGCTCTGCGAATTTCCTGTACGTTTCTGCATGATGCGATGAGAATGTTTCTTGCATGTTTTTTTCTGGGTTTCTTCTGTTATTGTTTATTTATTGCGTTTTGTTGTGTCCAAGATGTTACAAGAACCAATATAGGCAGAAAATATTACAGTTAAATTCAAAAGACCTTTTCATAGTTGAAATTGTTTTGTGGGCTTGTGTCAATTTCCGGCATGTTATACGTTAAAAAGTGCCCGAACTTTTTGACGTATAACTAAATATGTGTCCGAAAGTTTCATATTCCCGCCTTTTAAACTTGGCGGATGCGCATGCGCTAAACTAATCGTAAAAAGGTTTATTTATGAACGTTTTCCTGTTTGAATTTTGTTCTGTTGACCAGAAGAGTATTTAAGGACGTTCCCAAGAAAATTAGTTTTCTTTAAATTCTTCTGTAATTTTAAATACATATAGTTAAAAGTACCCTTTACCCGTAGAAATTTGTTTAAATAGTCCTTGCGGTGGAAAATTTGTAAATATTGACGGTTAAAATTTGCATGTTTAACGTGTAAACCATACCCGGATTGATGTTCTCACACACGTTTTATTAAATATCAATAGTAATTTTCTTGAAATTCTTTTGATAAACTGAGAATAAGTAAATGAAGATATAACAAATATCTTTCTGTAAAAATAACATTAACAAGCGGTATTGATTTTGTTATAATATTGTTAAAAGCCAAGCACTTTTGATGGTTTTCATGTTTACTCCTATAACTTGAAGAGTGGGAGATGGCGACTTGGCAACGTTACACTGTCTTTTAGCCTCAGACATACTCGCGAGAGATTTAGCTATTGCATCACTAGTCTTTTTTTTTAACAAATCTACCTTTCTTCAATCGAGAGATCATCATTAATATATGATTTGCAATATCCAATATTTAATTTTTTTTTTAATATCGAAATGCTACGCATGTCAACAACATAAAAATATAGAGTTAGAATGCCATGTTGTCGGATCTTAGAAACGACGCAACGAAAGTATTTTAAAACTTCTACGCAGATAAGCGGCACCCAAAGGAACACTGCACCTTAACTATATTTTATACAGCGGCACGATGCTTCTTGGGAACGTCCTTAAATATATTGGGCAAAATTAGCAAAATATTTGGCAAATTTGTTAGGTCGAACAAATCTCGTTCTTGTCGACACCAAAGGACGCGCATTATTTACGATTAGAAAATCTACGACGCATAGATGGCGCTCACCGTACACAAATACATGTGAGCGGTTTGTTGCCTTTTGCCTTCAATGCGTCAAAAGCATCCAAACGTTCCTGCAGTGAACGTAGAGCCAGAAAACACATGTGTTGCCAAATGGCAACACCATGCATTTAAGTTTTAAAATTTTCTATTCCTCCAGAACTTCTATAAACTAAGCCAAACTTGTTTGAATTGGTAAAACCATACAACATTATAGATAATCAGACAAACTTAATAAAGACGGAACAAAGCTTGAATATATAAATATACTCAACCTTTCTGGAACTCTATAATACTAATGAGTCTTTTTAGGACTACCAAAAACAAATCTCTTATGAAATTTGTCAGTTATTCTATAGCTTTCAGTCCACCTTCGTGGCACTCAACAAAAACCATAAAAATAACATTGATTTTTAAGATCATGTCTTTCCGATACCTTGAGTGGATAGCCATCTGTGGACGCGTTTCGAGATTTATCTCTCATCAGCACAGCTTTGCTTCCATAAACAATATTTTGTAAATCACTCACTTGAAAACCCATGTGTTGATTAGGGTTAGATGTTTTTAATTTTGACATTTTGTGAGAGAGACATGAACTTACTTTGGTAGTCCTAAAAAGACTCATTAGTATTATAGAGTTCCGGAAAGGTTGAGTATATTTATATATTCAAGCTTTGTTCCGTCTTTATTAAGTTTATCTGATTATCTATAATGTTGTATGGTTTTACCAATTCAAAATTTATCATTTATATCAATAACCTGCTAAGTTCATGTCTCTCTCACAAAATGTCAAAATTAAAAACATCTAACCCTAATCAACACATGGGTTTTCAAGTGAGTGATTTACAAAATATTGTTCATGGAAGCAAAGCTGTGCTGATGAGAGATAAATCTCGAAACGCGTCCACAGATGGCTATCCACTCAAGGTATCGGAAAGACATGATCTTAAAACTCAATGTTATTTTTATGGTTTTTGTTGAGTGCCACGAAGGTGGACTGAAAGCTATAGAATAACTGACAAATTTCATACGAGATTTGTTTTTGGTAGTCCTAAAAAGACTCATTAGTATTATAGAGTTCTGGAAAGGTTGAGTATATTTATATATTCAAGCTTTGTTCCGTCTTTATTAAGTTTAAATATTACAAGTATTAAAAATGTGCCGTTCGATTGTTTCCCACTTCAGGCATAGCAGCAAGTCGTCCTATGGTTTACTTGACATGCAAAAAGAAATGAATATGGATTTACTAAAAGTAAAGCAAGATGTTCGTACCAGGTGGAACAGTACTTTCTACATGTTGGAGCGCTTAATCAAATTGAAGGTACCGCTTTCTGCTGTTTTACCTACCATAGTGAATTTACCACCATCAAATTTAGAGTCTCATGAGTGGTTATTGGCTGAAGAAATGGTGGCGCTTTTACATCCTTTTGAACAGGTAACTGTCATTTTATCTGGAGAAAAATACCCATCCCTTTCTTCTTCTTCTTCTTTCGAATAGGCCTACTTTGGACCACGCTTGTTCAACTGCTGGGCTTTGACCTTTGCCCAGTATTGTCGCATCTTCTGCCGGTGTAACTCCTTTCTCTCTTCTGTCCAGGGGGTACCTTTCCTTCGAGGTTTTTCCTGAAATCCACGGACTTCCTTCAGGATGCGTCTCACAGACTGTCTGTTTTTGAGATCTGTTATTCCCAGTTCTTTAATATCTTTCTCGGTCTCTGTCAACCAAGTGGTATGAAGCTTCTTGTTTTGTCAAAAGGTGAACAGATGGTTGGTTAGTCGGTTTGAAGGCAATCTTGCAACATGGCCGTAGAAAGCTACCCTTCTTTTCCTTGCACAGTCAGAGAGCATCTCAATATGTACGTAGACCTCAGAGTTATGCCGTCTTTGGAATTCCCCATTTGCCTTTACCGAGCCTAGGATCTTCCTGAGGATTCTCCTCTCTCTGATTTCCAATTTATCTATTAGCCCCCTCGGTTCAAGGAAAGACACTCCATGGCATACAGGGCTATAAGACTGATGTGTAGTGCTTAAGTTTCAGGTTGCGTGACAGGAATTTCTTATTGTAAGTGTTCTTAGTCAGCCGATAGACTAGTTCTAACTTGCTGACTCTCTTGGACAATGATGCTCTTTCTGATAAGTTATTTTCAATGCATTCGCCGAGATGCTTAAATTTCTCATTCCTCTTGATGTTTCCCTGTTCTAGTAACATCTCTCTGTTTGCTTCTCTGATGTTGGTGAAGAATTCTGTTTTCTCAGAAGACCCACTTTGGCAGCCTGTTCTCTGAGGCAGTTTACCTGCATTGTTGCCATCTCAAGAGAATCAGCAAACAGTATCATCTGCAAAGGCCAGGCAATCTACAAGCAGTTCATCGTTCTTACGTCCCAGGTAGATACCACTCTGAGCACCAAAATTGTTCAGTTCCTTGCGCCATTCTCTCATAACCTTTTTAAGCACACAGATGAAGGGAAGTGGGGAAAGTCCATCTCCTTGTTTCACTCCAGTTTTTATTTCGAAGCTTTATGAAATCTCGCCTCTAAATTTAACCTTGGAATGGGTGTTGGTCAAAGTTTCTAGGATGAGTCTGCGGGTTTTCTTGTCTAGTGTTAGTTCCTGGAGTACTTTGTTAAGCGTTTCTCTATCAATGGAATCGTAGGCCTTCCTAAAATCAACAAAGGTGACGACCACCTTGCGGTTTCTCATCTTGGAGTATGCAAGTACAGTTTTAAGGTTGAGGATCTGTTCAACACAGGATCGGGTCTTCCTGAAGCCCCCCTGGTATTCTCCCAATTGACTATCCAACTGATTTTCTGCCCTTGTTTGTAATCTTGTATGTTACCGGGAGGAGAGAAATTCCACGGTAGTTGTTTAGATCCGTAAAATCTCCCTTTTTGTGAAGCGGATGGATCAGAGCAGATTTCCAATCGGGTGGTAATTTCTTTGTTTCCCAGATGTCCTGGATGATCTAGGTTAGTTTGCGCACGACATTGTTTCCAGCACCTTTCCACAGTTCAGCAACGATAGAGCTGTTCTCTCCAGCTGCCTTATTATTCTTAAGAAGTTGAATGATCTGGCCAACTTCTTCCAATGAAGGGGGAAGCGAGTCTAAGTTTGTTTGTTTCCACCCCTGTCTTCTGTTATACCTCTTGTATTTGGTCTTAGGAAGGCTGTAAACAGCAAAACTCCACTGACAGAGTCAGGCAAGTTTTTTCAAATTCTTGACAATGTAGTAGAAAAACGACTTGGAATTTTTGAAAATAATAGAACAGCAGCCATAGTTTTGTTGACTCTAGATTTAAGAAAAGGGCATTCTTATCAGAAAGTAATGCTAAAAATGCACAAATGTGGGTAATAAATGAATTACAGGACATAAATCAGTTTCAAGAAATACCTCACATATACGAAAACAACCATCAACTTTTACTGCTACTGTATCTGAATTGACCTGTTCAGATGATGACATTTGGGCTGTTGTGGATAAAAAAATAACAAAATTGAACGAAAAGTGTACTCCATATTCTACAGCTGCTATGATAGTAAAACAGTACGTTGATGAAATGCCATATTTAGTTCGCAAATATCCAAAATTTCCAGCATTGTTTAAAATGGCTAAAAAATACCTTTGTATACCGGCTACATTCCCACAGAAAGATTATTTTCGAAAGCTGGCATTTTATGCAAAGAAAGACGAAACCGTTTAGCACCAAAGAGAGTAAACCAAATATTATTTCTTAATACCACACAATAGTTTGATTAAAAATAGTTTTTCTTAAAATAGTAGCTTTCAGTTATGTAATCAAAAAATTTAGTTCTATTTAAGTCATATTTAGGTATTACAGATTTTGTTGATTTTTTTTGTTGCTTGTTTATTTATAAATTCATTTATGAATATATATATATATATATATATATATATATATATATATATATATATATATATATATATATATATATATATATTAATATTTAGTATCATTTAACATCCTGTGTATGTTCCTGCAAAAAAAAAACAGTTCTATGAAAATTAATGGTCGAAAAATAAAATGGTTTGCTTATAAGTGCCAATTAAGACCATGGGCGTCCAGAATCTAATTTATAATAAACTTCATATTTTTCTGCTAACTCGGATTGGATAACTCGGTTTGAAATCGGGTTACGCAAATTTTTAACCGGGTTAACTCGAGTTAACAAAAATACGAGTTTGCCCATCATTAATCTTGACCAATCAAAACTTCTGCAAATCTGCAACAAATTATTCAAAGTTGAAAAATTGTGTGCAAAGTAAACTTGTTCATCCTGTATAAGATAAATTTAGTTTTTATATATTCTAGTTGTTTAAACTAAGCCAAAATGTTTTCTTCTGCAAATTACTGATTTTTGTAACAACTTGGACAAGACACAAACCTCAACATTTGCCCGACGACTGTTGATTGTTCTTATTATCTAATCTAATTTTATTTTTAAAACCAAATAAATTTCGGAACCATGAAATGTGGTATGGGATCTGTGTATAATCTGTAGCGAGTGGAAGAGCAAACCGAGAATTTGTTGCTTTGATCGGGTGGTGTGCCAGTTGCGGGCGAGGGAATAATAAAGATTGTGGTGTTCACAGAACCTAAAGTAGAGCAGACGTCATCCGAGGCGGACAGTGAGTTATCTTCTCACTCTATCCCATACCACACAGGTCAGTTTGGTTAACATTTTCATTTTTTTTTTAATCTAAACACAGCAATGTGCATACTACATGTTTAGTAGATTAGAATGCATTTTTTGTACAAAGATTCAATCAGATCATCTGTTTACTAACAAAACAAGGATTTGTGTAATAAGGCTAAAAATAATTTTAATTCGTAGAAAAACACCCAAGGTTTTGTATTATGTATTCATCATGAAATAATGTTTTCTTCAATTTTTAATCCTAGTGGTAGTATTTAATTGTACGAAACCAGTTTCTTGTGTAATTGATTTATTTTTCATGAATCATGCGTTTATAAGTTTATCAGAGAGCATGCTGTTTTTCTTATAATTGCTCTTGTTGTGTTTTGTTTCCGTTTCTCTTAAAAAAATTGTTACTTAATATTTTTTTGCAAATCATTTCTCAAAACTTGAAACAGAAAAATATTAATCCTAAAAAATGTTTCATTCCAATTTTGATTCAATTTTTAAAAAATGCTAATCAGTATCGAGAATAACAAACCATGCCAAATTGGTGAGTGATTACTTCCAATTTGCATTCTTCCCAATAGGGAATATGCATGAAATATATATTTGCTTCAAATATTTTCATTCCGAATCGTTATTGATTTTAATAATTAATATCTTTTTAATTGGTTAAAATTAATAAATAATAGTTCAAATTAAGCGCGGGAAATTCAAATTTGTATAAGCGCAACACCATTGGATAAAACAAAACGTGACGTCAAATACTATGTCAAGTTCGTATTGCTTACTTTTATATAGCATTGTAGATTTTCGATTAAAAAACATAGCAATAACCTGTGTGTTTTGAATTCATTTATTGTTTAACTTTATCTTAGTGAGATTAGAAATCATTTCCAATCATCAGTTGATTTTATTGCTAATGTTGCAATATTTGTTAATGAAAGAGGACATTTTATTGGAGATAGTGCTACATTTTTCTTGTCCATAAATCTACATGAACACCTTTACTTCTATACTTAGTTTCAATATTAACTTGCACAGCTTTATGAATAAGTAGTTTAGGTACTTACGTATTAACGCCACCGTAGCGAGAGGTTGCGCTACCGCGCGATATGTGGTTTCAATTTATCTGCTCTAATATAACCTAATCTAACCCTTATCCAATAGATTTTCTTATTTAGAATCGAGAAGTCGCGCGGAAGTGGATTTATATGCTCCGTTATAACCTAATCTAACCATCCATTTTTTTCAAATCTGTAACTGCGGTGGCGTTAGTACGTAAATAACGTAATTTATTTTCATTCTCTGATGAATTGATTTCTTCAATTTGGGAAGAACTGGATCCTGCTTCATCATTATTTGTTTGTGGTGGTTCACATATTTCCAAACCATCACTACTACTGGCTGTATAGCCTCTGAGGGAGTTTCTTCTAACAGTGCTAACAGGTTTTTGCTTGGTAGCTCCCATTCTAATAGCCGGTGGTGGCATTTTTCTCTTTTGGTAATGTAATATGGTAAGCAGAACTTCTTTATTAAATCCTAGTGTCACATTTACACCTTTTTGTTTCATTATGTTGTATTGAACATAAATTTCTGTATCCTCCTCTATCTGTAATTAAAGATCAGAAAAAGTCAAGCTGAACCTGTCTGAAGGGACATCTCATTTCTGCTGTGGTATAATTTAGGCACAGAGCTGAATAGTCAAATATTTTATTATTTTTTGTTAATGCAAAAAACAATAGACGAAATCGCAAACCTTTGTAAAATGTTTTAAGTTCAGAAGGCACTCCCAAACTGCCCAAACTGATTTTATTACATGACTTGTTAAGTCGATTATCGCAGCTTGACTGTCCGTGAAAATATAGATCGTTTCCGTGACTGTTCGTGAAAATATAAATAGCTTCTACTTATGTGTAGTCCATTCTTAAATTTTGCACATCCAGACACATGTTTCGATTGCGAGCATTTCCGCTTGAAAGACCGTGGTGTGCTTCTCCAGTGGCACAGTAAAGCCCGATTCTCATATACGCGACACTCAGCTACGCGACGTCACGCAACATCTCCTATCAAATAATGATTACATTGTTTTAAATGGACACGTTCTCACTATGGCTACACGACGTGCCCATTTAAAACAATGTAATCATTATTTGACAGGCGATGTCGCACGACGTCGCGTAGCTGAGTGTCGCGCATATGGGAATCGACCATTATGCTGTACCTAGGAGACAGTTCACAGACTCCAGTACCAAGCTCCACTGGCCTTCTTGGAGACGTGTAGTAGAATAGGTCTCCTTGACTTTACTTGTGGTATCTTCTTTCTGTCCACTGTACAGTAAAACCTGTTTTTATGCGGTCCTTTTTTATGCGATTTTGTTTTTGTGCGATTGGTTTTGTGCGATTGTTTTCGTGCGATTTATTTTTATGCGGTATATGAATCTTATGCCCGCCATACACGCAATGGACCACCGGAGAGGTCTACCTTTGCAGGTTTGCCTGCGCAGGTAAACCGGAGCGTGTGTGGGAATAGACCTGTGCAGTTTCTTGCGTACGGATGACCTGCGCAGGCAAACCTGCACATGTAACCTATCCTTAGTAAACTATGTAACCTATCCGTTGTAACCTATAGGTTCCGTACCGAAAACGGAACCCTTATAGGATCACTTTGTTGTCCGTCTGTCTGTCTGTCTGTCTGTCAAGACCATTTTTCTCATGAACGCGTAGAGGTAACAAGTTGAAATTTGTATCAAATACTCGGGTCTGCGGTCTCTTTCAGCTGTGAAAAAATCAAACTTGTTAGTCAACGCGATCAAAAGATATAACCGTTTATATCGCATATTTTGCGATTTCACAGGGGAATCAAAACCTATAGGGTACTTCCCGTTGACTTAGAATCATGAAATTTGGCAAGAAGCGGTGTCTTACAGCACATGTAAAGGAAAAAATCTGAAAACCGTAAATATGTAGTTTAATTACAAGAAAAATGCGAATTTACTATTAGAAACTTATGAAAATACACTAATGTGTTGCGTGGTATTGTCAGACACCAGAAGCATAGGGGTTGCATACAGTTAGGTCCTCCTAAAGATAGTTTACTTACAAGTTTCTACGGAACCCTCGATGCGCGAGTCACAACTCGCACATGACCGGTTTTTTTTTAAATTACGTATTCGCAATTGCCACAGACCAACTGAATAAACAACCAATGTGTGGCCGGATCGTCATATGTTCAATTCCTTTGATGTTTCGTCACTAAACCGACTCGCTTCGGATACACGTCAACAATGGACCCAACGTTAGCGACAACGCTATAAAGTCGCTTCACACATTGGCCGCACTATGCTGACTCCAACATTATGGGCCCCATTATGTGTAGCCGGCCCCATACAGGCCCCATTATGTGTAGCCGTCGTTACTCTTTTGGTCGTATTTAATATTGTATAGTGTGTTTTTTAGAGGTATAGAAGTTTGAACTGAAATGAAACTCATTAAAATCATGTTAACAGTCATGGTATTGGCTTTATTCGAAAGATAATTTTATGCGATTACTGCTTAAATATTATTTGGGGCATATGGGCGGCTGGTTCGGCCGAAGTGCAATCTGGAACACCCATTATAATATGCCTAGCTTGAATAGTTTTCTCTAGTCTACATTAGACTTATGCCCGCCATACACACAACGATCCAACGGAGAGGTCTACCTGTGCAGGTTTGCCTGCGCAGGTAGACCGGAGCGTGTGTGGGAATAGACCTGTGCAGTTTTTGTAACCTGTGCAGGCGATCGGAGCAAGATCGAAAATCAATTCTTTCGACGGTGGACCTGTGCAGGTTCTGTGACCTGTGCAGTTGTTTCTAGTGTGTTTTGGAATATAGTGGTTTTGAATGTATTGGTATATAAGTTGTTGGGCTGAGATATGATAATGAATATTCTTATATTGATCGATCATCGATGCGGTACACATAGTGAACCAGTTAACTAAAAAGTTCATTGAATTCGTTGACTTTAAAGAAGCATTTGGCAGCCTAAAGCGTGATCAAGTAATAAAAGCCATGAAAGACACAAATATCCCAGAGAAACTTGTGAGGCTAACAGAAATGACAATAAGGAACTCAAAAGCAGAGATAATGACACAGGAGGGCACAACCGAAGCGGTCGAAATCAATCTAGGCGTACGACAGGGTGACGGGTTATCAACGACATTATTCATTCTAGTTTTGGATGCTGCAATAAGAGAGTGTTTTTTCAAAGGAACTTTAATTAATAAAATGATACAGGTTGTTTCCTGCGCAGATGATATCACAATGCTGGCCAGAGACAGGAGAAGCATGGAAGAAGCAATTCGAGAACTCGAACATGAGACAAAGAAAAGAGGCCTAAAAATAAACCAGGAAAAAAGCAAGTTCATGTAGGTAAACAGAGAAAACAAGACCACAACTAAAAAACAAGTGCACATAGGAAATTTCGAGTTCGAAATAGTAAACGACTTCCAATACCTAGGAATAATAATAAACAACAAAAATGACCGAAGGATACAGATAAACCATAGAGTGCAGGTGGGATATAGAGCGTACTACAAATACAAGCTCATCATGAAAAGCAAGAGTATAAGCACAAATACAAAAATTAAGCTATACAAAACAGCAATAAGACCGGTAGTGACATATGGGGCAGAGACGATGAATCTTACAAACGTAGAACAGGGAAAGCTAAGAATCTTTGAAAGAAATATTATTAGAAGAATATATGGATTAAAGAAAATCACTGATGGGGAACACAGAACACCAATGAACTCCGAAATACAAACCATCCTAAAAGGAGAAGATATCGTTAAGGTGATAAAAGTACAAAGACTCCGCTGGTATGGCCACATATATCGAATGGAAAACAACAGAGTGGTAAAGATGATTACAATGTGGAGACCAGTGATTAGCAGAGGTAGAGGAAGACCGAAAAGCAGATGGGAGGATCAGGTACTAGAGGACATTAAGAACCTAAAGATAGAGGCATGGGGGAGCAAGATTTTAGACCGAGCCACGTGGAGGAAATTAACAGAGGAGGCAAAGACAAGCGACTGGACAGAGTAAGAACAGGACAGAGGAACGTGGAGTAACTCACCACATGAAATGAGTTTCAAGAGCTCGTAGAGGTAACGAGCGGTTGCAACCCCGAGAGGGGTGTATAACCCTGTGTATATATATTGATTATGGATTTCCCAAATTTTTCACCCTCATCGCAAAAGCAACTGAAGACCGCTCCGGTATACCGGAACGTCCCCATACACGCTACCGACGTACGGTTGACTTGCGCAGGCAAAGCGTGTATACTTTATATTGACCTAGTTTTGTCTAGTCTACTCGTTTTTCATTAAAATTTCGTATCTAGTCTTGTCTTAACTAGTCTCTTCTTTTCTTATTATTGATAAGTTTTGTCATGATTAGAACCTAGTGTTCTAACGAATTGGATATTTAGCTCACTTCACTAGCTGCTTAGTCGTTATATTTAATTTCCTTGGTATCTTTTTTCTTATATTGCCAAGTGTTTTCTAATATTGGCATTAACTAGGAATTTAATTTTTAACACTAGTTAGGAATTTAACTGCAAACGCTAACTAGGAATTTAAATTCTAGTAGAAACTAAATCTTGTGTTTCATAGTCTGGACAGTCCAATATTATCTAATTTAGTGATGTCTTCCATTTTTTTTTTTTAGTTTGCTTTTTTCTTTTCTTGTTCATCCATCCTTCTACCAGTTTATTCAGTTATTCATTATTTAACAGACGTTTTGTTGTTGTCAGAGCATAGGGCCTCTACAAAGACCTTCCATCTGACTCTATTCTGAGCGAGGCGTTTCACCTCGTTCCATGTTTTTCCTGCGATCTGTAATTCTGCGTCTATGGTCCTCCTCCACGTGTTAGCTGGACGTCCCTTTCTGCGAGAACCCTTGGCTAGTGATGTTTCCTTCGTCTCTCCTCAATACATGGCCCAACCATTTCCAATTGCGGTGTTTTATTTCTTTTTGTATCTCTTGTTGGTTTGTCAGGTGCCATAAGTCTACGTTGCGAATTGTATCTGGCCAAAAAATGCGCAGTATACTTCGTAGGCATTTGTTTATGAATACCTGAAGCTTATTTACTATTGTTATGGAGATTTTCCATGTTTGGCACCCGTACAGCAAGACGGATTTCACATTTGAGTTCAATATTCTTAGTTTTGTTCGTGTGAAATACAGTCTGGAGGTCCAGACCGGCATGAGCATACCAAATGCCTGTTTAGCCCTTTTTATTCGGTATGCGACATCAGTGGTGGTCCCGCCCTCATTAGTAATTATGCTTCCCAGGTACGTGAATGCATCAACATCCTCTATTTGTTCGTCATAAATGCGGAAGGCGTGGGTATTCTTCGTGGCGGCTCTAAGCGATTTGGTTTTGCCAATGTTGATTTTTAAACCTGCTTTGGATGCTTCTGCAGAGAGACGGTCGAGTTTGCTCTGAATGTCGGCGTGGGTGTGTGCCAAGAAACAGATATCGTCTGCGTGGTCCAGATCTTCCAGGAACGAGTTTAACGTCTATCTAATGCCCTCACTTCTTGACACTACTTTGTCCATTATTGAGTCTAACAGAATGATAAATAGTAAGGGCGATAGTATGCAGCCCTGCCTGACTCCTGAGCTGATGGTAATGTCGCTGTTATTAGCAGTTTGGTGTTTTATATAGTAGGGTGCGTCCCGGTATAGTTCCTTTACTAGATTTATTATCTTTTCCGGTACCCTCTTTTCATCCAGCGCTTTTCAGACTGCATTATGATAGATGCTATCAAAGACCCTACGGAAGTCGACGAAGACCGCGTATAATGTAGACCTCCATTTCATGGACTGCTCTATGATGATTCGCATTGTGTTAATTTGATCGACACAGGATCTATTTGGGCGAAAACCTGCTTGTTCCTGACGCAGACTGGGCTCTATGCAGATGGATAGTCGATCCAGTAAAATGTGAGAAATTATTTTGTTGATAGTGTTTAAAATTGTAATCCCTCTCCAATTGCCACAGTCTGTAAGATCACCTTTTTTGGGGAGAACGACTATGGCTCCTTCCTTCCATTCATGTGGCACATTTTCCGACTCCCATGCATCTACTATTAGCGGGTGGAGCAGTTTTGTTACCACCTTTAGGTCTGCTTTAAGTATTTCCGCCGGAAGGTTATCTGGGCCAGCGGCCTTGTTGTTCTTAAGGTTCTTTAATATAGTTCTTCACTTCTTCAGAAGACTTCTTCTTCACTAGGTGGGTTAGGATTCATAGACGTTTTATCTAATGTTTAACAATTCGTAAAAAAAAATCGTCTTTATCTCTTCTAACTCGTTTTTAATCGCTTCTGCTGTTATTATTTGCGTAAATAGCAAACTTTCCCTTGATATCATCACCGTTTAGCTTTGAAGTTAATTAAAATTCGCGGTAATGAAACGTCACATGTTACTTATCGCTCACGTACTTTTATCAATTCAGTACAGAACGACAGCAAAATGTTTAAACTCTCAATGAATGTGAAAATTTCAACAATTTGTTTATATAAATTTCAATCTTGCGTCAAGGTAAGAAAGTTTCAACTTAAATTTTTTTATGCAGCCGTCTAGTTTTACTTAATTTTGTCTGATTACTAAATTGTAGTATGATCTAAATATGATCACTAATTGATTATTCCTAATAGACTGTTTTACGGTTAGTTAAGCGCATGCGTGTCCGCCTTGTTTAAAAGGCGGGAATATGAAAGTTTCGGGCACATTTTGTTTTGACGGGTTATACGATATAATATTTATATCGTTATACGGAATATACCAAAAAAGTGCCCGAAATCATGGCGGAAATTGGCGCGTGCGCATAAAAAAAATTCTATGAAAAGGTCTATTAGACAATGATTATTTGATCTTGATCCCTCCTGATTTAATATTGAATAGTTCCAATTTAACATTGAAAACAAATACTGAATGCTGCTGTATTTAGAGTAAATTTCCATAAAATTTTTAATTCACTTTAGTTTGTGGTGGATCGTGTGGAAAATTGTCAATATGAAGAACAAATTGCCTTCACACGAGTTTGTTCCTCATTTCCACATTCAATATTGCTTAGTTTACTATTATTTATCTAAACCAGTGTTTGTCAACCTGTAGTAGTCTTTCAAAAAGTTGTCCCTATGTTGTCCAGGAGGCATATCGGTCGGTATGGCGATGGTTCTTCCAATGGTTTGTCCCCTTTTCTCATTAAGACGAGTTTTTGTCCTTTCTATTGCGTAGCGAAAATTCCCTTCCGAAGACACGCATTGTAAGTTTCCAGCAACAACTGTGGCCACATTTCCACCACTTCTGCGATGATCTCATTTGGGATATTGTCTGGACCAGATGCTTTCCCTGACAGTAATCGTTTCCTAGCCACAAAGATCTCGTCTACGCTGAAAGGTGTCACGAGATTTTCAGTGGTTTGCCATTTTTCTGCCGGTCTTCGTTCGTCAACTGGAACTAGTGTGGTAACTATTTCTCTCATCCGTTGTGGGCACGATATCCCCGGTATCAGTTGTCTACCCATTACTTTTTTCGTTGCAATTCGATATGGGAGGCCCCATGGGTCTTCATTTATGGATCGGCAAAGTTCGAGCCAGCATTTCTCCTTGCTATTTTTGATGGACATGCGCAAATCCTTTCTCGGATGTTTGTCAACCTATGTGCCTTGAGAGGTTCTAGGTGTTTCATAATGTATGTAAAAATTTGAGCATAGACATTTGCTGAATAAGAAAATTCGAAAATCCATCAACTTCTATAATATAATGCATATTCCTTTGTAAGGCCACATTTCTCTTCCGCGAGGAATCAATAATCTCTGCCAACATTTTGTTCAAGTAAAACGAACTCGAATACTTAGAAATTGGTAACAAGGCTAAGCTAATATCTTTCTCGAAAACATAATAAATTCTTGTCAGTTTCCTTGTTTTCTGATACCCAAAACGTATGGAGAGGAATGCAGTGCCAAAGCTGTATTAACGTTTATATCCATGAAAGGCTCAGTGGGTCCTGTATTATAATATAAATAGATCTGTGAAGATTAATTAACATAAAAATTTTAATTGACATATACATTTCAAGTGAAAATTTTACTTTCCATCATTTGCTTCAAAGCTTTACCTGATGGGCACCTTCTTGAAGACAATGGATATCGTAAGTGGTGAATTACAAACAATCCGATTATAAACATTGTCCACTTTTGCATATCTAAGTGAAACTGCGGAATCTAAGGTTTTATTGCTACATATAGTGCCATGGCTCTAGAAAGGAAATGTCCTTCTGCTCTTTAGTGCCGTCTGCGCCTGTCTGGTGAGGTTACTGAAGCTATCATATATTTGATTTCTTAACGATTGCTGTTGTTGAACGTTTGACGACCTCCAACAAGCTAGAACTGTGAATCACGAAACTTGCTCGATTTATTGATACCAAAAACGACCCATGATGTCATTAAAAAACACGTACATGGCGCCACCACTCGGAAACAATTGTTACTAACAAATGAAAAATATCGTCAAAATATGCTGTATGCAACCTTAATATATCAAGTCTTAAATCGCACGCGTATTAATTCTACATCCCTTTATGCAATACTTTTGGCAGACCCTGTATATTGTTAACTAGTTTTGTTGTTAACTTACTCATTTTTCGATTTTTTGTCCATTTCTTGTGTAAACAGTTTTTTTGCAAATTGACACTTGAGTTCATTTATTGTAAACAGCAAATCGTTTCTATAGCAAACAAACGGAAACTTTTTATTAGGTTGTTGCTATGGAAGCTTCTTGACGTTTGTCAGATTTTAGACAATTCCCAACAGTTGTGTCAGTTATCGAAAATTGCAATGAGAATGCGAAATTTTAAGAAGAAACACCCCGTAACAGTTTCACTGAGACGTAAGAAATTTCCAATTTAGTTTCTTAACGCGAGATTTGCTCTTCGCGAGATTCCTGTCTCGTAGATGCGTTGACTCAGACAAAAACTTTCAATTAATGCTGTTAATTGTCAAAGTAAATAACCAATCGTCAATGTAATAAGTCAATTCCGAGCCAATTAACGTTTCTTCTTTTGCGTCAAATCCAGAGAAAATCAAAACAAATGTAAGATACTTTTTTTTTAATTCAGTTTGAAATTTTCGATTTCCAGCAAAATTAGTTAGTTACACGTGATTAAGACATACTACACATTAAGTAATCCTGACTTCAATTAAGTTAAACTTAATTAAAACCAGGCTTAAGTAAACATTGACTCAAACAAAGGTGATAAGGACTAAACCGTAGAATCGTGCATGTAAGCCGTGGCAGAAATTAGAACTAACGTAAAAAGACAATGCTTTACCAATTTTGACGCTATGAACCTATGTTGGGTTAAAGCTCAGATTAGGTTAGGTTAAAACAGATATAAATCCAGACCATATATCGCGCGATAGCGCGACCTTCGATCCAAAATAAGAAAAAATAATTCAAATAATTTATTTTGCGACTTGCACGCCCTCCGTACATGCACGCTTCTCCGGTTATACCGTGATAAATTTATATCAATATCAAATAATCCAGAATTGAATAAACTTAATAGATTTACGAGACAAATACAACTTAAAAGACTAGACGAAGCAGATTATACAGACAAACCTAAACAGAATAGGCAAATAAGATTAGGCTAACAGTACAGACAAGGCTAGAGTGATAAGTCTAGACAAACAAGATCAAACAGACTATACTTGACAAACAAGACAAGATAGATCAGAAACTAGACAGATAAGACTGGGTAGACAAGACTAGACAAACAAGACTATACAACCTAGATTAAGAGATTCTAGTCTAGTCAATCGAAGACTAGGCTGACAAGATTTGACAGAAAGACTAGTCAAAAAACTAGATAGGGAGACTACACAGTTAACCCTGAACAGACAAGACTAGACTAACTGGAGACACAATACTAGACAAGCAAGACTGGGTTCAAAGATAAGACAGACAAGTCTTTAGACATTAGGATTAGGATTAGACAAACGGAACTTGACAAACAATAATATATGTACAAGACTAGACAGACAAAACTATATAGACAACACTAGATCTACAAAACTAGACATACAAGATTGGATATACTGGATTACACCTATAAAACAAAGCTAGACAGAAAAGCCTGCATAGACATGATTAGGTCGACAAGATTTGACAAACATTACTAGACAGACAATAACAGATAGCCTAGTAACATTTGACTGACAAGACTAGGCTGACGAGATTGACTAGACGAGATTATGCAGATAAGCCTGAGCAGACAAGTCTAGACTTACAAAACTAGAGATGCAAAACTAGACATACAAAACTGAACACGAAAGACTAGACAGATGAGTCTAGATTGACAAGACTGGACAGACAAAACTAGACAAACAAGACTAGACAGTGACAGTGGAAACGGTGACGTTTAGGGTTGGAATCGCCGAGATCACATCCCAACCGTTTATGCGTTATCGCGGTGTAATTCTCGACGCGAGGTTGAACTTTAAAAAGTAAACCAAGCAGATTAGCAGATAGGCCTCTGTGGTGGCTACTACAATGAGCGCGGCTCATGTCTAACTTCTGTGGCTCCAGACAGATGAGAAGAAAACTCACCAGAGACGATCTAAGTGCTATGCTTATGACATACCCATACGGCCTGATGCACAGAAAGTCTAGTAGTACCGTAGGAAGGCCCCAGTGACGATCTCAGTGCTCACCTATGACATACCCATATGGGCTGATGCACTGAAAGTCGAGCGGTACCGTAGGGAGGCATCAGTGATGACCTCAGTGCTCACCTATAGCGTACCCATATGGACCAATGGACTGAATGTCGAGCGGTACCGTAGGAAGGCATCAGTGGCGACCTCAGTACTCACCTCTAGCATACTCATATGGACCGATGGAATGAAAGTCGAGCGGTGCCGTAGGAAGGCATCAGTCATGACCTCAGTGCGCACTTATAGCATACCCATATGGGCTGATGCACTGAAAGTCGAGCAGTACCGTAGGAAGGCATCAGTGACGACAGTGGATATACACGGGGGATTCTAGCTCACTTTAACTTTTCAGTCCAAACTCCGGCGCCGGGGTGCTTATCGATGGTAGGCGGGGGCTGAAATGTCAAGGTCGTGGACGGCCTGGACGAACATGCCTAGGACGGTGGCGCCTGGGGACGTGGACGCGTCACGTTAATTGAAGGTAATAAAGATACAATTTATGATCTTGACATTTCAGTGGGTGCAAGTCCGACTCACTGCAAATCATTTGCTTCGGTTCTTTCGGCATTTTCTCGATAATGCTCAAAGAAAAGACAATACTAGACAGAAAGAACTTAACTGACAATAATAGCTGCGGAAGACCAGACATATAAAACTATATATACAAGACTACAAAAAAAAAACTAGACAGAGAAGATTAGATATACCAGATTAGGAGTCGTCCATTAATCACGTGATGTTTTTTAGCAACTTTTTAAGTCCGTGGAACATGGTGGCCACTCAATTCTCCCCCGTCTTCCCATCCAATGATGCGGGAATGCCCGACCCAGGTATTGACGGACCGCTAAAGAATAATGCGGTGGGGCCTCGTCCTCTTGAAAGAACAATTCCGCAAAGTCGGGCCGTGCTTGCAGTTGTGGTTATTCAGATACCTGGGGCCATCAACGGTTCCATCAAACAAGACAGGACCCACGACACCATCGCAGGATATGCAATACTGTGACGCCTGGCTGATTCAATTGCGTACTCATAATGACATGTGGGTTTCCTTTGGCCCAGTACAGAGAGTTATGTCTGTTGACGTGACCAGACAATTTAAAACAGGCTTCATCTGTCCACGCGATTTTCGAAAGCAGGTCTGGTTGTTCAGTCAGTTGATTGCGCATTATCTCACAGAACTGTAAACTGCGGTCAGGATCGTTCTCAAGAAGGCCATGTAACAGTCTGGGGCGGTACGGCTTAAGGTTCAGCTGGTGCATCAGACGTTGTAATAATGTCCTCGGGATAGACAAGCGTCTCGGGAGCTGGGTATCCTGAGGGATCTCATTTTTCGGTGTCAACCTCGCGCGTGGTCGTCCAAACTTCGGTGCATTAGTGACGAAACTCGTGAAACTCTTAAACTTGTCTCTGATGCGGTAAATCGAATGACGGCGCGGGCAAATGAAATTTATTTCCCCACATCCTACGCACCCTCTCTGTCATTTTTGTACTTCCGGTCATTTTTCTACTTCCAGTAGGTTTTCATCTTAAGGATCCACCGTCGATGTTCCTCGCTCAGATTTCCAGCCATAGTTTACACTAGAAACAAAAGAAATACCTGTATACCTACTTTTAGGCCAATCTGTATTAATATTAAAGTTATTTATGTAGTTGGCGAAACCTGAAGGTTTTTTACGGTTAGTTAAGCTCATGCGTGTCGGCGGGAATATGAAAGTTTCGGGCACATTTTGTTATTTTCACAGGTTATACGTCAAAAAAGTGCCCGAAAAAACGAAAAACAAGCGGAAAGTGACGCATGCTCATAAAAAAAATTTCAACTATGAAAACGTCTATTTGATTTGTCTAGTCAAGTCACTTCTTGTCTGGTCACGTCTTGCACAACCTTATTTAGAATCTTATATTTTATTGTCTGTTTATTTTCTAGTCTCCTCCAGTCCAGTTTAAACTTGTCTAGTCTTGTGTAGACTTATTTAGACTTCCCAAGTCTTGTCTAGTCATGTTTAGCCTTTTGTAATCTTGCATAGTGTTGCCTAAAGTTATCTAGACTTCTCGAGTCTTGCGTTGTCATGTTTAGCCTTTTGTAATCAGTGTTGCCTAGGCTTATCTGGACTTGCCGAGTCTTGTCTAGGCATGTTTCGCCTTTTGTAATCTTGCATAATATTGCCTAGACTTATATAGACTTCCCAAGCCTTGCCTTGTCATGTTTAGCCTTTTGTAGTCTTACATAGTGTTGCCTAGACTTATCTAGACTTACCTAGTCTTGCCTAGTCATGTTTAGCCTTTTGTAATCTTGCATAGTGTTGCCTAAACTTATCTAGACTTCTCGAGTCTTGCCTTGTCATGTTTACCCTTTTGTAATCAGTGTTGCCTAGACTTATCTAGACTTCCCGAGTCTTGTCTAGTCATGTTTCGCCTTTTGTAATCTTGCATAATATTGCCTAGACTTATATAGACTTCCCGAGCCTTGCCTTGTCATGTTTAGCCTTTTGTAGTCATACATAGTGTTGCCTAGACTTATCTAGACTTACCGAGTCTTGCCTAGTCATGTTTAGCCTTTTGTAATCTTGCATAGTGTTGCCTAGACTTATCTAGACTTCCCGAGTCTTGTCTAGTCATGTTTCGCCTTTTGTAATCTTGCATAATATTGCCTAGACTTATATAGACTTCCCGAGCCTTGCCTTGTCATGTTTAGCTTTTTGTAATCACTTTTGCCTAGTCTTATCTAGACTTCCCGAGTCTTGCCTAGTCATGTTTCGCCTTTTGTAATCTTGCATAATATTGCATAGACTTATATAGACTTCCCGAGTCTTGCCTTTTCTTGTTTAGTCTTTTGTAATCTTGCATAATATTGCCTAGACTTATATAGACTTGCCGAGTCTTGCCTAGTCGTGTTTAGCCTTTTGTAATCTTGCATAGTGTTGCCTAAACTTATCTAGACTTCTCGAGTCTTCCCTTGTCATGTTTAGCCTTCTGTAATCAGTGTTGCCTTGACTTATCTAGACTTCCCGAGTCTTTTCTAGTCATGTTTCGCCTTTTGTAATTTTGCATAATATTGCCTAGACTTATATAGACTTCCCGAGTCTTGCCTAGTCATGTTTAGCCTTTTGTAATCTTGCATAGTGTTGCCTAAACTTATCTAGACGTCTCGAGTCTTGCCTTATCATGTTTAGCCTTTTGTAATCAGTGTTGCCTAAACTTATCTAGACTTTCCGAGTCTTGCCTAGTCATGTTAAGCCTTTTGTAATCTTGCATAGTGTTGCCTAAACTTATCTAGACGTCTCTAGTCTTGCCTTATCATGTTTAGCCTTTTGTAATCAGTGTTGCCTAAACTTATCTAGACTTTCCGAGTCTTGCCTAGTCATGTTAAGCCTTTTGTAATCTTGCATAGCATTGCCAAGACTTATCTAGACTTCCCGAGTCTTGTCTAGTCATGTTTATCCTTTTGTAACCTTCCATAGTGTTGCCTAGACTTGTCTAAACAAGTCTAGACTTACCTTTCTTTAGTTGATTACTGTACATGTTAAAATACAATTAGTTAAACTCACAATCAAATCCACATATCCACAAAGAGCATTTGTGGATTTCACTGAAGTCTAAATTAATCTTCATTACAGTGAAATCCACATAGGCTCAAGTATTTTACTTTATAAAATCGACAAAAACTAACAAACTCTTTTGTATGGTGTTTCTGTATATTGCTGGGGTTGCGTTTTTCGCTTGTCCGAACCGCGTGTTCGCGAAGCCGTCCCAAACTGACTGTCCGTTTTGTTGCAGTGATTCCCACAGGTACGATACAGATTTCCAGCGGGGAGGGCGGCCAGAGCATACACACCTTATCCATGACCAACACCGGATCGGGGGGTGCAGCGATCGTCCAGTATGCACAGGGCCAGGAGTTCTTTGTCCCAGGTTAGACACATCCTCCATTAATAAATACTCAAAATACATTCAGAATCTTTCTAGACAAGTTATTGATTAGAAAGATCAAGTTCTAGACAAGTTCAAAGACTCAAAGAACAAGTTCTAGACAATCTTTTTAAACAAAAACAAGAATATATAGAACTAGATAGACAAGATTGGACTGAAAATATTAAAGACCAGACTGAGAAAACTAGATTGAGAAGCCTTGACACACAAGAATAGATAAATAAGAGATGATGAGACAGATGTGTCTGCATACATGAGACTCAATCATACAAGGCTTGGCGAATAAGGCTCAATATTACAGACAAGATTAATCAAGAGCAACTTAAGAGACAAGATTTTGACAGACAAGAGTTGACACACAAGACTAGACACATCAATAGACAAATAAAACTTGATGAGATCGATAAATCTGGGTAGACGAGACTCAACAGAAACGGCTCTCGACGAACGAGGTTTAAAAGAAACTCCATAGAGAACGCTCCTCAGATAAGACTTTGACAGACAACACTGGACAGAGAAGACTAGTCACACAAGAACGGAGTCAAGTCTTGATGAGATAGATAAGTCTCGGTAGATGAGACTCAACAGACAAGGCTTAGCAGATGATTCTTAACAGACAAGGCTCCAAAGACAAGGCTCAACATATAAGACTTGACAGACAAGACTAGACACTTAATAATAGACAATTAAGTTTTGATGAGATAGATAAGTCTGGGTAGATGAGACTCAACAGGCAAGGCTTAGCAGATGATTCTTATCAGACAAGTCTCCAAAGACAAGGCTTAACATGTAAGACTTGACAAACAAGACTAGACGCTTAAGAATAGACAAATAAGTTTTGATGAGATAGATAAGTCTAGGTAGATGAAACTCAACAGACAGCGCTTAGGAGCTTATTCTTAACAGACAAGGCTCCAAAGACAATTCTCAACATGTAAGACTTGACAGACAAGACTAGACACTTAAGAATAGACAAATAAGTTTAGATGAGATAGATTAGTCTGGGTAGATGAGACTCAACAGACAAGGCTTAGCAGATGATTCTTAACAGACAAGCCTCCAAAAACAAGGCTCAACATATAAGACTTGACAGACAAGACTAGACACTTAAGAATAAACAAATACGTTTTAATGAGATATATAAGTCTGGGTAGATGAGACTCAACAGACAAGGCTTAGCAGACGATTCTTAACACACAAGGCTCAACATGTAAGCCTTGACAGACAAGACTAGACACTTAAGAATAGACAAATACGTTTTAATGAGATAGATAAGTATGGGTAAATGAGACTCAACTGACAAGGCTTAGCAGATGATTCTTAACAGACGAGGTTCGACAGACAAGTTTCTACAGATATGACTTGACAGACCAGACCTGACAGACAAGCCTTGACAGACAAGACCTGTCAGAGAAGGACTAGATACACAAGCATGGACAAATAAGTCTTGATGAGATAGATAAGTCTGGTTAGATGAGACTCAATAAACAAGGCTTAGCAGATGACTATTAATAGACAAGGCTCAAAAAGACTTGACAGAGAAGACTAGACACACAAGAATAATAACACTCTAGTCTAAGTCGAACAGATATGGTTCAGATATACATGACCTTGACAAATGATACATATGGACATATAACAGATATACATGTAGACATATGACAGATATACAAGATTAGGCAAATAAGACTCAATGAGACAGATAAGTTTGGGTAGGCGAAACTCAACAGACAACGCTCAATGGGTAAGACTTAATACGCAAGACTGTGACAGACAAGATTAGACTACATAAACAATATGAGATGGACCAGATGTGGATCAGATATACATGATCTTGCACTTGCACTAGGGACAGGCAATTCTTGATAGATAGGAATACGCTGTTAGAACTATATAGATATGCAAGATTGTACATACAAGTTTATACTAGGTACATAAGTCCAGACTAGACCAGACTAAACGGACAAAACTAGAGGGACAAGATAGATAGAAAAGAGTGGAGAGACAAAGGTAGACAAGTCTAAATTTCTTTTATCTAGATAGAATTATTCTAGACTATAATTGAATTTAGCAAAATTCTCGATAATTATTTAATAGAATAAGGATTCTAGGAATAAGTTGGGTTAAGTTCAATTTCTTAGTACAGTATAATCTCGATAATCCGACACATATGGTCCCACACAACCGCCGGAGTATAAGAAACAGTGGTTGGAAAGAGGAGCGCGAGCGGTCTCCAGACCGCCGGATTACTGAACGTGTCGTCCGATTAACCAACGGCCGAATTACCGAGATTATACTGTGTTTAGCCAGAATAGACCTTTTTACATTTAGTTAGGCGCATTCGCAACCGCCAAGTGAGAATATGAAAAGGCGGGAATATGAAAGTTTCTGGCACATATTTAATTATACGTCAAAAATGTATAACATGGCGGAAATTGACACATGGGCACAAAAAAATTCAACTATGGAAAGGTATATTGGCTAAATTCAATTAGGGCCAGATCAGCTAGATATAAGATGAACAAAGTTGGGGCAAGAACACTTCCTTGAGGTACCCCCTTGAATTATAAGCCATTTCTATCTAAGTAGATAGGCTAGGGCAGGGTAATGTGACGTGGGGGTTATAGGATTGAGGAGGAGGAGAAGAGGCTAGACGTGACAAGTCCGAGGAAATTAGGCAGATGAGACTAGGCATGTGCTAATACCTTGTTGATGAGGTATATATAGCCCCACGTGTGAGGGCTATTTTTTAATCAGTTAAAGAACAGGTTAAGAGTGTGTGAGGTCTATTTTTAATCGGCTTAAGAACAGGTTAAAAGGGTGTGAGGTCTATGTAACCCCACGTGTGAGCTGAGCTCTAGACCAGAAGTAAAGTAATTTCAGACCCCTTTGTAAACCCCTGTGGGATTTTCAGCTCGAACTGTCCTAGCCTATCTACTTAGATATAAATGTCTTTTAATTCAAGGGGGGGGGTCACATACTATTCTGCCGCAATAACGCAGCAGATGCTAAGCCTCTCTCGAAGAGAAATTAGAACTTTGGTAGGCATACTCACAGGACATTGTCCGGTGAGATATCACCTACACAAAATGGGAAAGGCAGAGGAAGTTGCATGTAGATTATGTGAATCACATGAAGAAACCGCTGAACACATAATATGCACATGTGTAGCGCTAGCACACATAAGGCTTGCCCACTTTAGGGTCGCAAGACCACCTTGGAGCTGAGTAGCAAGCCTTTCAGGAATATCTTAGACTTCGTTCACGAAGTTGAATTCCTGGGGGAGTAATTGTAATAGGGTCAAGCACAATAGATCAAGTTGGTCGCAGTGCAGAAAGGCTTTGCAGCCAAACGACCGCCACAAAAAAAGAGGTTCCTCAAGGGAGTGTTCTTGCCCCAACTTTGTTCATTTTATATTAGTTATTTAGCTGATCTGGCCTTAATTGAATTTAGCCAATAGAGCTTTTCATAGTTGAATTTTTTTTGTGCCCATGTGTCAATTTCCGCGAAGTTATACGTTTTTGACGTATAACTAAATATGTGCCCGAAACTTTCATATTCCCGCCTTTTAAACATGGCGGATGCGCATGCGCTTAACTAACCGTAAAAAGGTTTATTCTGGCTATATACACTATAGTCTCGGTAATTCGACCGACACGTCTGTAATCCGGCGGTCTGGTGACCGCTTGAACTGTCCTAGCCCAGGGGTGGCGAACCTTTTTCCGGCCGCGTGCCAATTTTTTTTAGTTTTCACATTTTGAAATGCGTAGTAAATGAAAGTAGACCTGGCACGTCAAGGTCTACTTTTACAATGTGATAGAGTAAATCAGTTACAGTATTAGTCTGAATATTTGACTTGTTTTGTGCGCCTTTTGAAATTACGGGTAAACAAATCGATGGATTTTGATGAAACGTTGTATGATTTGATATTCCTACGAGATCCCACAAATTCCCAAATTTCAAAATTGTAGCTTTGTAAATACGGCTTTCGTGAATTTTTTAAATTTGTAAATTTTTGTGCGTCTTTTGCAATTACGAACAAACCAATCGACGGATTTTGATGAAATTTAGTATGATTTGATATTCTTGCGAAATCTCACAAATTGCCAAATTTCAAAATTGTAGCTTTGTAAATACGGCTTTCGTGAATTTTGTAAATTTTTGGGGGCCTTTTGCAATTACAGACAAACCAATGGACGGATTTTGATGAAACATAGTATGATTTGATATTCTTACAAGAGCCCACGAATTGACAAATTTCAAAATTGTAGCTTTGTAAATACGGCTTTTGTGAATTTTTGAGGTTTGTAAATATTTGTGCGCCTTTTGCAATTACGGACAAACCAATCGACGGATTTTGATGAAATTTGGTATGATTTGATATTCTTGAGAAATCTCACAAATTGCCAAATTTCAAAATTGTAGCTTTGTAAATACGGCTTTCGTGAATTTTGTAAATTTTTGTGCGCCTTTTGCCATTACAGACAAACCAATCGACGGATTTTGATGAAACATAGTATGATTTGATATTCTTACAAGGGCCCACGAATTGACAAATTTCAAAATTGTAGCTTTGTAAATACGGCTTTTGTGAATTTTTGAGGTTTGTAAATATTTGTGCGCCTTTTGCAATTACGGACAAACCAATCCACGGATTTTGATGAAACTTGGTATGATTTGATAATCTTGCGAAATCTCACAAATTGCCAAATTTCAAAATTGTAGCTTTGTAAATACGGCTTTCGTGAATTTTGTAAATTTTTGGGGGCCTTTTGCAATAATAGACAAACCAATCGATGGATTTTGATGACACGTAGTATGATTTGATATTCTTACGAGGGCCCACAAATTGACAAATTTCAAAATTGTAGCTTTGTAAATACGGCTTTTGTGAATTTTTGACTTTTGTAAATATTTGCCTTTTGCAATTACGGACAAACCAATCCACGGATTTTGATGAAACTTGGTATGATTTGATAATCTTGCGAAATCTCACAAATTGCCAAATTTCAAAATTGTAGCTTTGTAAATACGGCTTTCGTGAATTTTGTAAATTTTTGGGGGCCTTTTGCAATTACAGACAAACCAATCGATGGATTTTGATGACACGTAGTATGATTTGATATTCTTACGAGGGCCCACAAATTGACAAATTTCAAAATTGTAGCTTTGTAAATACGGCTTTTGTGAATTTTTGAGGTTTGTAAATATTTGCCTTTTGCAATTACGGACAAACCAATCCACGGATTTTGATGAAACTTGGTACGATTTGATAATCTTGCGAAATCTCACAAATTGCCAAATTTCAAAATTGTTGCTTTGTAAATACGGCTTTCGTGAATTTTGGAAATTTTTGTGTGCCTTTTGAAATAATGGGCAAACCAATCCACGAATTTTGATGAAACGTAGTATGATTTGATATTCGTATGAGATCTCACAAATTCCCAATTTGTAGCTTTGTAAATACGACTTTCGTGAATTTTTGAAATTTGTAGTTTTTTTTTGCGTCTTTTGCAATTACGGACAAATCAATCCACGAATTTTGTTGAAGCGTGGTATGAATTGATATTCTTACAAGATATCCCATATTACCAAATTTGAAAGTTGTAGCTTTGTAAATGCGGTTTTGGTGAAATTTTGAAATTTTTGTGCGCTTTTTGCAATTACAGGCAAACGAATCCACGAATTTTGATGAAACGTAGTATGATTTGATATTCTTGTGAGGTCCCAAAAATTGCCAAATTTCAAAATTGTAGCTTTGTACATACGGCTTTTGTGAATTTTTGAAGTTGTAAATTTTTGTGCGCCTTTTGCAATTACGGACAAACTAATCGACGGATTTTGATAAAACTTGGTATGATTTGATATTCTTGTGAAATCTCACAAATTGCCAAATTTCAAATTTGTAGCTTTGTAAATACGGCTTTCGTGAATTTTGGAAATATCTGTACGCCTTTTGAAATTACGGGCAAACCAATAGACGGATTTGGATTAAACTTGGTATAGTTTGATATTCTTACGAGATCTCACAAATTCCCAAATTTCAAAATTGTAGCTGTGTAAATATGGCTTTTGTGAATTTTTGAAGTCTGTAAATTTTTGTGCGCCTTCTGCAATTACGGACAAATCAATCGACGGATTTGGATGAAACTGGGTATGAATTGATATTCTTACAAGATATCACAAATTACCAAATTTCAAAGTTGTAGCTTTCTAAATGCGGCTTTGGTGAAATTTGAAAATTTTTGTGCGCCTTTGGCAATTACAGGCAAACCAAACCACGGATTTTGATGAAACGTAGTATGATTTGATATTCTTATGAGGTCCCTAAAATTGACAAATTTAAAAATTGTAGCTCTGTAAATACGGCTTTTGTGAATTTTTTAAATTTGTAATTTTTTTGTTCGCCTTTTGCAATTACGGACAAACCAATTGACGGATTTGGATGAAACTTGGTATGATTCAATATTTTTGCGATATCTCACAAATTGTCAAATTTCAAATTTGTAGCTTTGTAAATACGGCTTTCGTGAATTTTGGAAATTTTTGTACGCCTTTTGAAATTATGGGCAAACCAATCGACGGATTTGGATGAAACTTGGTATAATTTGATATTTTTGCGATATCTCACAAATTGCGAAATTTCATATTTGTAGCTTTGTAAATACGGCTTTCGTGAATTTTGGAAATATCTGTACGCCTTTCGAAATTACGGGCAAACCAATCGACGGATTTGGATGAAACTTGGTATAGTTTGATATTCTTGCGATATCTCACAAATTGCCAAATTTCAAATTTGTAGCTTTGTAAATACGGCTTTCGTGAATTTTGGAAATTTTTGTACGCCTTTTGAAATTACGGGAAAACCAATGGACGGATTTTGATAAAACGTGGTATGATTTGATATTCGTACGAGATCTCACAAATTCCCAAATTTCAAAATAGTAGCTTTGTAAATTCGGTTTTAGCCAATTTTTTAAATTTGAAAATTTTTGTTCGCCTTTTGCAATTACGGGCAAACCAATCGACGGATTTTGAACACGTCTTATATTTTAGACCATTGATGTTGCAGAAAAGTAGATTGGGAAGCTTAAAAATTTATTTTAGAAAAGAGAGTTTAACAAGTTTAGAGGGCATGCGTGAGATGTAGTTCGCGTGCCAATAAACTTTTCCTACGTGTCAGTTATGACACGCGTGCCATAGTTTTGCCACCACTGTTCTAGCCTATCTACTTATATAGATTGAGATAATTATGTAATAAACTAGAGCGACAAGATTAGACATGTGACAGATAACACCTTACTAGTCTCACTATTTTCTTGTTATCAAGACTAATCCTAATCAAATCCAGACGCCTCAATGTTTAAATAGATATGTTCTTGTCTGACAATTTTTTGTTTTTAATGTGAATATAATATAATATAATGTGTAAATTAATAAATAAAATTTTTGACAAGATTGCAATTTAGTAAATGTTTCAGTGATGACGCAGGGAGGGAACATATCGTCGGGAGGCGGTGAGGACCAGGCGCGGAAGCGGGAGATGCGTTTGCTTAAGAACAGGGAGGCGGCGCGGGAGTGCAGGAGGAAGAAGAAGGAGTACATAAAATGCCTGGAGAACCGAGTGGCCGTGCTGGAGAACCAGAACAAGGCTCTGATCGACGAGCTGAAATCTCTGAAAGAACTTTACTGTCAGCAGAAGACCGAATGAGACGTTGTGTTAGTTTTGGTGTCGGAACTTGGCTACTTATTGGGCATAAGTAGATATTAGTTAAATCTCAAAAGAAGAGAACGTGTATAAGGATTATCTGATTTATTCATTTGTTTAAGTTTTTTTTTTGTGCATTTTGTTGGGCCTTTTAAGTTTATGATCTGTACTTATATAATTTAAGTTAAAAAAGAAAGTTTTCTTGTTTTGTTTAAATCGTTTAAAAGGCTCCAATCTGAAATACATTTTAATTTCGTATTGAAAGTGTCACTGAGGAAAACGAAGGTAGAAACTTGCATTTTAATTTGAAACATATACTTGGTGATGTTTTTAATGCAATGATTGTATTAAATGTATATTATGTATTATATATTTTACAATGTAAAGAAGGCTTGTGACGGTTATATAAAAAGAAAAATGAGACAAAAAAAACGTATGTTATATAAGCCGATTTAAATGTATATATACATATGAGGTAAAATATTTTGTTGTTTGTACGATTTAGGATTATTTATTCGACAGTCCGGACCTGAAAGAGAGTGCCTTGTTAACTAATAGATATTCGACTTAAGAAAATTATCGCATTACTTGTTAATCACTTTTATTTTATATTCTTTATAAAACCTGCTATAAGGTTTTATAACGTGCCATATTTATTACTTTGTTTAAAAAAATATATTACATGAAGGTTTCGTTTATTATGTTTGTGGTCTTACCTGATTTAGAAGTAATGCCGTAAGTTTTCGCGTTTATTTGCCTGATCTTGAAACTATTCTCGAATGTTTATTAACGAAAAAAAAAATGTTATTGGAGATTTTATAAATTGAGCGGAAAAGTTTCTTTTATTGGGGAAGTTTTTTTTTATTAGGGTGAGGAGGGAATTTCTAAGTCAAGGTTTTTTTTTTTGGTAAAAATAATTTGTAAATATTTGTATGTAAGGTGTATTTTTACATATCAAAGGGAAGGAAGTTAAGAGATTCTTGAAAGTATTTACAATAGGGAATATGCATGTTTTTTTTGTAATTCACTGTTTGCACCGTTATAACATAGCAAAAAATAGTATACTAATAAAAAGTATACTAATAATAATAATAGTATACTAATAATAATAAGTAGTATACTAATAAATAGTAATACTGCTTAAAAATTCTGTAATTAAATTGAAAATAGGAGTTTGTCTCTCAATTCTATTATAAATTTGGTTCGGACCATAACATCTCATTTAAAATTCTGTAATTAAGTTTAAAAACATATTTAAAATTGCGATAAATTAATTTAAACGCCGCCATTTTCGCGCGGTCTGTTGATGACGTCAATTACCACTGACAGTTCAGTCCATTGTTTACTACAGCTGTTTTCATTTTTAACTTGCCGTTTGTTTTCTAACCAAAAGACTACAATGACACAAATGCAAAAAATACGGACTTGTTTATATGGTATGTTACGTCACTTGCGTTTTAACCAATGGTGTTGCGTTTTACAAGTTTGAATTTCCCTCGCTTAATTTGAACTTTTAATTATTAATTTTAAGTATTTAAAAATATGTTAATTACAAAATTAATAATAGAATTGAAAGTAGAAGATTATCACTACGATATCTTCAAATAATTTATTACAAAATTAATGTTTTAGTTCAAATGTCGGATCAATAAAGATTCGGAAAAAATATTTGAACCAAATTTAAATTTCATGCATATTCCCTATTGCAGATGTGAAATTATAAATAGTGGAAATTGTTTTCATTTCTCTGCTTGTTGAAGGATATACATATATATTATATTTTTAAAATGAAAATTTTTTTATATAAAAAAAAGATTGAGAAAAAGAAAAGTTTTTGAATTCTTTGTTGGAAAAATTTGGATTAAAACGGTTGTAAGAGAATTATATTTTACCAAAGTTGATTTTTGTTCTTTTAGTTTTTATTCATTCAAAGATACAAAAATTTGGAAAAATAAAACTGTTGCCTTGTTCTAAAACTATTTTTCAATTCAATTTACAAACGATTTTTCAATTACTACTATTGTATATATTTATAGAGAATTTTTCCAATGTGAATTTATTATTTTGCAATATCTTTCTTTTTCTATGTTTTATATTTGTTGTGTTTGCTAATTCAGTAGTTTTATATAACTAGCAAAATTTGTATATAAGATTTAAATATAAATAGATGTTAATAAAAAAATAAATATTTCTTACTTGAAAACTTGCACTTACCTTGTATTTCAAACTCCAGTCGCTCTCGGTACTCCAACGAGAGCACACGTCTGCGATAAAACCACTCGTTTATCGTCAAATGCTCTTTAATTATCTGTAACCGCTTCCGAGATATCTACTTAGCAATTCGAGAATCGGGTAAATTTCAGTTTGAAATTTATCGACGAATTATTGCATATTTCCGGACAATTTATACATCGACTTGTTCGTCTTGTCGTGTAGTTTCTGTGTACCAAAAATAATTTCGCTGCTCTTTACAGTTTTCGAAAAAATCGAAAAAAACCGAAAAAGCATGTATTTGCATGTATTCGAACGAAATGATGGAATTTTGGTCGAAATTTTTTTTGGTTACACAAAGGAAATCGAAGTACTGAACACGGTTTTCCAGTTTATTTCGCTCTATATAAAGTTACAAATAAACAACTTTTATATTTTTTTTGCGCTGTACACAATCACACATTTCCTACTGATTTGACGCTGTCATAACTTTTGAATCGCTAACTACAGAGACTTCTAGTCTTCACCAATCGATTCAGCGTCCGAAAATTAGTCGGAGAACGTATATAATATTCCCTGGGAAGCTTTCAGTTAAGAAATACCATCGACTCGGGAAGTTTAGACCGCGGAAACGACGAAATGCGAGAAAATCGATTTATTCAAAATCGTTATTTTTTGAGTCACAGCAAAATTTAAAAACGTTTCTGAAAGCATTTTTGCTGCTGATTACAGACATGCCAATTATATTTCTCTAGCTCTTCCGGTTCACTTTTGCCTGCAAAAATTTAAGAAATTTTTATGAAATTTCGGCGCTCCAGTGGAGATCTCAGAAAGTCGTAAATTTCCAGCGGACAATCTTAGTTTATCCATAGGAAAATGCCCTTCTGAAAACGACGCCGCAATACCTTTTTTAATTATCTGCAACCGTTTCCGATATATCTACTTAGCAAATCGAGAATCGGGTAAATTTCAGTTTGAAAATTATCGACGAATTATTGAATATTTCCGGACAATTTACACATCGACTTGTTAGTCTTGTCGTGTAGTTCCCGTGTGCCCAAAATGATTCCGCGGCTCTTTACCGTTTTCGAAAAAATTTAAAAAAAAAACGAAAAGCATGTATTTTTCGAACGAAATGATGGAAAATTTTGGCCAAAATTTTTTTTGCGTATTTTTTTCGTGATTTTGTTTTGGTTACACGAAGGAAATCGAAGTGCTGAAAACGGGTTTGCAGTTTATTTCGCTCTAAAGTTACCAATAAACAAATTTTATATTTTTTTTCGCTGTACACAATCACACATATTCTACTGATTTGACGCTCTCATAACTTTTGAACCGCTCACTACAAAGACTTCTAGTCTTCACCAATCGATTCAGCGTGCCAAAATTAGTCGACGAACGTATAAGGTAAACGCGGGGGATATGACGCACAATTCGGATTTTTGCCGAATCTCAAACGCTAATACCTATTATGACATGATGTTTGGTGATAATGTTACCTAGGACTATTAGGTACTCATAGCATAAATTGCAGCTTTAATCTTAAAATAAGAACTACTAAAATTGATAAAAATATAAAAAGTCAACTTTTGCGTCATATCTCCGACAGGGACGGTAATATGACGCAGCCGGTGTGGGGATATGGCTTATGGGAAATTACATGTAAACCGAAAATAAAAACTCTGAAAGTTGAAACTTATGAAACTTGTAGGTAATCAATGAAAGGTCTTACCTAAAAAGAATATGACCAATGACCCAATGTTTGAATATTTAATTGGGTAAGTTTTAAGTATTAAAAGGGTACCTAACTTAAATAACATATTTACACAAGTCTGGGACCATGAATATTTTCCTCGTCTTACAAAATTGTTTGGGGTTCAAGATTCCCCAAAACAACACAACTTCCCGTTTTGTTTCATGGCTTTCACCTCCAGGCCGTTATCTAACACTTTTACTGTTTTACTGCGACATATTCTCCTAAGATTTTTTCAATAAGCACCTGTTCTTCTACTTTTTCATTCTCGGAGAATTTTTCATCCCACTCGCCCCCAGATGATGATCGCAATTCCTCCATTTGAATCTTCTTTTTTGCCCGTTTTTTAGGCTTGAATGTCTTCTCCTGCTTTGTAATTTTCATTGCTCGTTTGGCCTTTTCAGCTGCTATATTTGCAGGCGTTGTCAAAAGTTGAGTTTGTTTTTCGCCACGGCAGGAGCATCACGATTTCTAGGAGTTTTGTGGGACTCGCTTCTGTGATTTCATTGGTGTGGGGCTCAATGGGTTTTTTTCTTGGGTGTGCTGAAACCGCATGTGCTGGGTTAAGGATCCAAGCCTGAGCTACCACTTTCGTCGTCTTTGTTCTTAGAGGACTCCGGGGCTCCTGGTAGGTAAGCATAATCGGGAATGGAGGAGGGGGCGAACGGGAACACACCGCAGGCCCGGAAGCCTGCCGAACGCGTAGACATTGTTGCAGCTTTAGACCATGTTTTTTGTAGAAGTTGGCAAAATGCCTTCGCTCCATCTTCTTTCCAGGTTTTGCATTTCACCATTCTATAGCTGAATTTCGGTAATAGGCCTTCAATGGTTTGAAAAGCGATCGGTCAAGAGGCTGTAAGTAATGTGTTGTGTGACTGGGAAGATAAAGAAAGTGGAGATCATTTTCCAGCGTTATCTCTAATATGTCAGGCGAGTTAGTGTGTGATCCGTGACCATCAAGCACTACTAAGCATGGACCAGCTGTCTTCCTTGGGATGAAATGGTTTTATGCATATTAAGCCACACTTGCTACTTGTAAACGCATTTGAAAACTACGTAGGGCGGTAAAAAACTTCCCTCTGCATTACAACAGGCAAGAACTGTCATTGTTTCTCCTTGTTCATTTGACTGACGAACTTACACTGCCTTTGGCCGCTATGACTTCTTGCGGAAGGTTGTTTAGCTGCAGACCTGACTCATCTACATTGTAAATATTTGCGGGTTTGTTTAAGAGAAATAATTATTCACTTCTTCCTTTATCATACCATTCGTGCGGACCATAGACACTCCTTGGGCTTTTCGAATTGCCAATGATGGTCTTCGTTTGAGAAATGCGCCAAGCCATGCCCTTCCTGCCTTGCGCTTCTCTAAGTTCAAATGTGAGCTGAAAACCCGGCCCATTTGATCAGCAAGGTTGAAAGCTATTCGGTAAAGTGAATCTCTTGTTGGCGCGTATCCGGCAGCCTGCAGTCTCTTGACATGAACCACTAATTTTTATTCTGCGTCCAGGCCAAGGGAAGGACCCTGCGTCCAGGCCCGAGCTTGCCTTTATTACTGTTCTTTGTTTTAGGGTTATTTTCCGGTATTCCGTGCTTTTTAGCTGCCCCCCTCACCGAAGAGCCGACTGCTACATCTTTAAAAGCGGCATGAAGGTTATTTTCAGTCCAGCAGCCCCTTAGGTTTTTAGACTTATAGCTAGGCATGTCTAAAAAAGAAAGTAACAAGTTACTACTATAATATGAATTATGCGGGGGATATGACGCGCGTCATATCCCCCGCCCCCACAATGCGTCATATCACCCATTCGACGCAATGTTAGGTAATAAATTGTAAATAGTAAACAAAGAGGGCTATGTGAATAAATAAGACTTATTATTGATTTTAAAGAATGTGCAATAACCTACAATACACTAAACTAACAAAAATTGCAAAAGAAAACAAATCACGAAGCTTTGAAATAAATATAATGAAATTCCACATGTGTTGATCTTCAAAATGACGAACAAAACAAATTTTTCTTCCACGACGGTTCGCTTGTAACGGTTCTTGATACTTGTCTCTGCTTGTAACTGGGGTAGACACGCTTCACCTGGTGGCGATGGCGGGTACTATCGTTCCCCAATGTCTTTCACACGCCAGAAAACCGAGTTTTCGAGATCTCGAAAACGCGTCATATCCCCGACCGCGTCATATCCCCCGGTTTTACCTTATAATATTCCCTGGGAAGCTTGCAGTTAAGAAATACCATCGACTCGGGAAGTCTAGACCGCGGAAAAGACGAAATGCGAGAAAATCGATTTGTTTAAAATTGTTATTTTTTGAGTCACAGCAAGATTTAAAAACGTTTCTGAAAGCATTTTTGCTGCTGATTACAGATATGCAAATTACATTTCGCTAGCTCTTTCGGTTCACTTTCGCCTGCAAAAATTGAAGATAATTTTATGAAATTTCGGCGCTCTAGTAGAGATCTTGGAAAGTCGTGAATGTCCCGCGGACAATCTTAGTGTAGCTATAGGAAAATGACCTTCTGAAAACGATACCGCAATTCGTTTTTAATTATCTGCAACCGTTTCCGAGATATCTACATAGCAAATCTAGAATCGGGTAAATTTCAGTTTGAAATTTATCGACGAATTATTGAATATTTCGGGACAACTTACATATCGACTTGTTCGTCTTGTTGTGTAGTTTCAATAAAAAATCAATAAAAATCGAAAAAGCATGTATTTCTCGAACGAAATGATGGAAAATTTTTGTCGAAAATTTTTTGCAAATTTTTTTCGGAATTTTTTTTTGTTACACGAAGGAAATCGAAGTGCAGAAAACGGGTTTGCAGTTTATTTCGCTCTAAAGTTACAAATAAACAAATTTTATATTTTTTTTCGCTGTACACAAGCACACACTTCCTACTGATTTGACGCTGTCATAACTTTTGAACTGCTCACCACAGAGATTTATAGTCTTCACCAATCGATTCATCGTCCCAAAATTAGTCCGAGAGCGGATATAATATTCTCTGGGAAGCTTTCAGTTAAGAAATACCATCGACTCGGGAAGTTTAGACCGCGGAAACGACGAAATGCCAGAAAATCGACTTTTTCAAAATCGTTATTTTTTGAGTCACAGCAAAATTTAAAAACGTTTCTGAAAGCATTTTCGCTGCTGATTACAGATATGCAAATTATATTTCGCTAGCTCTTTCGGTTCACTTTCGCCTGCAAAAATTGAAGAAATTTTTATTAAATTTCGGCGCTCTAGTGGAGATCTCGGAATGTCGTGAAGTTCCTGCGGACTGTCTTAGTGTGTCCATAGGAAAATGGCCTTCTGAAAACGATGCCGCAGTCCGTTTTGAATTACATGCAACCGTTTCCGAGATATCTACTTAGCAACTCGAGAATCGGGTAAATTTCAGTTTGAAATTTATCGACGAATTATTGAATATTTCCGGACAATTTAAACATCCACTTGTGCGTCTTATCGTGTTGTTTATGTGTGCCCAAAATGATTTCGCTGCTCTTTACCGTTTTCGAAAAAATCGAAAAAAACCGAAAATGCATGTATTTTTCGAACGAAATGATGGAAAATTTTTGTCGAAAAATTTTAGCAAATTTTTTTCCTGATTTTTTTTTTGTTACTCGAAGGAAATCGAAGTGCTGAAAACGGTTTTGCCGTTTATTTCACTCTAAAGTTACAAATAAACAAATTTTATATTTTTTTCGCTGTACACAATCACACATTTCCTACTGATTTGACGCTGTCATAACTTTTGAACCGCTCACCACAGAGACTTTTAGTCTTCACCAATCGATTCAGCGTCCCAAAATTAGTCAGAGAACGTATATAATATTCGCTGGGAAGCTTTCATTTAAGAAATAGTCTCGACTCGGGAAGTCTATACCGCGGAAACGACGAAATGCGAGAAAATCGATTTTGTCAAAATCGTTACTTTTTGAGTGACAGCAAAATTTAAAAACGTTTCTGAAAGCATTTTTGCTGCTGATTACGGAAGCTGCCAGGATAAACCAAGAACTTGATCTGGGCGGAGAGCTATCAACAACACAATATGGTTTTCGAGCGGGGAGGTCGACCACAGACACCACTCAGGAGGTTATCAAGATCACCCACTATGCCAACTTGGGTAAACGTAGGCACAGAAAAGTATGTCTAGCCGTTGCATGTTAAGAATGCAATTAACACCGCGCCCTGTCGCAAAATCGTAGACGCAAACAGAAGGAAAGGGATTTAATAGACCTAATTAAAAGCTACTTCACGAACATTAGCCTAATAATAGACAACGCAACTAGGCGGATGATGTGTGGTGTCCCGCAGGGGTCGGTTCTCGGACCGCTCCTGTGGAATATTCTCTACGATGGCGTTTTAGACCTAGAAAAGTAAAAAGACCTCAAGAACTGCAGACTCGTAGCATTCGTCGACGATTTCTTTGTGGTGTCCATAGGCATTAATGAGGAAGCTGTGGCAGCCAGGGTCGAAACTGTAGTAAAAGCCATACATTGTTGTATGTTTATATCCACCTTCTTATATGTACGTGCCATGCGATAATAATAATAATAATAGTTGGATGGAAAGGAACGAATTGCAAATAGCTCCCAGTTCATTACACTTATAGGTCGCAAGAGAATAGTACTGTTAACTGTTAACATCCTAGGCAGATTGATGTCCTCACCTCGGCGTCCATATTGTCCAACGGCTATCCTAGAGTAGACACTTATAAAACGCGGGTATAAAAGCCGAATGCGCAGTCCGCAAACTAATGCCTTGACTGAAGGCCCTGCTACTAAAACTAGAAGGCTACTAAGCGAAGTCGTAAACTCCATCCTCCTCTACGCCGCACCGATCTGGGCGGATGGTCTAAAAGCAGCTTCTAGCAGGTATATATTGATAAGAACATAACGCCCCATGCTCATAAGCATATGCTGCGCCTACCGCACAGTGTCCAACTTTGCACTACAAGTTATAGATAGATCTTATGGCGAAGGAACAGGGTTCCAACCAAGGAACGAACAAAAAGGTTAGTGAAGAAAGGTAGTGAAGAGGTTAGATTAATATTCCAATAATATTTTAATTATGAAAAGACCGGCAATACAGGTGCCAGCTCTCAAGGATTCTTACGGTTGTACTGAAGCCTGAGAGATGGCCAATACCACCCGTATTGTTCCGTGATTTTATTTGAATACGAACTTATTTCTTATTGAAATTTTTGTTTCCACTTTATCAAAAGTTTAAAACTGGTGTACTCTTTGTAAGACATTCATTCGAAGCAGTCAAAAATATATTCGTCTGTGAATGCGGCGTGGCAAGTTATGACGGTTCGATTCTTGCACAATTTTAAAATAGAAATATCTGTGAATTCTGGACGCTATATAAGTGTCATACACTGCGGTGCCGAATTTTCCGAAGGACGAATTTTCTTCTGACAAATACCTGGATTCAATATTCACCATACTGTTTAATCCAGCTGGCTCAATCACGTGGTGGAACCTCTGCAGGTCCAGATATACACCGGATTATTGAAGTGGTGAGTCCATTGTACACTGGTGTTTTCGTTTGTTTGATTTCCGTATAGAATTTCCAAATATTTTTTCCCGTAATAATACGCAAGTACACGTGGCAATGACTATTTACACGTCACACTAAGGGTAGGACCACAAACAGAAACCAACTCATGAGCAAATGGCAGCAGCAACATCTGTCCAAACTTCTATAAAATTCAGGTAATAAATATGAGTAGACGTGAGAAAGAAAAGACGGTTGTTGGAATAAAAGTTACTTTTTATTGGTTATTAAAATTATTAGTGTCGGTTTCAGAGTTATATTTATACATAAATTGTGTTCACGAACTGAAAAGACAATGAAAACGAAAACGGTAAAACAACAAATCAACAATTTCTCCCTTAAATCTACAGGTAAGTTGTTCCTCCTCGTCACTGTTTGCCATAATTTATATACAATAAGACTACGTTATAAGATACTCCTTCCCCGCGGAAGGTCACCCGATCCAGGTAAATTTACATCAATCGAAACCTCATCAAATATCCAACACAAATCAAATATTAAACTCTAGACGACTTAGTAGTTAGAAGAAGTACAAATAATATAGCTCACATTTATTATATATAGATTTACTTTATTTTTTTGCATTTTTTTCTTGCTTTTTTACTAAAATATTGATTTGGGGGGAATATGTGATGGGGATGATTTTATATAGTTTTTTCTTATTTAGAGCATTAGAATATTCTTGTCGACATTAACCAGCAAACGACTAAAATTTTTTTCATCCTCACAAAATTAACAATATGTAGTCAACAGAAGTATAGTTAGTAAAGCAAATACATTTACAGTCGAGCCCATGCGTTGATTTCCACCGTGCTGCATTGCCTCCGGATGCTCCCCTACAACAACACACAAGAAAGTTAAATATATAAACTAACTTTACACGAATCAAATGAAATGGCTTGCTGTCTAGTCTTGTCTGTCTAGTCTTGTCTGTCTAGTCTTGTCTGTCTAGTCTTGTCTGTCTAGTCTTGTCTGTCTAGTCTTGTCTGTCTAGTCTTGTCTGTCTAGTCTTGTCTGTCTAGTCTTGTCTGTCTAGTCTTGTCTGTCTAGTCTTGTCTGTCTAGTCTTGTCTGTCTAGTCTTGTCTGTCTAGTCTTGTCTGTCTAGTCTTGTCTGTCTAGTCTTGTCTGTCTAGTCTTGTCTGTCTAGTCTTGTCTGTCTAGTCTTGTCTGTCTAGTCTTGTCTGTCTAGTCTTGTCTGTCTAGTCTTGTCTGTCTAGTCTTGTCTGTCTAGTCTTGTCTGTCTAGTCTTGTCTGTCTAGTCTTGTCTGTCTAGTCTTGTCTGTCTAGTCTTGTCTGTCTAGTCTTGTCTGTCTAGTCTTGTCTGTCTAGTCTTGTCTGTCTAGTCTTGTCTGTCTAGTCTTGTCTGTCTAGTCTTGTCTGTCTAGTCTTGTCTGTCTAGTCTTGTCTGTCTAGTCTTGTCTGTCTAGTCTTGTCTGTCTAGTCTTGTCTGTCTAGTCTTGTCTGTCTAGTCTTGTCTGTCTAGTCTTGTCTGTCTAGTCTTGTCTGTCTAGTCTTGTCTGTCTAGTCTTGTCTGTCTAGTCTTGTCTGTCTAGTCTTGTCTGTCTAGTCTTGTCTGTCTAGTCTTGTCTGTCTAGTCTTGTCTGTCTAGTCTTGTCTGTCTAGTCTTGTCTGTCTAGTCTTGTCTGTCTAGTCTTGTCTGTCTAGTCTTGTCTGTCTAGTCTTGTCTGTCTAGTCTTGTCTGTCTAGTCTTGTCTGTCTAGTCTTGTCTGTCTAGTCTTGTCTGTCTAGTCTTGTCTGTCTAGTCTTGTCTGTCTAGTCTTGTCTGTCTAGTCTTGTCTGTCTAGTCTTGTCTGTCTAGTCTTGTCTGTCTAGTCTTGTCTGTCTAGTCTTGTCTGTCTAGTCTTGTCTGTCTAGTCTTGTCTGTCTAGTCTTGTCTGTCTAGTCTTGTCTGTCTAGTCTTGTCTGTCTAGTCTTGTCTGTCTAGTCTTGTCTGTCTAGTCTTGTCTGTCTAGTCTTGTCTGTCTAGTCTTGTCTGTCTAGTCTTGTCTGTCTAGTCTTGTCTGTCTAGTCTTGTCTGTCTAGTCTTGTCTGTCTAGTCTTGTCTGTCTAGTCTTGTCTGTCTAGTCTTGTCTGTCTAGTCTTGTCTGTCTAGTCTTGTCTGTCTAGTCTTGTCTGTCTAGTCTTGTCTGTCTAGTCTTGTCTGTCTAGTCTTGTCTGTCTAGTCTTGTCTGTCTAGTCTTGTCTGTCTAGTCTTGTCTGTCTAGTCTTGTCTGTCTAGTCTTGTCTGTCTAGTCTTGTCTGTCTAGTCTTGTCTGTCTAGTCTTGTCTGTCTAGTCTTGTCTGTCTAGTCTTGTCTGTCTAGTCTTGTCTGTCTAGTCTTGTCTGTCTAGTCTTGTCTGTCTAGTCTTGTCTGTCTAGTCTTGTCTGTCTAGTCTTGTCTGTCTAGTCTTGTCTGTCTAGTCTTGTCTGTCTAGTCTTGTCTGTCTAGTCTTGTCTGTCTAGTCTTGTCTGTCTAGTCTTGTCTGTCTAGTCTTGTCTGTCTAGTCTTGTCTGTCTAGTCTTGTCTGTCTAGTCTTGTCTGTCTAGTCTTGTCTGTCTAGTCTTGTCTGTCTAGTCTTGTCTGTCTAGTCTTGTCTGTCTAGTCTTGTCTGTCTAGTCTTGTCTGTCTAGTCTTGTCTGTCTAGTCTTGTCTGTCTAGTCTTGTCTGTCTAGTCTTGTCTGTCTAGTCTTGTCTGTCTAGTCTTGTCTGTCTAGTCTTGTCTGTCTAGTCTGTCTAGTCTTGTCTGTCTAGTCTTGTCTGTCTAGTCTTGTCTGTCTAGTCTTGTCTGTCTAGTCTTGTCTGTCTAGTCTTGTCTGTCTAGTCTTGTCTGTCTAGTCTTGTCTGTCTAGTCTTGTCTGTCTAGTCTTGTCTGTCTAGTCTTGTCTGTCTAGTCTTGTCTGTCTAGTCTTGTCTGTCTAGTCTTGTCTGTCTAGTCTTGTCTGTCTAGTCTTGTCTGTCTAGTCTTGTCTGTCTAGTCTTGTCTGTCTAGTCTTGTCTGTCTAGTCTTGTCTGTCTAGTCTTGTCTGTCTAGTCTTGTCTGTCTAGTCTTGTCTGTCTAGTCTTGTCTGTCTAGTCTTGTCTGTCTAGTCTTGTCTGTCTAGTCTTGTCTGTCTAGTCTTGTCTGTCTAGTCTTGTCTGTCTAGTCTTGTCTGTCTAGTCTTGTCTGTCTAGTCTTGTCTGTCTAGTCTTGTCTGTCTAGTCTTGTCTGTCTAGTCTTGTCTGTCTAGTCTTGTCTGTCTAGTCTTGTCTGTCTAGTCTTGTCTGTCTAGTCTTGTCTGTCTAGTCTTGTCTGTCTAGTCTTGTCTGTCTAGTCTTGTCTGTCTAGTCTTGTCTGTCTAGTCTTGTCTGTCTAGTCTTGTCTGTCTAGTCTTGTCTGTCTAGTCTTGTCTGTCTAGTCTTGTCTGTCTAGTCTTGTCTGTCTAGTCTTGTCTGTCTAGTCTTGTCTGTCTAGTCTTGTCTGTCTAGTCTTGTCTGTCTAGTCTTGTCTGTCTAGTCTTGTCTGTCTAGTCTTGTCTGTCTAGTCTTGTCTGTCTAGTCTTGTCTGTCTAGTCTTGTCTGTCTAGTCTTGTCTGTCTAGTCTTGTCTGTCTAGTCTTGTCTGTCTAGTCTTGTCTGTCTAGTCTTGTCTGTCTAGTCTTGTCTGTCTAGTCTTGTGTGTCTAGTCTTGTCTGTCTAGTCTTGTCTGTCTAGTCTTGTCTGTCTAGTCTTGTCTGTCTAGTCTTGTCTGTCCAGTCTTGTCTGTCTAGTCTTGTCTGTCTAGTCTTGTCTGTCTAGTCTTTTCTGTCTAGTCTTGTCTGTCTAGTCTTGTCTGTCTACTCTAGTCTGTCTACTCTAGTCTGTCTACTCTAGTCTGTCTACTCTAGTCTGTCTACTCTAGTCTGTCTACTCTAGTCTGTCTAGTCTAGTCTGTCTAGTCTAGTCGGTCCAGTCTACTCTGTTTAGTCTAGTCTGTCTAGTCTAGTCTGTCTAGTCTAGTCTGTCTAGTCTTGTCTGTCTAGTCTTGCCAATCTAGTCTTGTATATTAATACAAAGACTAGACAAAGCGATGTGTGGATGCGTTTGATTTGTGTATTGATTGATATAGCAAACCGACCATTTAGTACGTGAACGGTGACGTTGGCGGGGCGAGCGTTAGATGGATTGCATTGATAATTGCCGGAGTCGGAAGGTCGGGCCTTCTGGATCAGCAGGACGCTGCGGCTGGTCTCGCCGCGCTCGGTCGCCACGCTCACGCCCCCGCGGGAACTCGAGTAGCTGATTATCTGCAACGGGGAACGACAATTAATCACTAATACCGATTGATCAGACGCACATTACGGGTAATGGTGATTGAATAATTATCTCTAAATGCTTGTTGGATACAGATTAGATCTACCAAGGGATAGACAAGATTAGATAGACTAGACGGGTCATGCAAAACTAAGCCTTGTCTGTCTTGTGCGACTTGACAAGAAGTGGAAGAGTGCCACATTGAATCAATGCATTGCAGACATGTTAGTCTAGTTTTGCCCAGTCGTACTAGACTAGAAGAATAAGTGCGTGGGTTTCAAGTAAGTGTTTTATAAATTTTTATCCATAAAAGCAAAGCTGCACTGATGAGAGATAAATCTCGAAACTTAAGGCTATCCACTTAAGCTAACAGAAATACATGATCTTAAAAAACAAAATTATTTTTCTAGTTTTGCTTGAGTGCCACGAACGTGGACTGAAAGCTAGTAAATAACTGGCAAATTTCACAGATTTGCCAGTTTTTTTCAGATTTTCCATTTGCTAGATTTGCACAGAGATTTGTTATGGTACTCCTAAAAAGACTCAAAAATATTATAGAGCTCCGGAAAAGTCGAGTAAATTTATATATACAGGCTGTGTTGTAACTTTATTGAGTTTTAGAACAATAAGTACTCTTCCATCTCAACCAACCATCTTAACTCTATTGAATCAATCGATTGCAGACCTATCGTCTAGTCTATCCTCTAGTCTAGTCTATCTCTAGTATATATTATCTTCTATATAGTCTTGTATCTTGTCTATATAGAATATATAGATCAATATAGATCTTGTCTATATCTTGTATTCGTATTAATATAGAAAGTTTTAATTCATCTTGTGATATTGATTATTATGCAATGTTGAATGTGTGTTTGTGAATGTGCAGATGGGATAGATTTCGGCTGTTTAGGCAAGAGATCCGGTGGAAATGGGAATGTTCATCAGGGGGATGTGGAAATCGAGCTCGGAGGAATAAGATCTTGGCACTGGAGCCGGCAAAGGGAATAGTGATAGATTTCGCACTTCGTCTGTCTTACGGCCGCGCATCCACTTCTGCATACTTTAAATTTACTTGCTGGATGCGTCGCTCCGGTCATGATCGATGGACCGTGTCTGTCTCTTTGTTCTTTTAACACGATTTTGCCTTCGAGAATTGGAATTTAGTTTTACAGAAAGTCGATTAAATTTGAAAAATGATAAAAATAGGTTTCGAAGCAAATTTATGTTTAAAAAACAGACAAGTCTAGACAGATGGGACTAGACAGACAAGACTAGACAGACAAGACTAGACAGACAAGACTAGACAGACAAGACTAGACAGACAAGACTAGACAGACAAGACTAGACAGACAAGACTAGACAGACAAGACTAGACAGACAAGACTAGACAGACAAGACTAGACAGACAAAACTAGACAGACAAGACTAGACAGACAAGACTAGACAGACAAGACTAGACAGACAAGACTAGACAGACAAGACTAGACAGACAAGACTAGACAGACAAGACTAGACAGACAAGACTAGACAGACAAGACTAGACAGACAAGACTAGACAGACAAGACTAGACAGACAAGACTAGACAGACAAGACTAGACAGACAAGACTAGACAGACAAGACTAGACAGACAAGACTAGACAGACAAGACTAGACAGACAAGACTAGACAGACAAGACTAGACAGACAAGACTAGACAGACAAGACTAGACAGACAAGACTAGACAGACAAGACTAGACAGACAAGACTAGACAGACAAGACTAGACAGACAAGACTAGACAGACAAGACTAGACAGACAAGACTAGACAGACAAGACTAGACAGACAAGACTAGACAGACAAGACTAGACAGACAAGACTAGACAGACAAGACTAGACAGACAAGACTAGACAGACAAGACTAGACAGACAAGACTAGACAGACAAGACTAGACAGACAAGACTAGACAGACAAGACTAGACAGACAAGACTAGACAGACAAGACTAGACAGACAAGACTAGACAGACAAGACTAGACAGACAAGACTAGACAGACAAGACTAGACAGACAAGACTAGACAGACAAGACTAGACAGACAAGACTAGACAGACAAGACTAGACAGACAAGACTAGACAGACAAGACTAGACAGACAAGACTAGACAGACAAGACTAGACAGACAAGACTAGACAGACAAGACTAGACAGACAAGACTAGACAGACAAGACTAGACAGACAAGACTAGACAGACAAGACTAGACAGACAAGACTAGACAGACAAGACTAGACAGACAAGACTAGACAGACAAGACTAGACAGACAAGACTATACAGACAAGACAAGAAAGACAAGACTAGACAAGACTAGACAGACAAGACTAGACAGACAAGACTAGACAGACAAGACTAGACAGACAAGACTAGACAGACAAGACTAGACAGACAAGACTAGACAGACAAGACTAGACAGACAAGACTAGACAGACAAGACTAGACAGACAAGACTAGACAGACAAGACTAGACAGACAAGACTAGACAGACAAGACTAGACAGACAAGACTAGACAGACAAGACTAGACAGACAAGACTAGACAGACAAGACTAGACAGACAAGACTAGACAGACAAGACTAGACAGACAAGACTAGACAGACAAGACTAGACAGACAAGACTAGACAGACAAGACTAGACAGACAAGACTAGACAGACAAGACTAGACAGACAAGACTAGACAGACAAGACTAGACAGACAAGACTAGACAGACAAGACTAGACAGACAAGACTAGACAGACAAGACTAGACAGACAAGACTAGACAGACAAGACTAGACAGACAAGACTAGACAGACAAGACTAGACAGACAAGACTAGACAGACAAGACTAGACAGACAAGACTAGACAGACAAGACTAGACAGACAAGACTAGACAGACAAGACTAGACAGACAAGACTAGACAGACAAGACTAGACAGACAAGACTAGACAGACAAGACTAGACAGACAAGACTAGACAGACAAGACTAGACAGACAAGACTAGACAGACAAGACTAGACAGACAAGACTAGGCAGACAAGACTAGACAGACAAGACTAGACAGACAAGACTAGACAGCGAGAGGATCTCTAGACTAGAACTAGGTATCAAAAAAACTTTTAGATAAAACCTATAGAAGACCAAATTTGCTATAAGACGCTGATAATAGTTAGTCCGTGAATTACGACTAACTAGTCTAATCCGGGCTGTGAAAACAAAAATTTGTTTGGGTGTTTTAAAAAATTTGTTTGCGTTAATTTAAGATAAACTCAGGAACTAGACGGCATCAAAAAAAGTTATGGATAAAACTTGTAGAGGATTAAATTCTGCATAAGTCTAGTTCGCTAATTCCAGCTAATACTCATATCTAATTCATGGAATTACTCTAATTCCGTCTGTGGATACAAAATGTTACTCGACGCTTAGTTTAGCTATAACTCGAGGACTAGACTAGGTATCGAAAAAAGTTTTAGATAAAACCTGTAGAGAACCAAATTTGCTATAAGACGCTGATAATACTTAGTCCGTGGATTACGACTAACTAGTCTAATCTGGGCTGTGAAATCAAAAATTTGTTTGGGAGTTTTGAAAAATTTGTTTGCGTTAATTTAAGCTAAACTCGGGAACTAGACTAAGCTTCAAAAAAAGTTTTAAATAAAACTTGTAGAAGATTAAATTCTGCATAAGTCTAGTTCACTAATTCCAGCTAATACTCATAGCTAGTTCATGGAATTACTCTAATTCCGTCTGTGGATAGAAAACGTTAGTCGACGCTTAGTTAAGCTATAATTCGAGAACTATACTAGGTATCAAAAAAAGTTTTAGATAAAACCTATAAAAGACCAAATTTGCTATAAGACGCTGGTAATAGTTAGTCCGTGGAATACGACTAACTAGTCTAATCCGGGCTGGGAAAACAAAAATTTGTTAGGGTGTTTTGAAAAATTTGTTTGCGTTAATTTGAACTAAACTCGGGAACTAGACTAGGATTGAAAAAAAGTTTTAGATAAAACTTGTAGAGGATTCAATTCTGCATAAGTCTTGTTCACTAATTCCAGCTAATACTCATAGGTAGTTCATGGAATTACTCTAATTCCGTCTGTGGATAGAAAATGTTACTCGACGCTTAATTAAGCTATAACTCGAGAACTAGACTAGGTATCGAAAAAAGTTTTAGATAAAACCTATAGAAGACCAAATTTGCTATAAGAACCTGGTAATAGTTAGTCCGTGGATTACGACTAACTAGTCTAATCCGGGATGGGAAAACAAAAATTTGTTTGGGAGTTTTCAAAAATTTGTTTGCGTTAATTTAAGATAAACTCAGGAACTAGACTAAGCTTCAAAAAAAGTTTTAGATAAAACGTGTAGAGGATTAAATTCTGCATAAGTTAAGTTCGCTAATTCAAGTTAATACTCATAGATAGTTCGTGGAATTAGTCTAATTCCGTCTGTGAATACAAAACGTTACTCAACGCTTAGTTAAGCTATAACTCAAGAAATAAACTAGGTACCGAAAAAAGTTTTAGATAAAACCTGTAGAGGACCAAATTTGCTATAAGACGCTGATAATAGTTAGTCCGTGGATTACGACTAACTAGTCTAACCTGGGTTGTGAAAACAAAAATTTGTTTGGGAGTTTTGAAAAATTTGTTTGCGTTAATTCAAGATAAACTCAGGAACTAGACTAGGCATCAAAAACAGTTTTAAATAAAACTTGTAGAGGATTAAATTCTGCATAAGTTTAGTTCGCTGGTTCCAGCTAATACTCATAGCAAGTACGTGGAATTAGTCTAATTCCGTCGGTGGTTAAAAAATGTTACTCGACGCTTAGTTAAGCTAAAACTCGAGAACTGGACTAGGCATCGAAAAAAGTTTTAGATAAAACCTGTAGAGGACTAAATTTACTATAAGACACAGGTAATAGTTAGTTCGTGGATTAGGACTAACTAGTCTAATCCGGCCTGTGAAAACAAAAATGTGTTTGGGTGCTTTGAAAATATTTGTTTGCGTTAATTTAAGCTAAACTCGGGAACTAGACTAGGCATCGAAAAATGTTTTAGGTAAAACTTGTAGAGGATTAAAATCTGCATAAGTCTAGTTCGCTAATTCCAGCTAATACTAATAGCTAGTTCGTGGAATTAGTCTAATTCCGTCTGTGGATACAAAATGTTACTCGACGCTAAGTTAAGCTATAACTCGAGAACTAGACCAGGTATCAAAAAAAGTTTTAGATAAAACCTATAGAAGACCAAATTTGCTATAAGACGCTGGTAATAGTTAGTCCGTGGATTACGACTAACTAGTCTAATCTGGGCTGTGAAAACAAAAATTTGTTTGGGAGTTTTGAAAAATTTGTTTGCGTTAATTTAAGCTAAACTCGGGAACTAGACTAGGCATCAAAAAAAGTTTTAGATAAAACTTGTAGAGGATTAAATTCTGCATAAGTCTAGTTCACTAATTCCAGCTAATACTCATAGCTAGTTCATGGAATTACTCTAATTCCGTCTGTGGATAGAAAACGATACTCGACGCTTAGTTAAGCTATAACTCGCGAACTAGACTAGGTATCGAAAAAAGTTTTAGATAAAACCTGTAGAGGACCAAATTTGCTATAAGACGCTGGTAATAGTTAGTCCGTGGATTACGACTAACTAGTCTAATCCGGGCTGTGAAAACAAAAATTTGTTTGGGTGCTTTGAAATATTTGTTTGCGTTAATTTAAGCTAAACTCGGGAAATAGACTAGGCATCAAAAAAAGTTTTAGACAAAACTTGTAGAGTTTGTTGTATTGATTCAGCTAATACTCATAGCTATTTGGTGGTCTTCTGTCAGTGCACACAAAACGTTAAGTTAAGCTATAACTCTAGAAGTAGACTATGTATCGAAAAAAGTTTTAGATAAAACTTGTAGTAAATTAAATTTCCTATAAGGGAATCATAATTAGTCGCTGATAAATCGAGTATAAATAGTCTAATTCCGGATGTGAAACTGAAACTTTGCGAGCGAAACTTTTGAAATTTGTTGCAATTAAAAGTCGTAGAGAATTTAATTTTGAATGAAAACCATTTTTTTTATTTTTTGGATTTTTTTTTTGTTTTGAGCGTTAAAACGAGCGAAAAGAACGCGTCGCGTCAACCGCAGATTTTACCTGAGTTACATTCATGTCAATTTCTACCAAATCGGCGAAAATCTTGAAAAAAGTTTCAAATAGTAATAAAGTTTAAAATATAGTTTCAAAAAGTTGTAGAGAATTTAATTTTCTATTAAAAAACACGTTTAGTTTGCGAAAATACGATTAGATTTGCGTATAAAACATCCCAGTCCAGTCCAGTCCACATACATTTTTTCTTTTAAAATTCTGACAAGTCCTTTTTTATTACCCACCATACTTTTAGCTCATCTGTTGCAATTGCAACAATTTTAGTAATGGGATGTAATTTTTCTTCAGACTTGTTATCATCACTTAACACATACGAAGTAAGTAGATCGCAAATACCCGCATTATGTGAGACTTGACAGCGAGACACAATAACTAAAACAACCGAGATCTGAGATAACATGTACGATGTACATGAACATGTACGGTGACTAAGAATTGAGAACTTGTCGGCGGCGGTCGTAAGACTACAGATATTGTTTCGTATCTTTTTGTGATTTTTGTTTATATTTCAATTCATTTCTGAAGAGCCATAAGCTCACATCAAAAGAGCCACATGTGGCTCGCGATCCATACTTTGCCGACCCTTGGACTAGATAGAGAATATTATTAGGATAAAAAGTGAAAATAAGTTTAACAAGGGTTTATTAGGTAAATAACTTGTTGTGTAAAAATGGGTTTTTGTTGTTTGAAAAATGGGTGAAAATTGGATTTCTAAGAGACAATGTGTGTAATTTAGAGCGAGGTGTATTGCAATTACCGGCGGGGGAGAAAAGCCGCGTTAATATTAAAAAAGTTAAACTACACTCCGCAGAGAAATTTCCATTTTGATGCGAAAATGCAATTTGCAACGACGTCGGCGGCCGCAAAAAATGCCTTATTAATGGAATGGAATCCACCCGCGATGATAAACGGAACCGAAACGTTTTAGCAATAATTTTTGCGTTTATAAATTCACGACATTTTGATAGACAAAATTATATAAATTTTATTCGACCAAAATACCACGTCTTGGAAGGCCAGTTGAAGCTGAAGAATTCTGAAGGTAACGCTTTTGTTCGCGATTTCAGTAAATCTATATTTTTAAATTTAACATTGGAATCGATTTCGGCACCGATCAACAGAAGCGGAAAGGTGTATCGACCTGGGTCGAAATCGCGCGATTTATCTATTAATTTCGTGGCGAATTTATATATTTGCGTGAAGCGTAGAGACAAGAATCGAAGCGCGAACGAAGCTCGAGTGACACGTGCACGCATCTTTAAGCTTCTCGTTTTAAGTCAAATTAACCGGGGGTGTAATCACGAGCCCAAAGACCTGAAGCGGCATCCAACGTCCGGAAGACAACAATTTTAAGGCTCCCCACTTACTATCCCCATTTCCCCCCTTAGAAAAGGCGCCGGAAGGACGATCACACGTGGCGGAGACGCGAACAGCCCTAACAGGTAAGTGATTAGACCAGCCCTGTTTTAAAACTGGAAAATTTTGATTTTCGTGAGACACGGTCCAAACAACCTTTATGCCTTCTTCAGCTTCAACTGGCTTTCTAGGACGTGGTATTTTTGATGCAAAAAATTGCGAATCACCGAAAGCGAATTTCAACCCGAATAACAACCCGAGAAATTGCTACAGCACTGCATTAGTCATCATCATCTTCCTAGCATTAATCCCGCTTTATTGCAGGGTCTGCTTTCCTGCACTTTTCTTCCATACTGATCATTATTGAGCGTCTCTAGTTGTGGCATTTATTACTTCCAAGTTCTCCAGCATAGTATCCAGCCAGCACTTCCTCGGTCGCTCTCGTGGACTGATGCTAAGTGTAGTTCTCGCGACTCAAGAGTGATTGCTACGCAGTACATGGCCATAGCAACGTAGAGGTCTCTCCCTCATTCTTTTCAGGGATTGGAACCATGCCAAATGTAGCTCGAACATTATCATTCCTGATGCGGTCCAGTCTAGTAAGTCCCTGTGTAAAGCGTCATCTTCAATCATCTACATCATCTTCATCCTCCATGACATGTAGTTGTTGTTCATGTCTCTTCGTTACTGGCCAGCACTCAGCACCATACAGTGCTACTGGTCGAGCGATGGTTCTAAAAATTCTTGACGTCAGATATAGTGCCACATTCCGGTCAAAAAGGACTCAAGATACTTGGCGCCATTTCAGCTTTGACTCTGTTTCGAGCATCTGGGAGTGTTTGACCATCTGAACAGATTAGCGTACCCAAGTATTTGAATGCAGATGATTTTCAGATGAATCAAATCATCATCATCAGACGAATACAGATGATTTTCAGATGAATCAAATCATCATTATCAAACGAATACAGATGATTTTCAGATGAATTAGATCATCATCATCAGACGAATACAGATAATTTTCAGATGAATCAGATCAGCATCATCAGATGAATACAGATGATTTTCAGATGAATCAGATCATCATCAGACGAATACAGATGATTTTCAGATGAATCAAATCATCATCATCTGATGAAAACAGATGATTTTCAGATGAATCAGATCATCATCAGACGAATACAGATGATTTTCAGACGAATCAAATCATAATCATCAGATGAATACAGATGATTTTCAGATCAATCAGATCAACATCATCAGACGAATACAGATGATTTTCAAATGAATCAGATCATCATCTGACAAATACAGATGATTTTCAGATGAATCAGATCATCATCAGACGAATACAGATGATTTTCAGATGAATCAAACCATCATCAGACAAATACAGATGATTTTCAGATGAACCAAATCATCATCATCAGATGAATACAGATGAGTTTCAGATGAATCAGATCATCATCAGACGAATACAGATGATTTTCAGATGAATCAGATCATCATCATCAGATAATTACAGATGATTTTCAGATGAATCAGATCATCATCAGACGAATACAGATGATTTTCAGATGAATCAAATCATCATCAGACGAACACAGATGATTTTCAGATGAATCAAATCATCATCATCAGATGAATACAGATGATTTTCAGATGAATCAGATCATCATCAGACGAATACAGATGATTTTCAGATGAATCAGATCATCATCATCAGATGAATACAGATGATTTTCAGATGAATCAGATCATCATCAGACGAATACAGATGATTTTCAGATGAATCAAATCATAATCATCAAATGAAGACAGATGATTTTCAGATCAATCAGATCATCATCATCAGACGAATACAGATGATTTTCAGATGAATCAGATCATCATCAGACGAATACAGATGATTTTCAGATGAATCAGATCATCATCAGACGAATACAGATGATTTTCAGATGAATCAAATCATCATCATCAGACGAATACAGATGATTTTCAGATGAATCAAACCATCATCAGACAAATACAGATGATTTTCAGATGAACCAAATCATCATCATCAGATGAATACAGATGATTTTCAGATGAATCAGATCATCATCAGACGAATACAGATGATTTTCAGATGAATCAGATCATCATCATCAGATGAATACAGATGATTTTCAGATGAATCAGATCATCATCAGACGAATACAGATGATTTTCAGATGAATCAAACCATCATCAGACGAACACAGATGATTTTCAGATGAATCAAATCATCATCATCAGATGAATACAGATGATTTTCAGATGAATCAGATCATCATCAGACGAATACAGATGATTTTCAGATGAATCAGATCATCATCATCAGATGAATACAGATGATTTTCAGATGAACCAGATCATCATCAGACGAATACAGATGATTTTCAGATGAATTAGATCATCATCATCAGATGAATACAGACGATTTTCAGATCAATCAGATCATCATCATCAGACGAATACAGATGATTTTCAGATGAATCAGATCATCATCAGACGAATACAGATGATTTTCAGATGAATCAGATCATCATCAGACGAATACAGATGATTTTCAGATGAATCAAATCATCATCATCAGACAGATACAGATGATTTTCAGATGAATCAGATCACCATCATCAGATGAATACAGATGATTTTCAGATCAATCAGATCATGATCATCAGACGAATACAGATGATTTTCAGATGAATCAAATCATCATCAGACGAATATAGATGATTTTCAGATGAACCAAATCATCATCATCAGATGAATACAGATAATTTTCAGATGAATCAGATCATCATCAGACGAATACAGATGATTTTTAGATGAATCAGATCATCATCATCAGATGAATACAGATGATTTTCAGATGAATCAGATCATCATCAGACGAATACAGATGATTTTCAGATGAATCAAATCATCATCAGACGAACACAGATGATTTTTAGATGAATCAGATCATCATCATCAGATGAATACAGATGATTTTCAGATGAATCAGATCATCATCAGACGAATACAGATGATTTTCAGATGAATCAAATCATCATCAGACGAACACAGATGATTTTCAGATGAATCAAATCATCATCATCAGATGAATACAGATGATTTTCAGATGAATCAGATCATCATCAGACGAATACAGATGCTTTTCAGATGGATCAGATCATCATCATCTGATGAATACAGACGACCAGTGCTACGATTTTCAGATGAATCAGATCATTTGAATACAGATGATTTTCGGAGTTCAGTGCCATCGATGTGAATAGATCCTTGGTACTCACACTATCCATATACTCTGTCGTCCCAATGTTAAGTCGTACGCCATGGGATGCAGTTTTCCAACATTGAACATCTTGTTCCAATTCTTGGCGAGACCTGCAGGCTATAATGATACCGTCAGCATAGAGCAAGGTCCAGTGATGTGGTTGCAGTAGTTCGGCTGCTATGGTGAAAAGACAGATGATGAAGAGGAGCGGGAACAAAGCTGACACCAACACTGATGGTGAGCACTCCTAACGGTGGGAGTTGACAAAGAGTCTGCTAGAGCTATAACAGAGGCCACTCACAGCTTCTACTATAGTTTCGGGCGGAAGAATCGTCACAGGAAAAGCGGTAATAGCGGCAGCCACAGCTGTACACCTACTCGCATTTCTGACTGATTTCGCGCTATCATAACTTTTGAACGACTCACCACAGAGACTTCTAGTCTTCACCAATCGATTCAACGTCCCAAAATTAGTCGGAGAACGTATATAATATTCAGTTAAGAAAAAGCATCGACTTGGAAAGTCTAGACCGCGGAAACGACGAAATGCGAGAAAATCGTTTTTTTCAAAATCGCTATTTTTTGAGTCACAGCAAAATTTAAAAGCGTTTCTGAAAGCATTTTTGATGCTGCTTACAGATATGCAAATTATATTTCGCTAGCTCTTTCGGTTCACTTTTGTCTGCAAAAATTGAAGAACTTTTATGAAATTTCGGCGCTCTAGTGGAGATCTCGGAAAGTCGTGAATTTCCAGAGGACAATCTTAGCGTATCCATAGGAAAATGACTTTCTGAAAACGATGCCGCAATCCGTTTTTAATTATCTGCAACCGTTTCGGAGATATATACTTAGCAAATCGAGAGTTGGGCAAATTTCAGTTTAAAATTTCTCGACGTTTTATGGAATCTTTCGGGACAGTTTACACATCGATTTATTCGTCTTGTCGTCTAGTTTCTGTGTGCCCGAAATGATTTCGCTGCTGTTTACCGTTTTCGAAAAAATCGAAAAATACCGAAAAAGCATGTATTTTTCGAACGAAATGATGAACGTTTATTTTCGTTGAAGGCTACTACTACTTGATGGTCTTTCTACTTTGCTTTGTCACCACAGAGACTTCTAGTCTTCACTAATCGATTCAGCGTCCGAAAATTAGTCGGAGAACGTATATAGTATTCTCCGGGAAGCTTTCAGTTAAGAAATACCATCGACTCGGGAAGTCAAGACCGCGGAAACGACGAAATGCGAGAAAATCGATTTTTTCAAAATCGTTATTTTTTGAGTCACAGCAAAATTCAAAAACGCTTCTGAAAGCATTTTTCCTGCTGATTACAGATATGCAAATTATATTTCGCTAGCTCTTTCGGTTCACTTTCGACTGCAAAAATTGAAGGAATTTTTATGAAATTTCGGCGCTCTTGTAGAGATCTCAGAAAGTCGTGCATTTCCAGCGGACAATCTTAGTGTATTAACAGGAAAATGGCCTTCTGAATACGATGCCGCAATCCGTTTTTAATTATCTGCAACCGTTTCCGAGATATCTACTTAGCAAATCGAGAATCGGGTAAATTTCAGTTTGACATTTATCGACGAATTATTAAATATTTCTGGACAATTTGCACATTGGCTTGTTCGTCTTGTCGTGTAGTTTCTGTGTGCCCAAAATGATTTCGCTGCTCCTTTCCGTTTTCGAAAAAATCTAAAAAAACCGAAAAAGCCTGTATTTTTCGAACGAAATGATCAAAAATTTTTGAGAAAATTTTTTTTGCAAATTTTTTTCGTGATTTTTTTTGGTTACACGAAGGAAATCGAAGTGCTGAAAATGGGTTTCCACTTTATTTCGCTCTAAAGTTACAAATAAACAAGTTTTATATAGTTTTATGCTGTTCATCATCTCGCGTTTCCTACTGATTTCACGCTGTCATAACTTTTCAACAGCTCACTACAGAGACTTCTAGTCTCCACCAATCGATTCAGCCTCCCAAAATTAGTCGGCAACCGTATATAATATTCCCTAGGAAGCTTTCAGTTAAGAAATTCCATGGGCACGGGGGTCTAGAACGCGGAAACGACGAAATGCGAGAAAATCGATTTTGTCAAAATCGTTATTTTTTGAGTTACAGCAAAATTTAAAAACGTTTCTGAAAGCATTTTTGCTGCTGATTACAGATATGCAAATTATATTTCGCTAGCTCTTTCCGTTCACTATCGCCTGCAAGAATTGAAGAAATTTCGGCGTTCGAATAGAAGTCGTGAATTACCCGCGGACCATCTTAATGTATTAGGGGTCGTCAATTAATCACGTGATATTTTTAGCAACTTTTTAAGGCCCTCCCCAAAGAAAGTTTTTTTTTAGCAACTTTTTTTAAGGCCTTCCTTCTACTTCGAGGTATCTCCACCTTGCCGTGGTGAAGGAGCTTGAGTATCTTAGTGACCCTGAGAGCTAAGTCGGCAGTAGCACAGCTACTGGTGGGAACTCCCGTGTCGAATAGGTCAAAGGTGAAAGATCAGACTAAGAGCGATACACACACTACCCGGTTGTAGTGTCGTGGCATAAGGGTTAACGACGCCGGAGCAGTTTATTTTTTAGTGATATCTGTTCCGATATAGCAGGCTCTTTGCTGTCAGCTGACCTTGTCCTGCGAGTAGTGAGTCTGGCGAGCTAGGTTTAACCGCCCGGGTCAAGTGGTATGATACCCACAAGTTTCCAAGCTAATGGTGAAACAGTCTATGCCAGTGGTCCCCAACCCTATGCCCGCGGGCACCGTGGCGCCCGCTGACCGTTTTACGTGTGCAAGTAAACGTAACTAAAATTGCAGCATATATTTCAGAACTTATTCAAGTAAGGACAGAAGAACTGGCTAGAAATTTTGGACCTTGAAAACGACATTTTCCTAAAGTCCAATATATCAGATGAGGACTTGAAAAGATATCCACCGCTCGACCGGCATTCTAGAATGTGCTCTGGATTGCAAAAAGGTTGGGGATCCCTGGCCTATGCCGAAAGCTGCGTGGTCACGGGAAAGCTTTGGTCGTTAGTAGGTCGAACTCAGGAAAATAACGAACTCCTGTTTGAATTAGCCTTCTTGTAGTAATGCAGGGCTCTGCTGCAGGTGACTGTTTATTTCCCTAGTTACTAGTGGGACCAAAAATGGAAACAACGACTAAAAAATTTAAAGGATCGGGTGACTCCTCAAGCTTACCCAAACCAGAGGCTGAAGACCTCGCCAAAAGCGCAGAAATGCATATGGAATGCACGGGGGTGCAAACAAAGGAGATAGAACTCCTATTGAACAGCGACGAGGAACTCGCTGACAACCTTAAGGGTCTGAAAACAAAAGACCGCTGCTAGAAAAAGGATGAAGTTCCTAATCAGTGTGGGCTTAACGGAGGAAGAGGCTAGGGATAAGGTATTGTTGTTGTCCTCTAACTCCTACGCGGAGCATAGGGCCTCTACAAAGACCTTCCATCTGACTCTATTCTGAGCGAGGCGTTTCACCTCGTTCCACGTTTTTCCTGCGTTCTTTAATTTTGCGTCTATGGTCCTCCTCCACGTGTTAGCTGGACGTCCCTTTCTGCGAGAACCCTGCGGGTTCCATTGTAAGGCTTGCCTACTGATGTATCCTTCGTCTCTCCTCAATACATGACCCAACCATTTCCACTTGCGGTGTTTTATTTCTTTTTGTATCTCTTGTTGGTTTGTCAGGTGCCATAAGTCTACATTGCGTATTGTATCTGGCAAAAAAATGCGCAGTATACTTCGTAGGCATTTGTTTATAAATACCTGAAGCTTATTTACTATTGGTATGGAGATTTTCCATGTTTGGCACCCGTACAGCAAGACGGATTTCACATTTGAGTTGAATATTCTTAGTTTTGTTCACAGTCTGGAGGTCCAGACCAGCCTGAGCATACCAAATACCTGTTTGGCCCATTTTATTCGGTATGAGACATCGGTGGTGGTGCCTCCCTCAATAGTAATTATGCTTCCCAGGTACGTGAATTCGTCTACATCCTCTCTTTGCTCGTCATAAATGCGGAAGGTGAGGGTATTCTTCGTGGCGGCTCTAAGCGATTTGGTTTTGCCAATGTTGATTTTGAAACCTGCTTTGGATGCTTCTGCAGAGAGACGGTCGAGTTTGCTCTGCATGTCGGCGTGGGTGTATGCCAAGAAACAGATATCGTCTGCGTAGTCCAGATCTTCCAGGAACGAGTTTAACGTCTATCTAATGCCCTCACTTCTTGACACTACTTGGTCCATTATTGAGTCTAACAGAATGTTAAATAGTAAGAGCGATAGTACGCAGCCCTGTCTGACTCCCGAGCTGATGGTAATGTCGCTGCTCTTATAGTTCCTTTACTAGGTTTATTATCTTTTCCGGTACCCTATTTTCTTCCAGCGCTTTCCAGACTGCATTATGATAGATGCTATCAGAGGCCCTGCGGAAGTCGACGAAGACCGCGTATAATGTAGACTTCCATTCCTTGGACTGCTCTATGATGATTCGCATTGTGTTAATTTGATCGACACAGGATCTATTTGGGCGAAAACCCGCTTGTTCCTGACGCAGACTGGGCTCTATGGAGATGGATAGTCGATCCAATAAAATGTGAGAAATTAGTTTGTTGGTAGTGTTTAAAATTGTAATCCCTCTCCAATTGCCGCAGTCTGTAAGATCAACTTTTTTGGGGAGAACGACTATGGCTCCTTCTTTCCATTCATGCGGCACATTTTCCGACTCCCATGCATCTACTATTAGCGTTTTGTTACCATCTTTAGTTCTGCTTTAAGTATTTCTGCCGGAAGGTTGTCTGGGCCAGCGGCCTTGTTCTTAAGGTTCTTTAATGTAGTTCTGACTTCTTCTTCACTAGGTGGATTAGGATTCACGTTCCGGACCGGGAGATTTACTTGATGGTCTTTTGGAGGATGTGGAGGGATAAGGCATTAGTGCCAATCAATCCTAAACCCTCAGAATCTAAGCGTCAGCGTTCTGATGGGAGCAGTCCTGGAAAGAGCCTAAGCAAGCGGGCCAAAAGGCAGGCAGTGCCTATGGCTCAGCGAGCAAAGGCAAATAAGGCAACTGTAAGGCGCAAGATGTCTACAGTAGGCGCCGGTACGGCTACCTACAGTCAACTGGTCAACTCCGTAAAGGTAGGAATTACCTGTAAAGGCTACCCTGAAAGCCTAATGACGGAGGACCAAATCAAAGCAGTCCAGAAGGCCATCCTGGATGCTATTGTAAATGGGGAGAGGAGGGCTTTTAAGCCCGCTTGAATGATTGAAACTACTCAATCAATTTGGATAGTTCAGTTTACTTTATTTCTAAATTACTACAAATCCGCTGGAAATATTTTAGAGCAATTTTATAACATGGTTTAGGATGCAATCAGGAAACTATGATAGGTAACAAATTGCAAGATTTAGAATATTATATTTTGGAAGTGAAATCAAACTTTTACTTCCCAACATTGTTTACTGACAAAACCTATATATACTCTAATAAAATTGTCGTTTACGTGAAAAGGCGAAATTACTCTCGGAACAATTCAATGTTATTTAAGTTTCGGTAGCAAAGCCGAAATGAAATACGTACTTACATTTTATAAGCAAAAAGTGGTTCGTGTGTGCCGAACTTGATAAAATACAATCAAAAAGCCATTATATTCGTAATTTGCATCCCGCACACGAAACCCGAAAGAAAAATAAAAAACTCTAAATATATTTATAATCATAGCCATTACTTTTGATAAGGATACGCCGCCATTATCCTTATCAAACGTTCGGCCGTTGAACCGAACTTTCGTCCTACTTAACAACAAATGCAAATCCATTTACGAATCTGACAATTTTGTAAATTGACAAGACATGCATTGAAACACTTAAAGATCGATAACCTTCTATTATCACGTATCTTATCAATACCCTGTGAATTGTAAGCTTAACTCTTTAAAACCCAATAAAGACTAGACAGACAAGACTAGACATTCAAGACTAGACAGACAAGACTAGACAGACAAGAATAGACAAGACTAGACAGACAAGACTAGACAGACAAGACTAGACAGACAAGACTAGACAGACAAGACTAGACAGACAAGACTAGACAGACAAGACTAGACAGACAAGACTAGACAGACAAGACTAGACAGACAAGACTAGACAGACAAGACTAGACAGACAAGACTAGACAGACAAGACTAGACAGACAAGACTAGACAGACAAGACTAGACAGACAAGACTAGACAGACAAGACTAGACAGACAAGACTAGACAGGCAACACTAGACAGACAAGACTAGACAGACAAGACTAGACAGACAAGACTAGACAGGCAACACTAGACAGACAAGACTAGACAGACAAGACTAGACAGGCAACACACTAACAAGACTAGGCAGACAATACTAATCAAAGAAAAATTAGACAAACAAGACTAGACAAATAAGGCGAACTGTATACCAATAAATTGTAGAGATAAGTCTAGGAAGACTGGTTTATTTGAGTTCCTTATCTCGCTAAGTGGTATCTCTGGTTGGTTTTATTCGGGATCCGTTGCATAAATGGAATTTGTGTTGTGGGGTCTTGCGTTAAAAGCCAAGTATACCTTTGTAATGGGTCGTGTAAATGCGGAAGGCCGGGGCGAAGGAAGCCAGGAATACACGCGAGACTAAAATAACAAACAATATGTGTGCGTCGGAACTGGTCGGAACTTTTCCCATTATTTCTTACCCGGGATCAAGATTAACGCCAGACGGACTAGGAGGAAACGCGAGGAAATTTACTTTGTAGTATGTCTTGTCTTATTCTAATTAGTTGGAAGTAAGTAGTCTAGACAGGTGGGATTGTACAGGACGTGTGGGGTAATAGACGTATTATTTATCTTTGCCAAGGGCTCTCGATCTAAAATATTGGCGACGGAAGGGTGAGCACGAATCTTTATCTAGCCCCCGTCTGAAATATAATTTATACAATACGTTCGGCCGGGAAATTTCATGCTCCATTAGCCATTTCATGTTTTCCCGTTCGGCAAAAACTATTTTGATAGTTCCGCAATGCACTGAGACTACAACGTGTCCGACGACCGTTTCATCCACGGCACACAACAAAATAAGAGTTTCACGCGTGAAAAGTTCCGAGAGCTTTCCAGCAAGTCTTGATGAAAATTTTTGTAAAAATGGTTCATTTTTAAAAAGTCGTTCAGATTTTTTTTTGATTACACGAAGGAAATCGAAGTGCTGAGTACGGTTTTCCAGTTTTTTTCGCTCTAAAGTTACAAATAAACAAATTTTATATTTTTTTCGCTGTACACAATCACAGATTTCCTACTGATTTGGCGCCATCATAACTTTTGAACCGCTCACCACAGAGACATCTAGTCTTCACCAATCGATTCAGCGTCCCAAACTTAGTTGGAGAACGTATATAATATTCCCTGGGAAGCTTTCATTTAAGAAATACCATCGACTCGGGAAGTCTAGTCCGCGGAAACGACGAAATGCGAGAAAATCGATCTTTTTCATTGAGTCGTCTTTTCATTGAGTCGTCTTTTTATTGAGTTGTCTTTTCATTGAGTCGTCTTTCATTGCGTCATCTTTATATTGAGTCGTCTTTTCATTGAGTCGTCTTTCGATTGAGTCGTCTTTCATTGAGTCGTATTTTTATTGAGTCGTCTTTTTATTGAGTTGTCTTTTCATTGAGTCTTTTCAAGTATAGCTGCGTAACTTTGATAGATAAAAGTAAAAAAAAAACAAAATTGAGTTGAGCAAACCTTGATAGATAAAACTAAATGAAGAAACGTGTGATAAACGCTTAAGAGAGCACAAGCAAATTGCATAAACCCTGATAAACAACGTTTTTGCAAACATTAATCCAAACTCCATGCGCAATTTGGTATGGAAACGCGTCGGTGTAACGTCCGACCGGTCTCCCCTCACGCCTGGTTTCACGGATAGCGGAAAATGCTCGCCGAGGTGAAATGCGATTAAGAGCTTTCCGTTCTTCTATCCGCAGATATTTCCCAGGCGGGCTCGTCACATAAGGTCGTCCGTCATGCCGACGACGTTTGACAGTGCCGGCTGAAAACTCTCCGAGGATCCCGAGAAAATCTCCCCAGCACCAACACTTACAAATAACATAATATCATCATATAAATCCAATTGAAAAGATACTTTTTTAGATATTTCAGCTAGGCAAGTATTTTCCGCTAAACGAACCGTGAAAAATAAACATTTACTACGGTTTTTTCCCGCGAGCGGTAACCGCTATAACCGCGAAACCGCTCGAGAGACACTATGGGAAAAATCAGTCGCGCGAAAAAACAGCAAGTGAGGCCGCTTGTATTAGCTTACTTGAGTCACAAAATCAAGCGATTAAAAACCGCGACGGTTTAGCCGTGCTGCGGCCTAGGCCTAATACGCTAACAGATACTCAAAGTCCGATGCTACTAGAGAAAAGAACAATAAATTGATCGCTCACAAAGTGTAAGCGTAAACCCAAATATAATCGTCATTCAGGTCTCTGTGTCCATTGCTGGACGTAAGCCTCCCAATTTACCAGACACCCAAATGTAAGCTATTAGAGAAATACTGCACAAACAGATACTCCTAAATTATTAAAATAAGTCCACAGTCGATTAGATTTCTTGTTGCTGCGAACAGTAACGGACAAGATTTTCGTTTTTCGGGGAAACTTTTCCATCAAAGCGGTGTTTGCCTCGTCCGCTATTCCATAGCTTATTTATACGTTGCGTTCCAGTCTACAGTTTTTCCTACATACTCACGTCTTGTTCATTCTTACTGAATTTACAGGATTTCCTCTTCCAAAAAAGCTCTTTATTTGGTGATTTAATCAGTTTTTACATTTACAATTCGTCACAGTTTATCTTAATGATGTGATCATTAAGATAAACTGACTGTGATGACTGTGACGAAAATTAAAGAAATCTAAATCTTAATTGAATCTTGAATCTTAATCAAGATTAGAACAGACTAGACAAATCTAGATAAAACAAGAGAATAAATACAAGATTTGAAACAAGAGAGACGTCTGGTCTCGTCTGGTCTCAAGACATTGAGGAAAAATCAATTTCTGGAATTGTCGGATGATCTGCAGACACAGTGTTCAGCGTCAAATGTCCGTTGAATATTTATGGAATTTCTGATGAACGGTGTTTGAATCGGAGGAACTTGGTTGAGGGCGTCACAATGAGACGGCGTCGCGACACTTACCGCGTCGTTGTGGTTCCAGAAGATGTACGCCGGCGGTTCGGGACTGTGTCGAACCACACAGGTGAGGTTGATGGTGCTCCCGCGATCGATGAACAGCTCCGGCCCGCCGACAATCTCAGTATCCGGCTCTGCAACAAAACGAACAAGTTTGAAAACAGATTGAGAATATCTCTGCTAATTAATCTTCTCTGGCACGACATGTCTAGTCTAGTCTTGTCTGTCTAGTCTTGTGCGTGTAGTCTTGTCTGTCTAGTCTTGACTGTCTAGTCTTGTCTGTCTAGTCTTGTCTGTCTAGTCTTATCTGTCTAGTCTTGTCTGTCTAGTCTTGTCTGTCTAGTCTTGTCTGTCTAGTCTTGTCTGTCTAGTCTTGTTTGTCTAGTCTTGTCTGTCTAGTCTTGTCTGTCTAGTCTTGTCTGTCTAGTCTTGTCTGTCTAGTCTTGTCTGTCTAGTCTTGTCTGTCTAGTCTTGTCTGTCTAGTCTTGTCTGTCTAGTCTTGTCTGTCTAGTCTTGTCTGTCTAGTCTTGTCTGTCTAGTCTTGTCTGTCTAGTCTCGTCTGTCTAGTCTTGTCTGTCTAGTCTTGTGTGTCTAGTCTTGTCTGTCTAGTCTTGTCTGTCTAGTCTTGTCTGTCTAGTCTTGTCTGTCTAGTCTTGTCTGTCTAGTCTTGTCTGTCTAGTCTTGTCTGTCTAGTCTTGTCTGTCTAGTCTTGTCTGTCTAGTCTTGTCTGTCTAGTCTTGTCTGTCTAGTCTTGTCTGTCTAGTCTTGTCTGTCTAGTCTTGTCTGTCTAGTCTTGTCTGTCTAGTCTTGTCTGTCTAGTCTTGTCTGTCTAGTCTTTTTCTTTTTCTTAAGAATTTTTCGCAAACTGCGCTAGTTTTTCTGCATTTCTCGTATGTACAGGCTGCAAAAATCAACTAAAACACATGAAATTCACAAAAGGGAAGTTAATATGCAAATATATATATATATATATATATATATATATATATATATATATATATATATATATATATATATAGAAAAATGTGTCAACTCCACTGTCAAATATGACACAAAAATGTCTGGTATAAAAATGACAAATAACTCAAATATGGCATCAAAATGTCATATATAAGAATGACAAACCGTCAAATACGACGGCTAAATGTCAAAAATAAGTACAGGCTTTCAAATTATGTATAAACTATTTGTCAAAGTAAGTAATCTGTCAAATCAAGTAAAAATATCTCAATCATGACAGGAATGTGTCAAAACTCAAGTCATATGACACGTTGTCACATTACAAACTATTACTTACATTGTGTCATAAAATACATACATACAGGCATAAAGTTGATATATATCTTGACAAAGAGTTTATAGTTATTTTGACATATAGTTGACACATAGTTTGACATATAGTTGTCATAGTTGGCAGATTGTATTTATATTTGAAATTTTACAAATTTTATTAATGTCAAATATAATTAGTCTATATGTCAAACTATGTATAAACTACATGTCAAAGAATGTATCAGCTATATGACAATCTGTAAAATACAACAGCTAAATGTCAAATATTTCAGTCTGGCAATTAAGACAACTATATGTCACACTATGTGTGAACTATATGTCAAAGTACGTACAAATTATATGTCAAAGTATGTCCAGTATATCGACAAGCTATGAAATATGACAGTTAAATCAATCATAACAGTCAAATATAATTAGTCTGTCAACTATGACAACTATATGTCAAAGTATGTATCAACTATATGTCAAAGTATGTATCAACTATATGTCAAAGTATGTATCAAATATATGTCAAAGTATGTATCAAATATATGTCAAAGTATGTATCAACCATATGTCAAAGTATGTATCAACTATATGTCAAAGTATGTATCAGCTATATGTCAAAGTATGTATCAACTATATGTCAAAGTATGTATCAAATATATGTCAGAGTATGTATCAACTATATGTCAAAGTATGTAATAATTATATGCCAAGCTGTCAAATACGACAGTTAATTGTCAAATATATTTAGTCTGTCAAGTATGACAACTACATGTCAAACAATGTATGAACTATATGTCAAAGTATGTAACAACTATATGTCAAAATATGTAACAACTATTTGTCAAAATATGTAACAATTATATGACAAGCTGTGAAATATGACAGCAAAATGTCAAATATAATTACAGTCTGACAACTGTCACAAATATATGTCAAACTTTTTCAACTATATGTCAAAGTATGTATCAATTATATGTCAAAGTAAGTATCAATTATATGACAAGCTGTCAAATACGACAGCTAAATGTCACAAAATATTTAGTCTCTCAACTATGACAATTACATGTCAAACTATTTATCTACTAGATGTTAAAGTATGTATCAATTATATGACAACAGCTGTCAAAAACGACAGATAAATGTCAAAAATAATTACAGTCTGTCAAATAACAGATATATGTCAAACTATATGCGTCAAATCAAATAAAAATAAGTCAAATATGACAGGAATGTGTAAAATATAACAGGAATGTGTCAAATATGACAGGAACGTGTCAAATATGACAGGAATGTGTAAAATAATCTGTCACATAATAATCTATCGAAAGCAAACTGTCAACAATTATCGGTCATTTTTGTGTTTAGTAATATTGGTTGACGGCTTTAAGGGGCGTTTTGGGGTCGGTTTGGAGGCCTCGCGAGAGGGGATTTGGGGTTCAGGGGTTTCTTGATGTGCGGGACGCGTTTCGCCGCGGCGCCTGGCAGCACTGGGTCCGATGTGTCCATCCTGTTCAAGACTTTGAGCACATTCGGCGGCGTTTCACAACTGTCATTTTGACTTTTATATTGCAGGCCCTTTTGGTTTCTGATGGGTGGGCGTTTCCTCGGACCACGACTAATTCCTGTTGAGCTCCCTGGACCTCCTCCTCAAACTCCCGATCTTCCTCGCGCTCGGCGAACTGAACACCTTGTGAGGTTCCGACTTTTTAATCTTCAGCTCCCTGATCAACCTCTTCGCCAACTGGTCCGTTGTAGGGGAAGTCTGTCTGTCTAGCCTTGTCTGTCTAGTCTTGTCTGACTAGGCTTGTATGTCTAGGCTTGTCTGTCTAGTCTTGTCTGTCTAGTCTTTTCTGTCTAGTCTTGTCTATCTAGTCTTGTCTGTCTAGTCTTGTCTGTCTAGTCCTGTCTGTCTAGTCTTGTCTATCTAGTCTTGTCTGTCTAGTCTTGTCTGTCTAGTCTTGTCTATCTAGTCTTGTCTGTGTAGTCTTGTCTGTCTAGTCTTGTCTGTCTAGTCTTGTCTGTCTAGTCTTGTTTATCTAGTCTTGTCTGTCTAGTCTTGTCTGTCTAGTCTTGTCTGTCTAGTCTTGTCTGTCTAGTCTTGTCTGTCTAGTCCTGTCTGTCTAGTCTTGTCTGTCTAGTCTTGTCTGTGTAGTCTTGTCTGTATAGTCTTGTCTGTCTAGTCTTGTCTGTCTAGGCTTGTCTCTCTAGTCTTGTCTGTCTAGTCTTGTCTGTCTAGTCTTTTCTGTCTAGTCTTGTCTATCTAGTCTTGTCTGTCTAGTCTTGTCTGTCTAGTCCTGTCTGTCTAGTCTTGTCTATCTAGTCTTGTCTGTGTAGTCTTGTCTGTATAGTCTTGTGTGTCTAGGCTTGTATGTCTAGTCTTGTCTGTCTAGTCTTGTCTGTCTAGTCTTGTCTGTCTAGGCTTGTATGTCTAGGCTTGTCTGTCTAGTCTTGTCTGTCTAGTCTTTTCTGTCTAGTCTTGTCTATCTAGTCTTGTCTGTCTAGTCTTGTCTGTCTAGTCCTGTCTGTCTAGTCTTGTCTATCTAGTCTTGTCTGTCTAGTCTTGTCTGTCTAGTCTTGTCTGTCTAGTCTTGTCTATCTAGTCTTGTCTGTCTAGTCTTGTCTGTCTAGTCTTGTCTATCTAGTTTTGTCTGTCTAGTCTTGTCTGTCTAGTCTTGTCTGACTAGTCTTGTCTGTGTAGTCTTGTCTGTATAGTCTTGTCTGTCTAGGCTTGTCTGTCTAGTCTTGTCTGTCTAGTCTTGTCTGTCTAGTCTTGTCTGTCTAGTCTTGTCTGTCTAGTCTTGTCTGTCTAGTCTTGTCTGTCTAGTCTTGTCTGTCTAGTCTTGTCTGTCTAGTCTTGTCTGTCTAGTCTTGTCTGTCTAGTCTTGTCTGTCTAGTCTTGTCTGTCTAGTTTTGTCTGTCTAGTCTTGTCTGTCTAGTCTTGTCTGTCTAGTCTTGTCTGTCTAGTCTTGTCTGTCTAGTCTTGTCTGTCTAGTCTTGTCTGTCTAGTCTTGTCTGTCTAGTCTTGTCTGTCTAGTCTTGTCTGTCTAGTCTTGTCTGTCTAGTCTTGTCTGTCTAGTCTTGTCTGTCTAGTCTTGTCTGTCTAGTCTTGTCTGTCTAGTCTTGTCTGTCTAGTCTTGTCTGTCTAGTCTTGTCTGTCTAGTCTTGTCTGTCTAGTCTTGTCTGTCTAGTCTTGTCTGTCTAGTCTTGTCTGTCTAGTCTTGTCTGTCTAGTCTTGTCTGTCTAGTCTTGTCTGTCTAGTCTTGTCTGTCTAGTCTTGTCTGTCTAGTCTTGTCTGTCTAGTCTTGTCTGTCTAGTCTTGTCTGTCTAGTCTTGTCTGTCTAGTCTTGTCTGTCTAGTCTTGTCTGTCTAGTCTTGTCTGTCTAGTCTTGTCTGTCTAGTCTTGTCTGTCTAGTCTTGTCTGTCTAGTCTTGTCTGTCTAGTCTTGTCTGTCTAGTCTTGTCTGTCTAGTCTTGTCTGTCTAGTCTTGTCTGTCTAGTCTTGTCTGTCTAGTCTTGTCTGTCTAGTCTTGTCTGTCTAGTCTTGTCTGTCTAGTCTTGTCTGTCTAGTCTTGTCTGTCTAGTCTTGTCTGTCTAGTCTTGTCTGTCTAGTCTTGTCTGTCTAGTCTTGTCTGTCTAGTCTTGTCTGTCTAGTCTTGTCTGTCTAGTCTTGTCTGTCTAGTCTTGTCTGTCTAGTCTTGTCTGTCTAGTCTTGTCTGTCTAGTCTTGTCTGTCTAGTCTTGTCTGTCTAGTCTTGTCTGTCTAGTCTTGTCTGTCTAGTCTTGTCTGTCTAGTCTTGTCTGTCTAGTCTTGTCTGTCTAGTCTTGTCTGTCTAGTCTTGTCTGTCTAGTCTTGTCTGTCTAGTCTTGTCTGTCTAGTCTTGTCTGTCTAGTCTTGTCTGTCTAGTCTTGTCTGTCTAGTCTTGTCTGTCTAGTCTTGTCTGTCTAGTCTTGTCTGTCTAGTCTTGTCTGTCTAGTCTTGTCTGTCTAGTCTTGTCTGTCTAGTCTTGTCTGTCTAGTCTTGTCTGTCTAGTCTTGTCTGTCTAGTCTTGTCTGTCTAGTCTTGTCTGTCTAGTCTTGTCTGTCTAGTCTTGTCTGTCTAGTCTTGTCTGTCTAGTCTTGTCTGTCTAGTCTTGTCTGTCTAGTCTTGTCTGTCTAGTCTTGTCTGTCTAGTCTTGTCTGTCTAGTCTTGTCTGTCTAGTCTTGTCTGTCTAGTCTTGTCTGTCTAGTCTTGTCTGTCTAGTCTTGTCTGTCTAGTCTTGTCTGTCTAGTCTTGTCTGTCTAGTCTTGTCTGTCTAGTCTTGTCTGTCTAGTCTTGTCTGTCTAGTCTTGTCTGTCTAGTCTTGTCTGTCTAGTCTTGTCTGTCTAGTCTTGTCTGTCTAGTCTTGTCTGTCTAGTCTTGTCTGTCTAGTCTTGTCTGTCTAGTCTTGTCTGTCTAGTCTTGTCTGTCTAGTCTTGTCTGTCTAGTCTTGTCTGTCTAGTCTTGTCTGTCTAGTCTTGTCTGTCTAGTCTTGTCTGTCTAGTCTTGTCTGTCTAGTCTTGTCTGTCTAGTCTTGTCTGTCTAGTCTTGTCTGTCTAGTCTTGTCTGTCTAGTCTTGTCTGTCTAGTCTTGTCTGTCTAGTCTTGTCTGTCTAGTCTTGTCTGTCTAGTCTTGTCTGTCTAGTCTTGTCTGTCTAGTCTTGTCTGTCTAGTCTTGTCTGTCTAGTCTTGTCTGTCTAGTCTTGTCTGTCTAGTCTTGTCTGTCTAGTCTTGTCTGTCTAGTCTTGTCTGTCTAGTCTTGTCTGTCTAGTCTTGTCTGTCTAGTCTTGTCTGTCTAGTCTTGTCTGTCTAGTCTTGTCTGTCTAGTCTTGTCTGTCTAGTCTTGTCTGTCTAGTCTTGTCTGTCTAGTCTTGTCTGTCTAGTCTTGTCTGTCTAGTCTTGTCTGTCTAGTCTTGTCTGTCTAGTCTTGTCTGTCTAGTCTTGTCTGTCTAGTCTTGTCTGTCTAGTCTTGTCTGTCTAGTCTTGTCTGTCTAGTCTTGTCTGTCTAGTCTTGTCTGTCTAGTCTTGTCTGTCTAGTCTTGTCTGTCTAGTCTTGTCTGTCTAGTCTTGTCTGTCTAGTCTTGTCTGTCTAGTCTTGTCTGTCTAGTCTTGTCTGTCTAGTCTTGTCTGTCTAGTCTTGTCTGTCTAGTCTTGTCTGTCTAGTCTTGTCTGTCTAGTCTTGTCTGTCTAGTCTTGTCTGTCTAGTCTTGTCTGTCTAGTCTTGTCTGTCTAGTCTTGTCTGTCTAGTCTTGTCTGTCTAGTCTTGTCTGTCTAGTCTTGTCTGTCTAGTCTTGTCTGTCTAGTCTTGTCTGTCTAGTCTTGTCTGTCTAGTCTTGTCTGTCTAGTCTTGTCTGTCTAGTCTTGTCTGTCTAGTCTTGTCTGTCTAGTCTTGTCTGTCTAGTCTTGTCTGTCTAGTCTTGTCTGTCTAGTCTTGTCTGTCTAGTCTTGTCTGTCTAGTCTTGTCTGTCTAGTCTTGTCTGTCTAGTCTTGTCTGTCTAGTCTTGTCTGTCTAGTCTTGTCTGTCTAGTCTTGTCTGTCTAGTCTTGTCTGTCTAGTCTTGTCTGTCTAGTCTTGTCTGTCTAGTCTTGTCTGTCTAGTCTTGTCTGTCTAGTCTTGTCTGTCTAGTCTTGTCTGTCTAGTCTTGTCTGTCTAGTCTTGTCTGTCTAGTCTTGTCTGTCTAGTCTTGTCTGTCTAGTCTTGTCTGTCTAGTCTTGTCTGTCTAGTCTTGTCTGTCTAGTCTTGTCTGTCTAGTCTTGTCTGTCTAGTCTTGTCTGTCTAGTCTTGTCTGTCTAGTCTTGTCTGTCTAGTCTTGTCTGTCTAGTCTTGTCTGTCTAGTCTTGTCTGTCTAGTCTTGTCTGTCTAGTCTTGTCTGTCTAGTCTTGTCTGTCTAGTCTTGTCTGTCTAGTCTTGTCTGTCTAGTCTTGTCTGTCTAGTCTTGTCTGTCTAGTCTTGTCTGTCTAGTCTTGTCTGTCTAGTCTTGTCTGTCTAGTCTTGTCTGTCTAGTTTTGTCTGTCTAGTCTTGCCTGTCTAGTCTTGTCTGTCTAGTCTTGTCTGTCTAGTCTTGTCTGTCTAGTCTTGTCTGCCTAGTCTTGTCTGTCTAGTCTTGTCTGTCTAGTCTTGTCTGTCTAGTCTTGTCTGTCTAGTCTTGTCTGTCTAGTCTTGTCTGTCTAGTCTTGTCTGTCTAGTCTTGTCTGTCTAGTCTTGTCTGTCTAGTCTTGTCTGTCTAGTCTTGTCTGTCTAGTCTTGTCTGTCTAGTCTTGTCTGTCTAGTCTTGTCTGTCTAGTCTTGTCTGTCTAGTCTTGTCTGTCTAGTCTTGTCTGTCTAGTCTTGTCTGTCTAGTCTTGTCTGTCTAGTCTTGTCTGTCTAGTCTTGTCTGTCTAGTCTTGTCTGTCTAGTCTTGTCTGTCTAGTCTTGTCTGTCTAGTCTTGTCTGTCTAGTCTTGTCTGTCTAGTCTTGTCTGTCTAGTCTTGTCTGTCTAGTCTTGTCTGTCTAATCTTGTCTGTCTAGTCTTGTCTGTCTAGTCTTGTCTGTCTAGTCTTGTCTGTCTAGTCTTGTCTGTATAGTCTTGTCTGTCTATGCTTGTCTGTCTAGTCTTGTCTATCTAGTCTTGTCTGTCTAGTCTTGTCTGTCTAGTCTAGTCTGTCTAGTCTTGTCTGTCTAGTCTTGTCTGTCTAGTCTTGTCTGTCTAGTCTTGTCTGTCTAGTCTTGTCTGTCTAGTCTTGTCTGTCTAGTCTTGTCTCTCTAGTCTTGTCTGTCTAGTTTTTTCTGTCTAGACTTGTCCGTCTAGTCTTGTCCGTCCGGTCTTGTCCGTCTAGTCTTGTCTGTCTAGTCTTGTCCGTCTAGTCTTGTCCGTCTAGTCTTCTCCGTCTAGTCTTCTCCGTCTAGTCTTGTCCGTCTAGTCTTCTCAGTCTAGTCTTCTCCGTCTAGTCTTCTCCGTCTAGTCTTCTCCGTCTAGTCTTGTCCGTCTAGTCTTGTCCGTCTAGTCTTCTCCGTCTAGTCTTCTCCGTCTAGCCTTGTCCGTCTAGTCTTGTCAGTCTAGTCTTGTCCGTTTAGTCTTGTCCGTCTAGTCTTGTCCGTTTAGTCTTCTCCGTCTAGTCTTGTCTGTCTAGTCTTCTCCGTCTAGTCTTGACCGTCTAGTCTTGTCCGTCTAGTCTTGTCCGTCTAGTGTTGTCCGTCTAGTCTTGTCTGTCTATTCTAATCTATTTAGTCTTGTCTGTTCAATCTTGTCTTCTACGTCTGAACCTTCTGTTTAATGTTCTAAATAACTTTTTCAGATGAAATTGTTTTGGATTAATCGTAGGAAGGAAGAGGAAAAAGCGAACCGAACAAAAAGGTTTTTGTGTGCGTCTCTTAATATTATCAACCCTTTTACTAAGGAATGTGGGAAGTACCTCGAGGGGTGCGGCAAAACACGGCTTGAGGGAGAACGTTCGTCCCAACGGCAGTTTTGTCGAAGTTAATGGAAACATGTTACCCCAAGAAATCAGTTTTTGCTCCGTTTATTGGCATCCTCGTTGTAGTTTTTTTTTTAATTTGTGTCTATTTTTTTGCGTGCGAACGAATCTCGATAAAGATGTATATTACGTCACGGGTTGTTTTTCTCTCGGTTTGTCAAGTCGCATAAATTCGATTTGGATGATGGAAAATTGCATTTCCGTTCGCCGGAAAATTTTTCTTTCTGCTTCCGAAACAAATTTCCATTTATTTTTAATGAATCCCGAGAATAACAGAAAATGCAAAGAAATTTTCCCAAACATTTAGTTTATATTAAACAATGTGTACATAACATAACAATGAGACATACTACATAATATGTATGTATGTAATACATAAAGAAGAGCGGGAAAGAACTGGATGCTCCCAGCACAAGACAGGTCAACATGGAGGGAAATGGAAGAGGCCTATGTCCAGGAGTGGATTAATACAGGCTGATACAAAAAAAGACAATGAGTTTAAATAAATGTTTAATTAGTCTTGCCCATATATTGTCATTCCTGTATTGTGTGTAATCTTCTGACGAAGGGCTAAGAAGCCGAAATCGATACAGTGTTGAATAAAAGGCTGTGGAAGGAGGTCCCAGGCCCTTCAGAACTATAGCACCATTAGATAATGGTGTATGGATACAGCTCGTTGAATAAAACTCATTTGTGAAACTTAAACTTAGAGCTAATTTATCATTATTTCTGTAATAAAGTTTCATCTAGTGCCTCATGTAACGACAAGGCTATTGCAACCGCTATTTTTTGGAAAGATGTCGTATGAGCCGGACACGGAAAGTAAGTATCTAGTAAGTTAATCTATATAAACACGTGATAGGCAAGACTAGATAAGACAAGACTAGACGGAAAAGGCTAGAAATATAGCCAGATACCTCCAGCTCCATTAACTCTTAATTCACGCCTAGTCTCGTCTAGTCTCGTCTGAATGCCTAAAGCTGAATCTCATGCTGACTCTCAATCTCAAAAATAAGTAAAAAATTTATTTGAAATTTTATGCAAAATTTTATTGTTTTTTTATTTTCTGCATATTAATAAAAAAAATGCAATCACAATTTTTAAAACAAATATTAATACATATTTCATATTACACATTTGCAAATAATAAAATCCTGCAAACATCTTTTTTTCTCTGTATTTGCAAACATGCTTTTTCGAAATATAATAAACACGTGAAACTGGGAAATTGCGAATAAATGAAACGGCAAACAATGTAAATTAGCAAACTGATAATTTCCAATATCTCGTTTTTTCTTTCTCGCGTTGTAAATTCGCCCGTTTATTATTTATGAAAAACAAAACACGATTTTTTTTGCTCGCATGATTTATGGGATATTGGCATGTGTGCAGTTTACACGCGCTGCCCCGTTTACTATGCGTACTACTTGAACGGAAATTAAAAGTGTCAAAAGGGAAGAAAAATTCCGTTCGAGCGGCAATAAATCGATGCGATTTACTACATGCACGTGTTGTTTCCTAATATTCCCCATTCTGTCAATTTATGCTTCTTCTCCCCATCACTTCCTACTTCCCTTTCATTTAACCGTTCCACCAAGAATTTACATTACACCATTATGATCAATACATTCCTTATCTCATTGTCAGCCCATAAATATTCAAAATATCAGCTCAAGAAAATTTAATACAAAAACTCAATTATTGCATTAATATAAAAAGATTATTAGTTTTACATAATATACAGACCACTAGACAGGCAAGACTAGATAAAACAGACTCGGTAGAGCAAACTAGACAGACAGGATTAAGATAAACAAGTATTAGACATACAAGACTACACAAACAAGGCTAGACAGAAAAGACTAGGCGGACAAATCTATATAGGACAGATACAACAAACCAGGCAAGACTAGAGGGACCTGACTAGAGACACTAGACTAGACAGACAAGACAGATAACACTAGAAATACAAGATAGAGCTAAACAGGCAATACTAGCCAGACAAGACTACATTAGACAGAGAAGGCAAAATAGACACAAAAGGTAAGATAGGCAAGACTAGATAAGACAAGACTAGACGGAAAAGGCTAGAAATATAGCCAGATACCTCCAGCTCCATTAACTCTTAATTCTCTCTGGATTCTCCAGTGTTCTGTGATGCTGAGTAATGTGATGCTGAGTCCGTTTCGCCGCATGCGTATAGCGGTGATTCCTTGTTTCCAAATCTGTGGAGGTAGGCCTGAAAGTTTCCATGACCAGTGATCAGTTGCACCGCGTGGTGTGTCAGCTGTAGATCTATTTTTGTCCAATCTTCGATGTTGGGTATAAAATTCTTCGTTCAGAGCTCAGTTTTTGAGGCATCCCATCTCAACTGCCATTCTTTTAGGCTGTAAGCAGCTATCATTTGCTTAATAGTTTCTCTAGGTATTTTAGTGTATGAAAGTGGGATATCCTGCAAATCTTCAACAGAAGGATTTATGCCTGAAGCTTGCTTTGCCAGACTATCTGCCCGTTCATTTCCGACTACTCCGGCATGAGCTTTCACCCAGTGCCATCGTAGGTTGACTCTGCCTGATAAGTCTTTTGCCGCTTGCCACGTTTCCTCTAAAAGTTCTGTGGGCCTTGTAAAATGTTTTAAGGCTTCCAACACTGGTCGACTATCGCAGATGATTGAAGAAGTTTGGATGTGGTCTATGTTTACGGAGACATATTGTAGAGCCCTATTAATTGCGACGAGCTCTGCTTGGAAGATAGAACAGTAATTTTCTAATCTAAACTGTTAATGGAATATTTCCTCATCCCCCTGTATACGACAAAAATAGACCCGACTCCGTATTTGGATTTTGAGCCATCTGTAAATTTTCGAGTGGACAATGTATTTGTCAAGGTCAGATAGTAGTTCATGTGGATAACATCTGACGGGTGAATACATTCTATTAAATTTGCGCGTGTTTCGCTTTGGTTTGGGGAAGCGTAACTTCTCTAAACAGATTTTCCGCCATTTATGTCTCCATGCATCTTGACGGTGAGTGCAGCTTGTTTGACTTTTAAGTCTATTGGAGCAAGACAAGAGATGAAACAGGCTGCTTCCCTAGAGACCGTGCGGTAGGCTTTGGCTGCTCGAATGGTGGTAGGACGTTGCGTTCCCAGGAGTTTCTGGTTTTCCTTTTTACACGACATATGCCATATTGAGGCCCCATAGAACAAGTCCGGTTCCAAGGCTCCTCTGTAAATATCTGATTTATTAAGATACCATTTCTTCCCAGATGCTATGCCCATTGCTAAGGCATCGTTTGTCATCGAAAGATGCTAAGCCTCAAATTATTTTATACTGAGTTGGAAATCCTGGGAGCTTACCCCGAAGAACGTGGGGCTCTTGAATAAGAATAATTTGAGAGAAGAAATTACAGTTTTTGACTATGGCGCAAGTCTGCTTGAAGTGGGCTTTCAAATTTAGACACCTGTCGATCAGAATACTTATACATACTAATACACTACTACACTACACACACAGGTACTAATATACTCTTGGCATTTAATGCGTGCATCTCCAAGAGCAAAAACCGGTCTCCTTTGCCTTGGTGATTTACCGAAGAATGAAGCCTGTCTTTGCTGCGTTGAAGTTCAGTTTGCATTCTAGTATCCATTGGTGAAGGGTATGCAGGGCCTGGTTACTTTTCTGGTTCAGCTCGGTGATTGTTCTGCTATTGACGAGAAGCATTGAGTCATCACCAACTAACTTACAGCCCTCTGGAAGATGTTTATCAAATATCGAATTATATAAAATTTTCCAGAATCCTGGACCTGACTTCGAAGCTTGGGGACAACCTTTTCTAACGACTTTTTCTATATAAATACCTGGCTCTGAGATAATGGCTTTTCTTTCTGCGAAGTGGCTCTTTGACAAATTAATTAGGTTGTTCGGACAGTCTTGAGCGATAAGGCGATGGATAATTAACGGCCACCAGGCGTTATCAAAGGCTCCGTTTATGTCCAAGGATATGGCTGCACAATATTGCAGTTTATTATTTATGACTTTATGAACTCTATAGCTTTGGTATCTGCTTTGGTATCCTTTTCGAAATCAATACTATTGTTGAGTAGATCGCGACTGTAGTAGAAATGCTCGATTCTTGAAATGAGTAGTGTATCTAGGATTTTCCCTACAACAGGAAACAAGTCTTCTGAATCTTCTGAAATCTTTTGCTGCTAGACCAGGTTTATCCGGTTTGGTAATTATTTTTACAAGTTGCTGCTTCCAGCAGGCAGGAAAAACCCAATAAATGTGGCACTTATTAAAAAGTGTCAAGAACATTCCTGGAGCGGATTTGAACGCAATTTGAACAATGTCTGATGAAATTCCATCGATACCTGGCGCTTTCTTTGGGTTCATTCGTGCAATGATCAATTCAACTTCTATAAGGGAAAAAGTCCTCGTTTCCCTGTTATTGCCTTTTCTCTGATTTGTCGGTGTGTGTCGGTTTCTACCCTTGTGTCTTTTGGGAAAAATGTGTCGAGTAGTCTCTTTTAGATCGAGAGTAGAGTCTTCTAGTTTCAAACCAGTAAGGTAACCTGTGGGTGTGGTGGTGGCTCAGATTGCTAAGCTCTTGGCTCTTGGGTCACACAGCGTGGGTTCGAATCCCACACAGAACCAAAGCAGCAAAAATTAATGGCTGCAACCCATCACACTCAATTCCCTAATCAGGCTTAAGCAACCGTGGGAGCTCAACTGCCTAAGGCTCGCTACACACGTACCGTGTGGATGTATCCGGCGCAGGCCTGGCACCGAGTGGAGGGGGTGGTGTTGCATAGTCTAGCATGGAAGAGTTCAGACGTGTCGCGTGAGTCCATCCGGCGCCGGGCCGACTCATTTTGTCGGGTTGTCACCGGCTGGCCCCCACTGGCCATCCGGCTGCCGGGTACCGGCTCGGCTGTGGTGGGCTATGGAACTTTATTGAAGCTTGCATACATGCCGGTCCGGCAGTCGACCGTCTTCACTTGTCGAGTGGGTGCACCCAATGTTTTCTTTGTTTTTTTTTCTTGCGAGTAACCGCCTATAAAGTAACCACATACAAATAACTCTTTCGCGATCCATTTTGTACTGAAGTCAAATAAATACACTGCTCGTAGCTCTACCTCGTGGGCCATTCCGGATAAATCAATCCGGCATGTGTGTAAGGAGTTCAACCCGGTGCCGGGCCTGCGCCGGATACATCCACACGGTACGTGTGTAGCGAGCCTAACACCTTCTCTGGAAATGTGTCGTTCGGATTCGACGTTAAACCGCTAGGTCCCCCATAATCTAATCTTAGTGTTGAGGTTGGATATGTGGCAGAGACGAGGCCGGTGTCCAGCAGTGGGACATAAAAGGCTGATGATGAAGGTAACCTGTTTCTTCCCCTTGATAATTTTATATAAGGTAACCCAAGGATTCTCATTGGATGTTGCGCAGAATTCGCGCCATTTTTCCTTCTTTGTCTTTAGGATCCGTGCTTTTTAGACGCATTTTTACCAACAGAAACATATGGAGTATTTATGCTTCTGTTGGTAAAAAATTCGACTTTGTTGTCTTATTTGTCTCTTTGCTGGTATTTACGTCTTAAACGGTGGTTTTGCTTTCGGAGGAGGGTTAGTTCTGGAGTCCACCATGAGATAGAATTTAAAATGTGTTTTCTTGGGGGAATGGTTTCTTGGGCAGCTTTAACCAGACCTGCGTTAAATGCATGTGCGAAGGAAGAAACTTGTTGAGAAGAAAAACATTCATCAATTGTTGGCGATAAGTTTTCACTAAGGATTAGAAACTTTTCCTCACAGTCCCGCCAGTTCGATTTTTTTGTACAGAACCCCCTCTGTTGCTCTGATAACTCGGTGTCAATGCCTATGGTTCAGCAGATATATCTGTGGTCTGATAAACTTCCCTCGTCGGGCAGGTGCCAGGCAGCAATCCATCTGTTTAGACTATCGCTTACTAGCGTGAGGTCGATTAAACTCGACCCCCTGTGTCCAATGCAAGTTGGTTCTGAACCACTATTCAAGACAATTAAATTGTTTTGCAAAATGACTCTTTCTATAGCAAGAAGCCGACCACCTAGCAAACAAGGGATCACCCCTTTATAGGTCCGGAACCGTTTTCCGGCATGAGTGTGAACACTATCCACAAAAGTTTAGATGAAGAAACAAGAGGAAAATGGATGAAAACCTGGAAAGAACTTCCAGGGCTAAGGCAATCCAAAGTGATGCTGGGATCTTTTAACCAGAAGAGAACAAAAGCTTGCCTGAAACTAAGCAGGTACAAGTTTAGAAGGATGGGACCTGACGGGACACTGCGGACTTAGAAAACAGCTCAAGGCCCTAGGCCTGGAGGAGGATGACGGATGCAGATTCTGTGGCTCAGCAGAGGAAACCCCCATGCATCTGCTCAAAGACATTACTCCGCAAGAGACAGACGTACCTTGGGGTTTACTGCTTGAACACAGAGGAGCTGCAGGCCTTGAATCCCGCTCAGATCCTGAAATTCCTTAAGAAATCAGGATTAGAGGAGGCGCTCTAAATGGGTAAGTACACCAACGCTTGGAGGAGGAAGGTGGGTGGGGGTATAAAGGTCGCAGTACAAGTCCTCACCACCATATCTACAATCAACAGCTTTATCACGCTTGTCCTCGGTAACACTTCCCCAGGCATGTGATTTTGGGTTGAAGTCGCCAGCAGTAAAGAAATCACCCTTTGGTTTTGGTTCGATAATTGCTTTTTCTAGAGCTTTCAAGTTATCAATGAATCGGTCGTTGTCTATTGGTCTCGCTTGTGGTGGTAAGTAAACTGAGATTGCATGGAACCAACTTGCCGCAGTATATCTGGACCAGAGTCATCAAGTTATTGGAATATTGCATTTAGTCGAGGATCTGTGAATATCGTTGCTGATTTTACGGATGAGTCACCGGTTTTTGAGCTGTAAATTATTTTATACTTAGTTGGAAATCTTGGGAGCTTACCCCGAAGAACGTGGGGCTCTTGAATAAGAATAATTTTAGTCTTATCTCTCACAATTTTATTTAAGAGGGTTGCGGTTGCTGCTTTACATTTCCCCAGGTTGATTTGCAGGCACTTAATTAAGAAATTGTTTGTGTCCATTTGAGTATAAAGCAAAGAGAGTGTGTTCACGCCAATTTAATTTTATATTTTAATTCAAAATTTGAATCGATTTCGGCATCGCTTAAAAGAAGGAAACGGATGTGTCGACCTGGGCCGAAATCGCGCGAGTTATCAATTTACTTCTCGAATTTATATATTTCCGGTAGTACGCTTCGAGTGTGAGAAGCGTGAAGACCAAAATCGAAGCGCGAACCACGTTCGACCGACACGTTCACGCAATTAAGTTTATCGTTTCAAGTTAAGTTTAACCAGGGTGGATCACGAGCCGAAGGGCTGCAGCGGATTTCAACGTCCGAACTGACCCATGTTAAGGGTATAATCGGAGGTATCCCTCCCCACATATATCCCGATATTTATTGTTTTCCCATTTTCCTTCCTTGAAATAGGCGACGGAAGGACCATCCCAATTTAAATTAGAAAAGAAATTAATTTTCGTGAGACACGGTCCAAACAGAGTGAGTTATTTATATTTATTCGAAGTGGTAGGATCCTAGTTTCTAAGTCTTCCTCTTTCCCATCCCTAGGTTTCAGTTCTGACCCAAGCCTTTTTGGGGTCCGGTTCTGGCTCTGATGTATCTTCGGAAATTGCGGATGTTATAGTGGCCGGTGGGCCGCTTCGTTTTCTTTTTTCTTTTTGATACTCCACGGATACTGATGTTTTGAATTTTTCGTTAAGAGCCAGTGTTTCACTCGTCGACAGTCTGACATCCGTACTCTCCTGTGTGGCAGGTGCGGGAGTCTGAATTGGAGCTTTTTCGATTGTCGTTGGGGTGGGATAGTAGACAGACTAGACAGACAAGACTAGACAGACAAGACTAGACGGACAAGACTAGACAGACAAGACTAGACAGACAAGACTAGACAGACAAGACTAGACAGACAAGACTAGACAGACAAGACTAGACAGACAAGACTAGACAGACAAGACTAGACAGACAAGACTAGACAGACAAGACTAGACAGACAAGACTAGACAGACAAGACTAGACAGACAAGACTAGACAGACAAGACTAGACAGACAAGACTAGACAGACAAGACTAGACAGACAAGACTAGACAGACAAGACTAGACAGACAAGACTAGACAGACAAGACTAGACAAACAAGACAAGACAGACAAGACTAGACAGACAAGACTAGACAGACAACACTAGATACACAAGACTAGACAGAAAGAGTAGACGGACAAGACTAGACAGGCAAGACTAGACAGACAAGACTAGACAGACAAGACTAGACAGGCAAGACTAGACAGACAAGACTAGACAGACAAGACTAGACAGACAAGACTAGACAGACAACACTAGATAGACACGACTAGACAGACAAGAGTAGACGGACAAGACTAGACAGGCAAGACTAGACAGACAAGACTAGACAGACAAGACTAGACAGACAAGACTAGACAGACAAGACTAGACAGACAAGACTAGACAGACAAGACTAGACAGACAAGACTAGACAGACAAGACTAGACAGACAAGACTAGACAGACAAGACTAGACAGACAAGACTAGACAGACAAGACTAGACAGACAAGACTAGACAGACAAGACTAGACAGACAAGACTAGACAGACAAGACTAGACAGACAAGACTAGACAGACAAGACTAGACAGACAAGACTAGACAGACAAGGCTAGACAGACAAGACTAGACAGACAAGACTAGACAGACAAGACTAGACAGACAAGACTAGACGGACAAGACTAGACAGACAAGACTAGACAGACAACACTAGATAGAAAAGACTAGACAGACAAGAGTAGACGGACAAGACTACACAGGCAAGACTAGATAGACAAGACTAGGCAGACAAGACTAGACAGACAAGACTAGACAGACAAGACTAGACAGACAAGACTAGACAGACAAGACTAGACAGACAAGACTAGACAGACAAGACTAGACAGACAAGACTAGACAGACAAGACTAGACAGACAAGACTAGACAGACAAGACTAGACAGACAAGACTAGACAGACAAGACTAGACAGACAAGACTAGACAGACAAGACTAGACAGACAAGACTAGACAGACAAGACTAGACAGACAAGACTAGACAGACAAGACTAGACAGACAAGACTAGACAGACAAGACTAGACAGACAAGACTAGACAGACAAGACTAGACAGACAAGACTAGACAGACAAGACTAGACAGACAAGACTAGACAGACAAGACTAGACAGACAAGACTAGACAGACAAGACTAGACAGACAAGACTAGACAGACAAGACTAGACGGACAAGACTAGACAGGCAAGACTAGACAGGCAAGACTAGACAGACAAGACTAGACAGACAAGACTGGACAGACAAGACTAGACAGACAAGACTAGACAGACAAGACTAGACAGACAAGACTAGACAGACAAGACTTGACAGACAACAGTAGATAGACAAGACTAGACAGACAAGAGTAGACGGACAAGACTAGACAGGCAAGATTAGACAGGCAAGACTAGACAGACAAGACTAGACAGACTGATCAGACAAAACTAAACAGACAAAATTAGTCTAGTTTTGTATGTCTAGTCTTGTCTCTCTAGTCTTGTCAGTAGAATCTTGTCTGTCTAGTTGTCGGTCTAGTCAAGTCTGTCTAATCTTGTCTTACTATTCTAATCTCTCTAGCTCTGCCTCTGTAGTCTTATGAGTCTAATCGTATTTATCAAATCTTGTCGGTTTAATTTTATCTATTAGTCTAGCCTGTCTTTTCTTGTTTGTCTTGTCTGTTTACTGTTGTTAGTCTAGTCTTGTCTTGCAAGTCTTATTAGACTATTATTAGACATAGAAGTTAGTTAAACAATAAAGGATCCTTATGAAACCTTGTTAGACCCACACGATATTTTGGCTAACTGTTATAATATCCTGCGAAATCCTCATAAAACTATATTTAGATACATATGAAACCTTGTTAGTCCCTTAGGGAACCTTTAGTAAAACATTTAAGAAATTTCTGAGACACGTATAAAAGATAGTCTTTTTCACGATTGTTTCTGTTGCAATTCGATTTTCCTGAAAATCATTTTGCGGAAAAACATCCCCATTTTGCAAAATTTTTCAATTTTGAAAAAGTTCAATCAAGACAACAAAATTATCTTTAAATTGGTATAAAATAGTCCATTGAGGTCCTTCTGTCTCGTCCAGGAACTTGCAAAATGTTTGAACTTTCCACATTATTTTCCTTTTTATGATTGTTTCTGTCGCAGTTCGACTTTGCAGCAAATCTTAATAACATCCACAATTTTCAAAATTTTTCAATTGTGCAAAAAGATCATTAAACACAATAAAATTGTCTTTAAATTGATGTAAAATAGTCCGTTGAGGTCCTTGTGTCTCGTCCAGGAACTTGGAAAATGTTTGAACTTTCCAGAGTATTTTCTTTTTCATGATTGTTTCTGTAGCAATTAGATTTTGCGGAAAATATTAATAACATCCACAATTTTAAAAATTTTTGAATTTTGCAAAGAGATCAATAAAGACAATAAAATTATCTTTAAATTGATATAAAATAGTTCGTTGAGGTCTTTCTCAAGAAAGAAATCGTTAAAGACAACAAAATTATCCTTTGTATGTCACTATTTGATTAATCCCTAATAGTTGCGTGTACTAGATGGCTGTACTGTCGTGCTCATAGCCAATACTGGTTCCGCGAGTTTGAAGATATGCATATAGAACCTTATTTTGAAACTTTGTTGTTCTGAGAAAACCTTATGTAACCTCTAGCATAAGACTTTTATGAACATTTTTGTCTCTAGACAACACCAAACAAGATGATCTAAGGCAAAGGAAGCGTTATAAGGAACTACTATATTCGAGATTTATTTGTCAAGACATCAAGATAAATATGATTCATGGCAGGACAAAATTAAGTGTAATAGTAGATTTTTGTTTTGTTTTTGACGAACTCCATTAACTTTTAATTAGAAGATGGAATAACAACAAAACAAAACCGAGAAATATACAGGGAAAAAATTGTGAGAAATAAATGTAATGAATAATTTAGGAAAGTAAATGTGTGCTCGTAAATATCTCCGTTCTCATTAATATTGCATGATTATTTTAATACGGAACAAAAAAATAAAACACCACCGCCAAAAAAGAAAAACGAGCCGCGAGTGGGGAAAAAAAACCCTCCATCTGTTATCATAATGGAACTCGTTGTCCCTTTTTTAACTTATTCCGGCATATTTAAATGCCGTGTTCAAACAATAATAAGAACAATAAAAATAAATTGTTCGCAGGAAATTTATCAGTTTGGAATTGTTGTTGAATTACGGCGATTTACACGTCGGTTTCCTTTCCCGCTGTCGCATCGTGCGGATTTAAGGGGGCTAAAGAACTTTCATAAATGTGCTCAAGTGCGCGCTGAAATTGGCAGCGCTGAAAACATTATTTATTTCTGGCGATATAATTTCTGTCACACGAAACCAATTTCGGACGCTTTATGACCTCAGATTGCAACATTACAACAACGAAACAACTATAATGGATAAAACAGACGTACGGATCTAATCGAAGACATTCTACGTTCTATTGGACACATTCATTTAATTGCTACATGCATGTAGCACACACGCAGTGATTATTAATATTACTCGAATAAACCAAACTCAACCTATTGTCTTTCTATTTCACTTTGAGAAGATTTATCTAAATTTTTAGTGTTTGTTGGAGTCCGTGTTGACAGAAAATGCGGTTGGGTCTGTTCTCAATTCTGTCAGACAAGACTAGACAGACAAGACTAGACAGACAAGACTAGACAGACAAGACTAGACACACAAGACTAGACAGACAAGACTAGACAGACAAGACTATACATACAAGACTAGACAGACAAGACTAGACAGACAAGACTAGACAGACAATACTTGTCTTGTCTGACTCTGTCTTGTCTGTCTAGTCTTGTCTGTCGACAGTCTTGTCTGTCTAGTCTTGTCTGTCTATTCCTGTCTGTCTAGTCTTGTCTGTCTAGTCTTGTCTGTCTAGTCTTGTCTGTCTAGTCTTGTCTGTCTAGTCTTGTCTGTCTAGTCTTGTCTGTCTAGTCTTGTCTGTCTAGTCTTGTCTGTCTAGTCTTGTCTGTCTAGTCTTGTCTGTCTAGTCTTGTCTGTCTAGTCTTGTCTGTCTAGTCTTGTCTGTCTAGTCTTGTCTGTCTAGTCTTGTCTGTCTAGTCTTGTCTGTCTAGTCTTGTCTGTCTAGTCTTGTCTGTCTAGTCTTGTCTGTCTAGTCTTGTCTGTCTAGTCTTGTCTGTCTAGTCTTGTCTGTCTAGTCTTGTCTGTCTAGTCTTGTCTGTCTAGTCTTGTCTGTCTAGTCTTGTCTGTCTAGTCTTGTCTGTCTAGTCTTGTCTGTCTAGTCTTGTCTGTCTAGTCTTGTCTGTCTAGTCTTGTCTGTCTAGTCTTGTCTGTCTAGTCTTGTCTGTCTAGTCTTGTCTGTCTAGTCTTGTCTGTCTAGTCTTGTCTGTCTAGTCTTGTCTGTCTAGTCTTGTCTGTCTAGTCTTGTCTGTCTAGTCTTGTCTGTCTAGTCTTGTCTGTCTAGTCTTGTCTGTCTAGTCTTGTCTGTCTAGTCTTGTCTGTCTAGTCTTGTCTGTCTAGTCTTGTCTGTCTAGTCTTGTCTGTCTAGTCTTGTCTGTCTAGTCTTGTCTGTCTAGTCTTGTCTGTCTAGTCTTGTCTGTCTAGTCTTGTCTGTCTAGTCTTGTCTGTCTAGTCTTGTCTGTCTAGTCTTGTCTGTCTAGTCTTGTCTGTCTAGTCTTGTCTGTCTAGTCTTGTCTGTCTAGTCTTGTCTGTCTAGTCTTGTCTGTCTAGTCTTGTCTGTCTAGTCTTGTCTGTCTAGTCTTGTCTGTCTAGTCTTGTCTGTCTAGTCTTGTCTGTCTAGTCTTGTCTGTCTAGTCTTGTCTGTCTAGTCTTGTCTGTCTAGTCTTGTCTGTCTAGTCTTGTCTGTCTAGTCTTGTCTGTCTAGTCTTGTCTGTCTAGTCTTGTCTGTCTAGTCTTGTCTGTCTAGTCTTGTCTGTCTAGTCTTGTCTGTCTAGTCTTGTCTGTCTAGTCTTGTCTGTCTAGTCTTGTCTGTCTAGTCTTGTCTGTCTAGTCTTGTCTGTCTAGTCTTGTCTGTCTAGTCTTGTCTGTCTAGTCTGTCTAGTCTTGTCTGTCTAGTCTTGTCTGTCTAGTCTTGTCTGTCTAGTCTTGTCTGTCTAGTCTTGTCTGTCTAGTCTTGTCTGTCTAGTCTTGTCTGTCTAGTCTTGTCTGTCTAGTCTTGTCTGTCTAGTCTTGTCTGTCTAGTCTTGTCTGTCTAGTCTTGTCTGTCTAGTCTTGTCTGTCTAGTCTTGTCTGTCTAGTCTTGTCTGTCTAGTCTTGTCTGTCTAGTCTTGTCTGTCTAGTCTTGTCTGTCTAGTCTTGTCTGTCTAGTCTTGTCTGTCTAGTCTTGTCTGTCTAGTCTTGTCTGTCTAGTCTTGTCTGTCTAGTCTTGTCTGTCTAGTCTTGTCTGTCTAGTCTTGTCTGTCTAGTCTTGTCTGTCTAGTCTTGTCTGTCTAGTCTTGTCTGTCTAGTCTTGTCTGTCTAGTCTTGTCTGTCTAGTCTTGTCTGTCTAGTCTTGTCTGTCTAGTCTTGTCTGTCTAGTCTTGTCTGTCTAGTCTTGTCTGTCTAGTCTTGTCTGTCTAGTCTTGTCTGTCTAGTCTTGTCTGTCTAGTCTTGTCTGTCTAGTCTTGTCTGTCTAGTCTTGTCTGTCTAGTCTTGTCTGTCTAGTCTTGTCTGTCTAGTCTTGTCTGTCTAGTCTTGTCTGTCTAGTCTTGTCTGTCTAGTCTTGTCTGTCTAGTCTTGTCTGTCTAGTCTTGTCTGTCTAGTCTTGTCTGTCTAGTCTTGTCTGTCTAGTCTTGTCTGTCTAGTCTTGTCTGTCTAGTCTTGTCTGTCTAGTCTTGTCTGTCTAGTCTTGTCTGTCTAGTCTTGTCTGTCTAGTCTTGTCTGTCTAGTCTTGTCTGTCTAGTCTTGTCTGTCTAGTCTTGTCTGTCTAGTCTTGTCTGTCTAGTCTTGTCTGTCTAGTCTTGTCTGTCTAGTCTTGTCTGTCTAGTCTTGTCTGTCTAGTCTTGTCTGTCTAGTCTTGTCTGTCTAGTCTTGTCTGTCTAGTCTTGTCTGTCTAGTCTTGTCTGTCTAGTCTTGTCTGTCTAGTCTTGTCTGTCTAGTCTTGTCTGTCTAGTCTTGTCTGTCTAGTCTTGTCTGTCTAGTCTTGTCTGTCTAGTCTTGTCTGTCTAGTCTTGTCTGTCTAGTCTTGTCTGTCTAGTCTTGTCTGTCTAGTCTTGTCTGTCTAGTCTTGTCTGTCTAGTCTTGTCTGTCTAGTCTTGTCTGTCTAGTCTTGTCTGTCTAGTCTTGTCTGTCTAGTCTTGTCTGTCTAGTCTTGTCTGTCTAGTCTTGTCTGTCTAGTCTTGTCTGTCTAGTCTTGTCTGTCTAGTCTTGTCTGTCTAGTCTTGTCTGTCTAGTCTTGTCTGTCTAGTCTTGTCTGTCTAGTCTTGTCTGTCTAGTCTTGTCTGTCTAGTCTTGTCTGTCTAGTCTTGTCTGTCTAGTCTTGTCTGTCTAGTCTTGTCTGTCTAGTCTTGTCTGTCTAGTCTTGTCTGTCTAGTCTTGTCTGTCTAGTCTTGTCTGTCTAGTCTTGTCTGTCTAGTCTTGTCTGTCTAGTCTTGTCTGTCTAGTCTTGTCTGTCTAGTCTTGTCTGTCTAGTCTTGTCTGTCTAGTCTTGTCTGTCTAGTCTTGTCTGTCTAGTCTTGTCTGTCTAGTCTTGTCTGTCTAGTCTTGTCTGTCTAGTCTTGTCTGTCTAGTCTTGTCTGTCTAGTCTTGTCTGTCTAGTCTTGTCTGTCTAGTCTTGTCTGTCTAGTCTTGTCTGTCTAGTCTGTCTAGTCTTGTCTGTCTAGTCTTGTCTGTCTAGTCTTGTCTGTCTAGTCGAAAGGCAGTAAGTATACAAAATAGTTATTATTCTTCGTCGTCATCATAATTCTCACTGACGTCATCCCCCTCATCCGCTTTGGCCTCTTGGTACTGCTGATACTCAGATATCAAATCATTCATGTTCGACTCGGCTTCTGCGAACTCAGTTTCATCCATGCCTCGCCGGTGTACCAATGTATGAAAGCTTTTCGGCGAAACATCGCGAAAAATATGGAGCCAATTCGTTTGAAGAGCTCTTGAATGCAAGTGCAGTTGCCAATAAACGTGGCGCATAGTTTCATGCCACGGGGAGGTATATCGCAAACAGCGGTCTTCACGTTATTGGGAATCCATTCGACGAAATACTGTTTTTGTTTTGCACGTTGTACATTTGCTCGTCGACCTCCCGCGTGGACAGCCTTCCACGGAATATGGAAGCAACCGTCAGGTATTTCCCACGGCGGGGGTCGCAGGCGCACATGAGGATCTTGGCGTCGAAGAGTTGCTGCACTAATTCGGGAACGGTCATCGCTCTATACGGCATGTTGCTGCGGGAAGTTAATGGAGCAAATCCGGGCACGAAGAAGTGTAAGCGCGGAAAGGGAACCATGTTGACCATAATTTTTCGCAAGTCCGCATTCAGCTGACCCGGGGACCGCATGCAAGTAGTTATGCCCGACATTGCAGCACTCACTAAATAATTCATGTCCGCGTAAGACGGCGCCCCCAATTTCAAAGTCCTATTGCAAATATAGTACAAAGCTTCGTTGTCTATGATGTACGTTTCATCAGTGTTTTCTACCAAATGGTGGATGGACAGAGTGGCGTTGTAAGGTTCCACGACAGTATCCGACACTTTCGGGCTTGGGACTATAGAAAAAGTACTTATAATTCTATCCGGGTATTCCTCACGTATTTTATCCAAAATCAAAGACCCCATTCCAGCCCCAGTCCCACCGCCTATAGAATGCAACAGCTGGAATCCCTGCAAACAATCGCAACCTTCAGCTTCCATTCTGACCATATCCAAAACGAGATCGCACAGCTCAGCTCCTTCCGTGTAATGTCCTTTGGTCCAATTATTCTCCGCTCCTGCTCGTCCAAAAATAAAACTGTCCGGTCGGAAGAGTTGTCCGAATATGCTAGACCGCAACGAATCCATGGTAGAAGGTTCCAAGTCCACCAGCACCGCTCTGGGCACATAGCTGCCGTATTGAGCTTCGTTGAAGAACACGTTTATCCGTTGGAGCTGCAAGTCGGAGTTGCCGTGATACATACCTCGAGGGTCGTACCATGTTCATCACATATCACCTCCCAGAATTTAGCCCCAATGTTATTGCCGGCGGAGCCGAGCTGAATGTGGACGATTTCGCGAATTTTAAACACAGCAAATTTTGAACAAAGAGTGCAAAACTTAAATTATTAACACATTTATGATTTGTTTAAACGAAAAATTTTGAATGTGCGACAAGAAAAAGTATCATGTTTATGATTATGTCTTGTCTGTCTAGTCTTGTCTGTCTAGTCTTGTCTGTCTAGTCTTGTCTGTCTAGTCTTGTCTGTCTAGTCTTGTCTGTCTAGTCTTGTCTGTCTAGTCTTGTCTGTCTAGTCTTGTCTGTCTAGTCTTGTCTGTCTAGTCTTGTCTGTCTAGTCTTGTCTGTCTAGTCTTGTCTGTCTAGTCTTGTCTGTCTAGTCTTGTCTGTCTAGTCTTGTCTGTCTAGTCTTGTCTGTCTAGTCTTGTCTGTCTAGTCTTGTCTGTCTAGTCTTGTCTGTCTAGTCTTGTCTGTCTAGTCTTGTCTCTCTAGTCTTGTCTGTCTGGTCTTGTCTGTCTAGTCTTGTCTGTCTAGTCTTGTCTGTCTAGTCTTGTCTATCTAGTCTTGTCTGTCTAGTCTTGTCTGTCTAGTCTTGTCTATCTAGTCTTGTCTGTCTAGTCTTGTCTGTCTAGTCTTGTCTGTCTAGTCTTGTCTGTCTAGTCTTGTCTGTCTAGTCTTGTCTGTCTAGTCTTGTCTGTCTAGTCCTGTTTGTCTAGACTTATTTGCCAAGATATTTTGTTGAATAAAAAAGTTATTTTCCTTGCGCGAGAACATTTATATTCCGATGGTAAAATTGGGGTAGCTGCGAGGAGTAAATAAATATTGCATAAATCTCATTAAAATTCGAATATATATGTTTTGCGTGGGCTTCTGGAGTTGTTGCAGGGTTTTTTTGCGAACGGAACGGTTTTATCCGCGAGCATCGTCTTCGCCTTGAAGAAACTTTCCCAGATAAGGGTTGACATTATAAAAATGGACTCGGAAGGGATCCCAGTCGGGACATTATCTAACGCGTTTGGGACCGATGTCTTTTCCTTTAGGGTTATCTGCCTGGGTTCGTTGATATTGACTTGGTTAGAAAAATTTTCCATTGAAAATTAGATTACAGTTTCTTCAGTTTCTGGAAAAATATGCCATTGATGGCTGAAAGACCACGAGTCGATGGCCAATTGTTGTAGTTGTATTTGTTTGTAAATAAAGATGTTTTATTATTATTATTATGACATTGAAATTGGTGAATGTGTAATGTGTGATGAATAAGTGAAATGGGGTGAAGGCGCCAGGAGATTCAGAAAATAAAAATCTGATTATCCCGGCGCCTTCACCCAAATTTTAAGGGTAAATTTTTCCAGAAACTGAAGAAACTATAATCTAACTTTCAGAAAATTAATTAATAATAGGTAATACTTAATTAATAATAGGCACAAATTAATTAATAATTGGTAATAATTAATAGTTCTCTATAACAGATCTAGAATAATAATAAAAAGTAAATTTAGAATAATATTCGCAAGGCAGGCAGAAGGTTGTCCTGTTAGTACTGTTCTGTTATTGTTCTTCAAACCTTCTTGTCGATAGCCCTTTGTATAATGTATAAAGTATACAATAAATATATTCTCTCTCTATTGGCAAGGTTTTGTTCAATTGTATAATGTATAAAGACAATAAACAAATTTTCTTTCTTTTCGCAAGGTTTTGTCCAATATATTTTTCATTTGGATTTGTTGTTGTTTGTCAAAGCAATTGAGTGTTCGGCGGTAACGGACGAAACTGAAACTGGAAATGGAAATATTTGACCATTAACTCGATCGCCTCAGTTTTATACTCCCGCAGAAATTGAACACGTTTTTAGCTCTCATTATATTTTCAAAAGAAATAAAATGTTAATAGAAACACTCCTTTTTATTTGCATTCCGAATTGGAATTTAGTCTCGACTGCTTCGTTATCCTAATCCAATGTAATTAAACTACTGAATTATGCAAATGTGTGACTGAGGAATTTAGAAATGACGGAACTTAATTGCATTTTCAAATGAAAATGAAACCTACGATTTAAATTGAGTTTACAAAACCTTTTGATATTTGATATTTTTTTGTGCGCATGTGTCGATTTCCGCCATGTTATACGTCAAAAAGTGCCCGAACTTTTTGACGTATAAATATTGTATATGTATGTAATATGTAATTTTTTTTTTTTTTTTTTTTTTTTTATTTTTTTTTATTTTTAGAGAATAATAGAGAATATAGAGAACTATAATAGTTCATATATGTATAAATATATGAACCCGAAACTTATATTATTTGCAATATTATATTTGCCCGAAACTTTCATATTCTCGCCTTTTAAATTTGTTCAAATAAATTCAAAATAATAAATTCAAATTAAAACTATTAAAGGGTCTAAGGGAGTCTATTAAAACGCGCCTCAATCAAAATCATTTGATAGTTTGATTGAGGCGCGTTTTAATAGACTCTTCAATACGAACCAAAATTGAAAGCTGATTGAGGCGCGTTTTAATAGACTCTTCAATACGAACCAAAATTGAAAGCGGAGTCGCGTACGTGTCTTTAGCACGATTATTTATGATAATTTCGGGCCGGATCAATGCGCAACGACCGGCATTGTTACGTCCCAATTCCGAAAATGCATTCACGGAATCGCTTAATTAATGCTACACCATCCAGACCCGGTGCCTCCACACACACACTCCCTACTTAATACCTAGTTCCATTTAATTTAATTACGTCAGATCGCATCAATTTACTCTAAATAACACATTCAAATGGAAATTACAACGGAGGAACTCTACGCAGATTATAAACTCTAGAAACATAACGAATAAAACTAGATAGATAAGAATGTATATACACAGTACAAGAGTGTCGTACAGTACTAGAAATGTCGAAATGACAGTACTAGAGTCGAAATAAGTAGGTTTAGGCCATTACCCCATCGAAAGGCAACTTTTGACGACCGTAAAATGCCGAAAGACATCATATCTTGGATATATTTTGAGAGGTGATAAATATCGTCTATTACATCTCATACTAAAGCGCAAGATTGAGAAGCACCGTGGAGTTGGAAGAAAGCAACAGCCGTGGCTCAGAAATATACGAGACTGGACCGGCAAAAGAAAGGCTGGTGAACTTTTTCGCTTGGCGGAGACCGTACAGCTTTTGCCATGGTGATCACCAACGTCAGGGAGATCGGACAAGGCACATGAAAGATGAAGAAGACCAGGGGAGGGCAACCTTTTTAGCTGATGGGCCATGAGTTCATACTAGCTGATGCGGGTCAGACATTTCTTTTCTGCACGCACCTACGATGCAACCATAGGCGTTTACGTGTTTGATCGTTTTAGTGTTTGCGTCAAGCCTCGACCCTTTACGAAAGTCAGCAATTTTACAAATCCTCAAAAGTCGTAAATACCGCAAATGCCGAAACATTTTCGAATATTTTTAAGAATTTGCCAATTTGTCTCAAGAATCGATACCAAAATTAAAAGTTATATTGCGATCTGCGAGCCAATTCTTATGCATTTAAAACAGATTTTCACGGGCCGCATTAAGCACTTTCTCGGGGCGCAGTTTGGTTGTGGTCCCGCGGGCCATAGGTTGCCCATCCCGGGAATAAGGCATAACGAACGTATTCTTAAAAGTTATTTTGAGTTCTGCGATCTGCGGGCCAATTCTTAGGTATTTAAAACAGATTTTCGCGGGCCGGATTAAGCACTTTCTCGGGCCGATGTTGGCCCGCGGGCCGCAGGTTGCCCATCCCAGGTTTAAACAATAGTGAATATGTGAAATTTAAATTTGGTTCCAACATTTTTTCCCCAAACGTTATTGACCGGAAATTTGAACTAAACCATTATTTTTGTAATTAATATCTTTTTAAATACTTAAAATTAATATATAAAAGTGCAAATTAAGCGAGGGAAATTCAAATTTGTAAAACGCAACAGCATTGGTTAAAACGAAAATGACGTAACATACAATGTAAACAAAAAAAATAAAATTATTAGCTCTCGCACCAGGTGAACGGGACGTCGCAGGACGGCGAGCGAAGGTTCTAAAAACGTGGCGCGGCAGCGGCTAGAGGATCCGGGAAAAAAAAATCTTGAGATCCGACCAAAAATGCGCGTCAAAATAAAAATATCGTGATTTCAATTTTCGGTCTGGTGCGTCCGAACCTGGGGGAGTTGAGTCGGGAAAATGGCACCGCTCGAAGGGCATCTCGGTTCTACACCAGAAAAATGTACAACCCCGTTTTGCGCCGCCGCTTCCATCGGGCCGATTCCGCAAAAAACGTCGATTTTCGGGTGGGTTTTGGACCCCCGCAGGACGAAACTTGGTAATGCGTAACGTACGGACGGACATCCTCAGGTGCAAAACTGTCGTTAAACCGTCGAAGTTGCAAAATTCGCTTAAAATCGAAAAGATTTGCCGCCTCTGACGGCACAAAGAGCCAAATTTGAACTTTTTAAAATCCACGTGGTGTGGTCGCCCAGGTGAAATTGGGGAAACGCCACATGTCAGTCGTCTCAGAATTGATCGAAATTTACGACTTGGTGATTCAGGGCGAACGTAGAAAACTTGCAGACGCGTCATCAGACACCACTCTCGTCGCTGGCCAACTTTTATCGGCCACGTTATTCACATTTTCTGGCCTTTCTTTCTGGTCTTGATCAGATAAATCAAGACCACATACTACGCACGGCAGCGCCGTGCGTATGTGGTCTTGACAAGATAAATCAAGACGACAAACGCGCAACAGCGCCGCGCGTATGTGGTCTTGACTAGGTAAATCAAGACGACAGCGATAAATCAAGACGACAGCGATAAATCAAGACGGCAGCGCCGCTCGTATGTGGTCTACTACGCGCGGCTGCGCCACGCGTACGTGTCACGTGGAAAATATGGTACGTTGAAAAATTGTACGTATGTGGTACGTGTGGTATGTGAAAAAATGTACAATCCCGTCTTGCGCCGCCGCTTCGGTCGGGACGATTCTGAAAAAAACGTCGAATTTCAGGGGTTTTGGACCCCCGGAGGATCGCAACAAGACGGAGGACGAAACTTGGGGATGCGCAACGCACGGACGGACATCCTCAGTTAAACCGTCGAAGACGCGTGGTTAATAAACCCAAGATCTGCCGCCTCTGGCTGCCGCGCGTATCTAGCTTTGACAAGATACATTAAGACGACAAACGCGCGGCAGCGCCGCGCGCATGTGGTATTGACAAGATAAATCAAGACGACAAACGCGCGGCAGCGCCGCGCGCATGTGGTCTACTACGCGCTACAGGTACACGCGCTTATATGGTCTTGACAAGATAAATCAAGACAACAAACGCGCGGCAGCGCTGCGCGTATGTGGTTTCGACAAGATAAAACAAGACGACAGCGATAAATCAAGACGGCAGCGCCGCGCGTATGTGGTCTACTACGCGCGGCTGCGCCACGCGTATGTGGCACGTGGAAAATATGGTACGTTGAAAAATGGTACGTATGTGGTACGTGTGATATGTGGAAAAATGTACAATCCCGTCAAAAAAAAACGTCGATTTTCAGGGGTTTTGGAACCCCGGAGGGTCGCAAAAAGACGGAGGACGAAACTTGGGGATGCGCAACGTACGGACGGACATCCTCAGTTAAACCGTCGAAGACGCGTGGTTAATATACCCAAGATCTGCCGCCTCTGGCGGCATAAAAAAATCAAATTTGAACTTTTTAAAATTCACGTGGTGCGGCCCCCCAGGTGAAATTTTGGAAACGCCACACGTCAGTCGTCTCAGAATTGATCGAAATTTACGATTCCGTCGCGACCGAGCGATTCAGGGCGAACGCTTCCCCACATGGAGCCCAAAATTTTGCAATAAAAAAATTAGCACTTTTACGGAGGATGCGGAGAAGATATCCGGGGAAAACTAAATTCACGCAAGGATGCCGGTAGAAAACTTGCCGACGCGTCATCAGACACCACTCTCGTCGCTGCGCGACTTTTATCGGCGACGTTATTCACATTTTTCTGGTCTTTCTTTGTGGTCTTGATCAGATAAATCAAGACCACATACTACGCGCGGCAGCGCCGCACGTATGTGGTCTTGACAAGGTAAATGAAGACGGGCTGCCGCGTGTTTGTCGTCTTAATTTATCTTGTCAAGACGACAGACGCGGCAGCGCCGCGTGTATGTGATATATTACGTACGGCTGCGCCGTGCGTATGTGGTCTAATACGCGCGTGGTATCGCCGCGCGTATAAGCTCGTGACAAGATAAATCAAGACGACAAACGCGCGGCGCCGCGCCTATGTGGTCTACTATATGCGGCCGCGCCGCGCGTATGTGCTCTACTACGCGCGGCTGAGCCGCGCGTATGTGGTCTTGACAAGATAAATCAAGATGCCAAACGCAAGGCGGCACAGCGCGTATGTGGTCTACCACGCGCGGCTGAGCCGCGCTTAGTAAACTACATATGTGGTTATGAAAAGATGATGTTATGACAAGTGGTTATGACACATATGTGGTCTTGACAAGATAAATCAATCCGACAAACACGCGGCAGCGCCGCGCGTATGTGGCATACTGCGTATGGCTGCGCTGTGCGTATGTGGTCTACTACGCGCGGCAGCGCGTATGTGTTCTTGACAAGATAAATCAAGACGACAAACGCACGGCGGCGCAGCACGTATGTGGTCTACTACGCGCGGCTCAGCCGCGCGTAATAGACAAGATGATGTTATGTTATGACAAGATGATGTTATGACAAGTAGTTATGACACATATGTAGTCTTGACAAGATAAATCAAGACGACAAACAAGCGGCAGCGCCGCGCGTATGTGACATACTATGTACGGCTGCGCCGTGCGTAAGTGGTCTACTACGCGCGGCAGCGCCGCGCGTATGTGTTCTTGACAAGATAAATCAAGACGACAAACGCACGGCGGCTCAGCACGTATGTGGTCTACTACGCGCGGCTCAGCCGCGCGTAATAGACCACATATGTGGTTATGACAAGATGATGTTATGACAAGTAGTTATGACACATATGTAGTCTTGACAAGATAAATCAAGACGACAAATACGCGGTAGCGCCGCGCGTATGTGATATACTACGTACGGCTGCGCCGTGCGTATGTGGTCTACTATGTCCTCTTGACAAGATAAATCAAGACGACAAACGCGCGGCAGCGCCGCGCGTATGTGGTCTACTATGCGCGGCTGCGACACGCGTTTGTGCTCTACTACGTGCGGCTGAGCCGCGCGTATGTGGTCCTGACAAGATAAATCAAGACGACAAAGGCACGGCGGCGCAGCGCCTATGTGGTCTACTACGCGCGGCTCAGCGGCGCGTAGTAGACCACACATGTGGTTATGAAAAGATGATATTATGACAAGTGGTTATGACACATATGTGGTCTTGACAAGATAAATCAAGATGACAAAGACGCGGCAGCGCTGCGCGTATGTGCTATACTACGTACGGCTTCGCCGTGCGTATGTGGTCCACTACGCGCGGCAGCGCCGAGCGTATGTGCTCTTGACAAGATAAATCAAGACGACAAACGCGCGGCAGCGCCGCGTGTATGTGGACTACTATACGCGTCTGCGCCGCGCGTATGTGCTGTACTACGCGCTGCTGAGCCGCGCGTATGTGGTCTTGACAAGATAAATCAAGACGACAAAGGCACGGTGGTGCAGCGCGTATGTGGTCTACTACGCGTGGCTCAGCCGCGAGTAGTAGACCACATATGTGATTATGACAAGATGATGTTATGACAAGTGGTTATGACACATATGTGGTCATGACAAGATAAACCAAGACGACAAACGGGCGGCAGCGCCGCGCGTATGTGGTCTATTGGAAGATAAACCAAGACGACAAACGCGCGGCAGCGCCGCGCGTATGTGGTCTACTACGTGGGGAAGAGAATATTATATACGTTCTCTGAGTAATTTTGGGACACTGCATCGATTGGTGAAGAATATAATTCTCTGTGGTGAGTAGTTTAAAAGTTATGACAGCGTGAAGTCAGACGGAAATGAGAGATGGTGTACAGCGAAAAAATATATAGAACTTGTTTATTTGTAACTTTAGAGCGAAATAAACTGGAAAACCGTTTTCTTGTTCTCCTGTCTACTACAGTCCATGTAGAACCATGGCCTGCTCAATTACTTCTTTCAAGTCATCTCTATCTAGAGCCTTTCTCCTCCAACTTCAAATAACCGTTGACCGTCAAAAACGTTTTCAGCACTTCGATTTCCTTCCGCCATGTTCGCTGACTGGAACTCAATGCTAATAACAAAATTTGCAAATCAGAACCTTTGAATATAAATAAACTGCTGTTCCGCAAGGGAGTGTTCTTGGTCCTACTTTATTTATATTGTACCTGGCAGATATAAATTCGTACATCGAAGATAAGCAATGTGTATTTTATGCTGATGACTCAACCTTTATAATATAAAAAAGACTCAACAATACAATAAAACAGAACAATAAAAAAGAAATAACAATATAATAAATATAATAATATAATACAATATAAAAAAAATAGCTCAAAACACCCGTGTCCAAAAACTCAGAAGAGCATATGGGAGAACAAGAGAAATTTATAACAAAAAATGTATGTCGCTCCATGTTAAGATTAAACATTACAATACTGTAATCAAGCCTGAAGTTTGCAGGAGAGACTTTCACGCTTAATAAAAAAGGCGAGCTCAAATACAGGAGTGCAACGCCAAAATATTGGGAAATTCCTTTGAATGTTATTCAGTCAACGAATCCTATCTCTAGCCTCCTCGCGGCGCTCCCTGGGCAATGCAACGATGTTGTAGCAAATAGAGAGGGATGCCTGGCGAATCTCCGGCGCCATAAAATGGGAACCACTTGGCCAAGAGAAGGAAAACTCCGACAGAAAACCGGGGTAGGTTCGGTAAAAATGATCTAATATTGGGGCAGACCTCAGGAAAAGAAGGTTAAAATTTGATGGACATGTTGTCCCTGACACCAGGTTAATCCACCAAATTCTCGGACAAGAGTTGACAAACTAAAAAGTTTCCCTTGGACACAACAGGTAGGGGCAGACATGAGAAATGCTGAAATCCAACTGAAGGAAATTTCGGACCGACACATATACAGAGGAAAAATAGTTAAGTGGGAAGTTGTTCACGAGAATGAAGTTCCAAAAAGATCAGGTACCAAGTGGACGGAAGAAAGCAAGAGGATCTTTAGTGAACAGATGAAAGCATCCTGGATCCTTCGCAAGCGAATTATAAATAAAGCTTCGTGTGTTCCTTAAGGAACCAACCATGTAAAATAATAATAATAATACAATATAACAATACAATACAATAATCTAATCCTCTATACAAAATGAAAGAGAAGGCAATTTATGAATAGCATGGTTGCGACTGTTGCGACTACGTGGTAATTCAACATACATTTAATTTAAAAATTCACTATGTTTTTACCACACTTAAGTGTGGTAAAAACGTATTGAATTTTTCATTTCAATGGAAGGAAATTTAATTTTACAAACTGTTGTGGACTGGTTCTTCGCTAACAATCTTTTCCTAAACAGTGAAAGGACTGAATGCACAATCGTTCAAACCCAACGAAGCAAATAAGCGGAGAATGTTAATTTAAAAGTGAATAATATGCGTATTAATAGAGTTAAGTCTTCAAAACTTCTTGGCCTAGTTATTGAGGAATTTTTAACTTGGAATACAGCTACCGAAAATATTTGCATCAACAGGCATTTGTAATCCGACATCTCAGGAATATTCTAAGCCATGAAATCCTGATAAATTTCTACTCATGTCATGAGTAGTGTTCTAGTCATGGTGTTACGAATGTACTACTGTAATTCTGGTTTGGGGAACATCACCAAAAATGACCAACTTGAGAGGTAGATTGCCATCTCCATCTTTATAGGTGGTCTCCTGGGAGGTTTTGAGCCGGTTATTTTCTAGGACTATTTTCGGAAGTCTGTTCTCGTCCATCCGTCTATCATGGTTGTACCACTGCCTCTTACGTTCTCTTCCCCATCTCACAATGTCTTGTATTTCGCATTGTTCTCTGATATCTGTGTTTCTAACTCTGTCTCTTCTTGTTTTCCCCACGATTGTTCTCAGTGTTCATTTCGGCCACCCTTAGAATGTGTTTCGTCTTGTTGGAGTCTTCGCGGGCTTCTGTAGCGTACGTCATAATCGTCTGATACAATTCTTGTAGATTCTAATTTTGCTATCTTTGCGCATTTGAGGGTTTTTCCTAGGCAACTTGATAGTGCGGATGCTTTGTTAATCTGGATCCTCAGTTCTATAAATTATATATTATCCTCCTCTTATATATTATAAGTAATAAGTTTTATTCATAAGATGAAAAGGAGTATTGTTAGAAACCTGGATATACATCAACACAACACAAGAGGACGTAACAGACTTTACACACCCAAATGTAATTTTCAAATCTGCACTAAATCTGCAAGCAAATTTTGAGTTTATAATATGCAGCCTAGAAGTCTCACCAATGAAAACTCTTCCAAAACGTCCAGGCAAAAGATGAAACATCTTCTAGTAAAACAGATATTATCTACTTTTGATGAATTTTTAGCTTAAGATTTTGATTGTCATATTTTATTTTATTTTACTATTTATTTTCTTTGACAATGCATATATGTATTATGTACATTTGATATGCAATAATACATTTTGAATTTGCCTAGAGAGTCTGGACTAGACGGACAAGACTAGGCAGGCAGGGATAGACACATAATAGCAGACAGATAAGAGTTAACAGACAATGCCAGACAGATAAGACTCGTGAGGCAATACTAGAAAGAGATGTACCAGTATAGACTTACTAGTCTAATAAGACAAATTAATATACCAACATCTATAAACTATTTGGTTTTGTGAATGATTTTGAAGGCATTAGTATTAAAATGAACGAGGGATTAAGTATATGAAAGATAGGTATATTTAAATTTTCGGTAGCAAGTTTGCCTTGTATGTGTAACCGCAATGGACTAATTCCATGCAATAATACTGTTACAATGAATTTTACACGGAGGGCGGAAGGCGGTAATACATTCCAAATCGGATTAATTCGTGAAAATTTCCCTTTTCGGTTTGCGTAAACTTACCCTACATTAAGCGATACAACATCCCTTCACGTACAACCAAACCCCATTGAAATATGTTTCGTTTATACTAAATATTGTTTTATGAATTATATACCAAGTGACCCCAATAAATTGATAAACTACAAGCTTTTAAATTCTCAAGAATAATACCTTGGGATTCAGGATTTACCTTGCGAGGTACATATGGCTGAGCGCTTCACACTCTGCGTCCTCTATCTCAAAAACAAGTCGACGAATAAAAAAAGGTCTCGGATGAAATTTGTAGAGAAATTTATTCTCTACAACTTTTGTGATAAATGCAAATACAGTAGGAGGCAGAAAAAACGAGATATTCTTAAAAAACTGATTTTCGCGAACTTTGACCTTGAATATCTAAGGACGCTCACATCTTGGCATATGTGACTTTTGAGACAACATTTGTAATGCTAAAATAAAGGTGTGTACAAAAATTCAGCTTATTCCGTTAGATTCCGAGGTGATATACTATAATGACTTGGCTATAATGGGATCCTTCATATATATGAGGGTCTCCAAATTTTTCGATTTTTCAGTTCTTGTTCCCATGCTTTGATAACTTTGTCTAAAACAATGTTGAAGACTAACGGAGAGAAGCGCCCTGCTGGATAGCAGTCTTGATGGGGAAAGGTTTCGAGATTTATGAGATATAAATCGTACAAAAATTTACTAATCAAGTGTTCATTTTAGAATCCGAGTAGATACAAGTTAAAGGTTTTACTAATTCTTCCAATCGAATATATTTGGCATCGGATTATTAATTCACTTGAAATCAGTCGAACTAATTACAATTTAGCATTCTGAAGCGACTGTAAAGTTGTTTTGATAAATTTATATTCGCACGGTCCCGCGTACAAACATTTTATTTTATCTCGAACGGCGTCAAATTGCACAAAAATATTTCAAAGAAAAACGTGAAATATTCAAGTTTTAATGTTCGTCTGCGCGCATGTAAACATAACATCCATTCGACAAAATACAAACACTTTTCTCCCCATATTTCCTTCTATTCACCCCACACATCCATTCAAGGAAATATGCACACAATATTTACGCGACCCATATATCAAGCAAACAACAAAAAAATACGGAATGTTCCAGACAATCAACACGATTTTTATCCAGAATAATCTACGTAATAGGGAATATGCATGGTTTTAATTCACTATTTACACCGTTATACCATAGCAAAAAATATAAATGCTGTAATTAAGCTTAAAAACTGTTTAAACGCCGTCATTTTCGCGCGGTCTGTTCATGACGTCAATTACTACTGACAGTTCAGTCCATTGTTTACTACAGCTGTTTTCATTTTAAACCTTACGTTTTTGACGTTTGTTTTCTAACCAAAAACTGCTGCCGCGCGTTTTCGTCTTGATTCAGCTTGTCAAGACCACATACGCACGACGAAGCCGCGCGTAGTATACCATATACGCGCAGCGCTGCCGCGTGTTTGTCGTCTTGAATTATTTTGTCAAGACCAGATATTAAGACCAGATATTTGTCGTCTTGATTTATCTTGTCAAGACCACATACGCACAGCGCAGCCGCGCGTAGTATACCACATACGCGCGGCGCTGCCGCGTATTTGTTGTCTTGATTTATCTTGTCAAGACCAGATACGCGCGGCGCTGCCGCGCGTTTGTCGTCTTGATTTATCTTGTCTAGACCACATACGCACGGCGCAGCCGCGCGTAGTATACCACATACGCGCGGCGCTGCCGTATGTCTGTCGTCTTGATTTATCTTGTCAAGAGCAAATATTAAGACCAGATACTTGTCGTCTTGATTTATCTTGTCTAGACCACATACGCACGGCGCAGCCGCGCGTAGTATACCACATACGCGCGGCGCTGCCGCGTATTTGTCGTCTTGATTTATTTTGTCAAGCCCAGATATTAAGACCAGATATTTGTCGTCTTGATTTATCTTGTCTAGACCACATACGCACGGCGCAGTCGCGCGTAGTATACCACATACGCGCGGCGCTGCCGTGTGTCTGTCATCTTGATTTATCTTGTCAAGACCAGATACGCGCGGCGCTGCCGCGCGTTTGTCGTCGTGATTTATCTTGTCTAGAGCACATACGCACGGCGCAGCCGCGCGTAGTATACCACATACGCGCGGCGCTGCCGCGTATTTGTCGTCTTGATTTATTTTGTCAAGCCCAGATATTAAGACCAGATATTTGTCGTCTTGATTTATCTTGTCAAGACCACATACGCACGGCGCAGCCGCGCGTAGTATACCACATACGCGCGGCGCTGCCGTGTGTCTGTCTTGATTTATCTTGTCAAGACCAGATATTAAGACCAGATATTTGTCGTCTTGATATATCTTGTCAAGACCACATACGCACGGCGCAGCCGCGCGTAGTATACCACATACGCGCGGCGCTGCCGCGTATTTGTCGTCTTGATTTATTTTGTCAAGCCCAGATATTAAGACCAGATATTTGTCGTCTTGATTTATCTTGTCAAGACCACATACGCACGGCGCGGCCGCGCGTAGTATACCACATACGCGCGGCGCTGCCGTGTGTCTGTCGTCTTGATTTATCTTGTCAAGACCAGATACGCGCGGCGCTGCCGCGCGTTTGTCGTCTTGATTTATCTTGTCTAAAGCACATACGCACGGCGCAGCCGCGCGTAGTATACCACATACGCGCGGCGCTGCCGTGTGTCTGTCGTCTTGATTTATCTTGTCAAGACCAGATATTAAGACCAGATATTTGTCGTCTTGATTTATCTTGTCTAGACCACATACGCACGGCGCAGTCGCGCGTAGTATACCACATACGCGCGGCGCTGCCGTGTGTCTGTCATCTTGATTTATCTTGTCTAGACCAGATACGCTCGGCGCTGCCGCGTGTTTGTCGTCTTGATTTATCTTGTCTAGACCACATACGCACGGCGCAGCCGCGCGTAGTATACCACATACGCGCGGCGCTGCCGTGTGTCTGTCGTCTTGATTTATCTTGTCAAGGCCAGATACGCGCGGCGCTGATGCGCGTTTGTCGTCTTGCCTTATCTTGTCAAGACCACATACGCACAGCACAGCCGCGCGTAGTATACCACATACGCGCGGCGCTGCCGTGTGTCTGTCGTCTTGATTTATCTTGTCAAGGCCAGATATTAAGACCAGATATTTGTCGTCTTGATTTATCTTGTCTAGACCACATAAGCGCGGCGCTGCCGTATGTCTGTCGTCTTGTTTTTTCTTGTCTAGACCAGATACGCGCGGCGCTGCCGCGCGCTTGTCGTCTTAATTTATCTTGTCAAGACCACATACGCACGGCGCAGCCGCGCGTAGTATACAACATACGCTGCCGCGCGTTTGTCGTCTTGATTTATTTTGTCAAGATCACATACGCACGGCGCAGCCGCGTGTAGTATACCACATATGCGCGGCGCTGCCACGCGTTTGTCGTCTTCATTTATCTTGTCAAGACCACATACGCACGGCGCAGCCGCGCGTAGTATACAATATACGCTGCCGCGCGTTTGTCGTCTTGATTTATCTTGTCAAGATTACATACGCACGGCGCAGCCGCGTGTAGTATACCACATATGCGCGGCGCTGCCACGCGTTTGTCGTCTTGATTTATCTTGTCAAGACCACATACGCACGGCGCAGCCGCGCGTAGTATACAACATACGCTGCCGCGCGTTTGTCGTCTTGATTTATCTTGTCAAGACCACATACGCACGGCGCAGCCGCGCGTAGTATACAATATACGCTGCCGCGCGTTTGTCGTCTTGATTTATCTTGTCAAGATCACATACGCACGGCGCAGCCGCGTGTAGTATACCACATATGCGCGGCGCTGCCGCGCGTTTGTCGTCTTGATTTATCTTGTCAAGACCACATACGCGCGGCCCAGCCGCGCGTAGTAGAGCACATACGCACATACATATATTTATAATTATTTGCTTCATTATTTAATTATTTGTATGTCAAAGATAAGTAATAGCACATACGGCGCAGCCGCGCATAGTAGGGAAGTTGTTCCAGAGAATGAAGTTCCAAATAAAAAGTTTCTATGTTTTTTCCACACTAAAGTGTGGTAAAAACATAGTGAATTCTTAAATTCAATTTAAGTATGAATTACCACGTAGTCTGATTTCACGCTGTCATAACTTTTGAACGCCTCACCCCAGGGACTTCTAGTCTTTACCAATCGATTCAGCGTCCCAAAATTAGTCGGAGAACGTATATAATATTCCCTGGGAAGCTTTCAGTTAAGAAATACCATCGAGTCGAGAAGTCTAGACCGCGGAAACGACGAAATGCGAGAAAATCGATTTTTTCAAAATCGTTATTTTTTGAGTCACAGCAAAATTTAAAAACGTTTCTGAAAGCATTCTTGCTGCTGATTACAGATATGGAAATTATATTTCGCTAGCTTTTCGCCTGCAAAAATTGAAGAAATTTTTATGAAATTTCGGCGCTCTAGTGGAGATCTGGGAAAGTCGTGAATTTCCCGCGCATAATCTTAGTGTATCCATAGGAAAATGACATTCTGAAAACGATGCCGCAATTCGGTCTTAATTATCTCCAACCGATTCCGAGATATCTACTTAGCAAATCGAGAATCGGGTAAATTTCAGTTTGAAATTTATCGACGAATTATTGAATATTTCCGGACCATTTACACATCGACTTGTCGTGTAGTTTCTTTGTGCGAAAAATGATGTGGCTGCGTTTTACCGTTCTCTAGAAAATCGAAAAAAAAACGAAAAAGCTGATATTTTTCGAGCGAAATAATGGAAAATTTTTGTTGAATTTTTTTTTGGAAATTTTTTTCGTAATTTTTTTTAGGTTACCCGAAGGAAATGGATGTGCTGAAAACGGTTTTGAAGTTTATTTCGCTCGAAAGTTACAAATAAACAAGTTTTATATATTTTTTCGCTGTTCACCATCTCGCATTTCGGACTGATCCGTCTTGTCTCTCTAGGTTTCTATGTCTAATCTTGTCTGTCTAGTCTCGTCTGCCTAGTCTTGTCTGTCTAGTCTTGTCTGTCTAGTATTGTTTGTCTAGTCTTTTCTGTCTAGCCTTGCATGGCTAGTCTTGTCTGTCTAATCTAGTCTGTATAGAATTGTCGGGCTAGCCTTGTTTGTCTAGTCTTGACGGACTACTCTTGAGTATTTCCTCTTTTCCGTCTACTCTTGACTATTTACTCTTATCTCTCTAGTATTGTATATCTTGTCTTGTCTGCATAGTCTTCTCTATTTACTTTTGCCTGTCTTAGTCTAGTTTCTATATTTTAGTCACATCTGCTTAGTATATTCTCTATATTTAAAAAATGGACTTACTTACCTATTACAGTGAGGTGTATAAAGTGGCTGAGGTGAGGCGTGGAAGACACCTGGCACTCGTAGATGCCCGAGTCTCTGTGCTGGGGGTATTTAATCTGCAGCGTCCAGTCCTCCGAGTGCGGCTGGTGGATGGCTCTGAAGCGCTGGTCGGACGTGTACGTGTACCGGCCGACGGTCAGCAGATGGACATCCCTATGCCTCACCCAGGACACCTGCAGAGATATCTGAAAGGTTTAACTGGTCACGCAAAGCAAGCTTGCCACAATCTCGTCAGTTAGACTAATCGCAAGGTTTCGGTTTACTGAAGCGGAAAGCGGTGCTGTAAAACTACACGAATATTCGTTAGTAGCTGGTTGTTAGAGTGTTTGTTGTTCGTGCTGCTAGTTTTAACTAAAATGTTTTATGTACAGAATTGAAGGGCACAGGAGAAAAGTACAATTATTGTCAATATTAACCCCTTGACATACAATGACGTCTCTAAGACGTCATGTATATCTGATAAGATCACATGTATATGGACACTTCAACGTCATTTTATTCGTATGTCAAGGGGTTAAACTGGTGCTGCCATATGTTAGTATGAGAAGTGTACTTTGCGTTCCACTATATAAGATATGGAAGGAGCACGTTAGTCTCTATAAAACTGATATTATTAAATGGATATCCAGAGGAGAGAAAACGCCCAAACTTTAGATCCTAACTTTTTAGAATCTAAAGTCCTAACTTTAAATTTCGTTTTTCTCAAAACGAATCGAAGTGGACATGTGTGGTTTTTCCTCTGTGCCCTTCAATTATAAAGATCACGGGATATTTTGAAGCGCTCAAACTCGTCCTGTCAGGTTGAAATTCGCAATTTAGATTTGAAACTTTTCATTTTACATGACGTTTTCATTCGTGTTAAGGTTACTTTTACGACTTGAAAGGACAAATTTGAGAACTCTGTAAAACCTAGGTAAGTACAGGTTAGTTTGTATGGGAAGCTAAGTCTTGTCTGTCTAGTCTTGTCTGTCTAGTCTTGTCTGTCTAATCTTGTCTGTCTAGTCTTGTCTGTCTAGTCTTGTCTGTCTAGTCTAGTCTGTCTAGTCTTGTCTGTCTAGTCTTGTCTGTCTAGTCTTGTCTGTCTAGTCTTGTCTGTCTAGTCTTGTCTGTCTAGTCTTGTCTGTCTAGTCTTGTCTGTCTAGCCTTGTCTGTCTAGTCTTGTCTGTCTAGTCTTGTCTGTCTAGTCTTGTCTGTCTAGTCTTGTCTGTCTAGTCTTGTCTGTCTAGTCTTGTCTGTTTAGTCTTGTCTGTCTTGTCTTGTCTGTCTAGTCTTGTCTGTCTAGTCTGTCTAGTCTTGTCTGTATAGTCTTGTCTGTCTAGTCTTGTCTGTCTAGTCTTGTCTCTCTAGTCTTGTCTGTCTAGTCTTGTCTGTCTAGTCTTGTCTGTCTAGTCTTGTCTGTCTAGTCTTGTCTGTCTAGTCTTGTCTGTCTAGTCTTGTCTGTCTAGTCTTGTCTGTCTAGTCTTGTCTGTCTAGTCTTGTCTGTCTAGTCTTGTCTGTCTAGTCTTGTCTGTCTAGTCTTGTCTGTCTAGTCTTGTCTGTCTAGTCTTGTCTGTCTAGCCTTGTCTGTCTAGTCTTGTCTGTCTAGTCTTGTCTGTCTAGTCTTGTCTGTCTAGTCTTGTCTGTCTAGTCTTGTCTGTCTAGTCTTGTCTGTCTAGTCTTGTCTGTCTAGTCTTGTCTGTCTAGTCTTGTCTGTCTAGTCTTGTCTGTCTAGTCTTGTCTGTCTAGTCTTGTCTGTCTAGTCTTGTCTGTCTAGTCTTGTCTGTCTAGTCTTGTCTGTCTAGTCTTGTCTGTCTAGTCTTGTCTGTCTAGTCTTGTCTGTCTAGTCTTGTCTGTCTAGTCTTGTCTGTCTAGTCTTGTCTGTCTAGTCTTGTCTGTCTAGTCTTGTCTGTCTAGTCTTGTCTGTCTAGTCTTGTCTGTCTAGTCTTGTCTGTCTAGTCTTGTCTGTCTAGTCTTGTCTGTCTAGTCTTGTCTGTCTAGTCTTGTCTGTCTAGTCTTGTCTGTCTAGTCTTGTCTGTCTAGTCTTGTCTGTCTAGTCTTGTCTGTCTAGTCTTGTCTGTCTAGTCTTGTCTGTCTAGTCTTGTCTGTCTAGTCTTGTCTGTCTAGTCTTGTCTGTCTAGTCTTGTCTGTCTAGTCTTGTGTGTCTAGTCTTGTCTGTCTAGTCTTGTCTGTCTAGTCTTGTCTGTCTAGTCCTCTCTGTCTAGTCTTGTCTGTCTAGTCTTGTCTGTCTAGTCTTGTCTTGGGGATTCCCTTAAAATTGTTGTCTTCCAGACGTTGGATGAGAAGTTAGGTGAAGTTATGTGATGGTTATTGTTCATATTAGGGAGTACTTACGTACTAACGCCACCGCAGCTACAGATTTGAACCAAATGGATGGTTAGATTAGGTTATAACGGAGCAGATAAATCTACATATCGCGCGGTAGTGCGACCTCTCAATCCGTAATAAGAAAAAAATTGGATAAGGGTTACATTAGTTTTTATTAGAGCAGATAAACGCAGAGCACATATCGCGCGGTAGCGCGACCTCTCGCTGTGGTGGCGTTAATACGTAAGTACATATTAGGGTTTTTAGTAGTCTTAGTGTCTTATTTCTCTAGTCTGTCTACAAAAACGATTTGTTTTATCCGCATATTCTGCTTCTTGTTTGGAATGGCCCTACTTTGGACCACGCTTGTTCAACTGTTGGGCTTTGATGCTTGCCCAGTATTGTCGCATTTATTCGTATTTTAGTAATAATTTTTGTGATTTATTTTCCACTGTAGTTTTACTAAAATATTCTAATGAAAAGGATCTTGAATATTAATTAAGAAAAAATGTTCGTCGATGCGGAGTCATATTCCATTATATATATTTATTTTTTTAATTTTAATTCAGGTTTTAATTGCACTTATCTTCTTCCCTTACTATTCATTCCGTCGAGTGACACAACTGCAATTATAAAAGTCCTTTTTAAAAATGAAACCTCTTATTGGAAGACCCTTTATGTTTTAAACATTGAAATTGATAATTAAAAATCATGACAATTTGAAAACTTAAGAACGCGAGATCTTGAAAACTTGAGAATCTGAGAACTTGGTAATTTTAAAACATAAAAACTTGACAATTTTAAATTTTTAAAACTTGACAAATTGAAAACTTGAAAATTTGAAATTTTGACAAATCGAAAACTGAAAAACTTACAAAATTGAAAATTTTGAAAACTTAACAAATTGAAAATTTGAAATTTTGACAAATCGAAAACTGAGAAATTTTAAAACATAATTTGAAATTTTGAAAGCTTGACAAATTGAAAATTTGAAAACATAAAAATTTGACAAATTTAAAACTGGAAAACTTAAAAATTTTTAAAACAAATTGAAAATTTCAAATTTTGAAAATTTGACAAATCGAAAACTGAAAAATTTTAAAACTTAAAAAATTGAAAATTTTGAAAACTTGACAAGTCGAAAACTGAAAAATTTAAAATTAAAAAATTGAAAATTTGAAATTTTGAAAACTAAAAAATTTGAAATTTTTACAAATCGAAAACTGAAAAATTTGACAAATTGAAAACTGAAAAACTTAAAATTGAAAATTTGACAAATCGAAAACTGAAAAACTTAAAAAATTGAGAATTTTGAACACAATAAATTGGGAATTTCAAAAATTTGAAATTTTAAAAATTTGACAAATCGAAAACTGAAAAATTTTAAAAATTTGAAATTTTGACAAATCAAAAACTGAAAAATTTAAATTAAATTAAACTTTCAGAAAATTCTGAAAATTCTTGAAAACTTCGATTGACAAATCGAAAACTGAAAAATTTAAAAACTTGACAAATTGAAAACTAAAAAATTTTAAATTTTGACAAATCGAAAACTGAAAAATTTAAAAACCTCAAAAAAGTGAAATTTTGAAAACTTGACAAATCGAAAACTGAAAAATTTAAAAAATTTGAAATTTTGACAAATCAAAAACTGAAAAATTTAAAAACGACAAATTGAAAACTAAAAAATTTGAAATTTTGACCAATCGAAAACTGAAAAATTTAAAAAATTGAAAAATTTAAAAACAACAGATTGAAAATTTGACAAATCGAAAACTGAGAAACTTAAAATTAAAAAATTGAAAATTTTGAGAATTTGACAAATCGAAAACTGAAAAACTTAAAAAATTGAAAATTTTGAAAACTTAACAAATTGGGAATTTTAAAAATTTGACAAATCGAAAACTGAAAAATTTATAAACTTAAAAAATTGAAAACTTGGAAACGACAAATTGAAAATTTGAAAACTAGAAAATTTTAAATTTTGAAAATTTGACCAATGGAAAACTGAAAAATTTATAAACTTAAAAATTTGAAAATTTTCAAAAACTTGACAAATCGAAAACTGAAAAATTTTAAAACTTAAAATTTTGAAAACGACAAATTTAAAAATTAAAAAAATTTTAAATTTTGACAAATCGAAAACTGACAAATTTTAAAACTTACAAAATTGAAAATTTGAAATTTTGAAAACGACAAATTGAAAACTTAAAAATTTGAAATTTTTAAAACTTGCCAAATTAAAAATTTAAAAATTTGAAAACTGAAAACTTGAAACTTTGAACAACTTGATTAACCTTTATAACTTGATAGCTCGAAAACATGAATTCCGCAAACACTTTTTAATCCAAAAAAAAATTGCATTATTTGCAATAAATCGAGACCATTTATCCCCGTCCATTTTGTTTATATTTATTACTTTTACCCTCCTCCCACATTTCTCCTCGCACCCAGAAACGATTTATACCGAAGATTGCAAATTTTCCGAGAGAGATTTTATTTGTGGATTTGCACACAAAACCCTTGTCAAACTTTCCTAAAGTGCGAACAATCATTTTTATCTATCACACTTCTCCCTTATAAGAATTACAAAAAATACTAGAAAGGAAAATTGATAATGGATACTGTCCAACTAGAAAGGAATGGATAAAAGAGTCCAGCCTTGTCTGTCTAATCTTGCTTGTCTAGTCATGTCTGTCTAGCCTTGTCTGTCTAGTCTTGTCTGTCTAGTCTTGTCTGTCTAGTCTTGTCTGTCTAGTCTTGTCTGTCTAGTCTTGTCTGTCTAGTCTTGTCTGTCTAGTCTTGTCTGTCTAGTCTTGTCTGTCTAGTCTTGTCTGTCTAGTCTTATCTGTCTAGTCTTGTCTGTCTAGTCTTGTCTGTCTAGTCTTGTCTGTCTAGTCTTGTCTGTCTAGTCTTGTCTGTCTAGTCTTGTCTGTCTAGTCTTGTCTGTCTAGTCTTGTCTGTCTAGTCTTGTCTGTCTAGTCTTGTCTGTCTAGTCTTGTCTGTCTAGTCTTGTCTGTCTAGACTTGTCTGTCTAGTCTTGTCTGTCTAGTCTTGTCTGTCTAGTCTTGTCTGTCTAGTCTTGTCTGTCTAGTCTTGTCTGTCTAGTCTTGTCTGTCTAGTCTTGTCTGTCTAGTCTTGTCTGTCTAGTCTTGTCTGTCTAGTCTTGTCTGTCTAGTCTTGTCTGTCTAGTCTTGTCTGTCTAGTCTTGTCTGTCTAGTCTTGTCTGTCTAGTCTTGTCTGTCTAGTCTTGTCTGTCTAGTCTTGTCTGTCTAGTCTTGTCTGTCTAGTCTTGTCTGTCTAGTCTTGTCTGTCTAGTCTTGTCTGTCTAGTCTTGTCTGTCTAGTCTTGTCTGTCTAGTCTTGTCTGTCTAGTCTTGTCTGTCTAGTCTTGTCTGTCTAGTCTTGTCTGTCTAGTCTTGTCTGTCTAGTCTTGTCTGTCTAGTCTTGTCTGTCTAGTCTTGTCTGTCTAGTCTTATCTGTCTAGTCTTGTCTGTCTAGTCTTGTCTGTCTAGTCTTGTCTGTCTAGTCTTGTCTGTCTAGTCTTGTCTGTCTAGTCTTGTCTGTCTAGTCTTGTCTGTCTAGTCTTGTCTGTCTAGTCTTGTCTGTCTAGTCTTGTCTGTCTAGTCTTGTCTGTCTAGTCTTGTCTGTCTAGTCTTGTCTGTCTAGTCTTGTCTGTCTAGTCTTGTCTGTCTAGTCTTGTCTGTCTAGTCTTGTCTGTCTAGTCTTGTCTGTCTAGTCTTGTCTGTCTAGTCTTGTCTGTCTAGTCTTGTCTGTCTAGTCTTGTCTGTCTAGTCTTGTCTGTCTAGTCTTGTCTGTCTAGTCTTGTCTGTCTAGTCTTGTCTGTCTAGTCTTGTCTGTCTAGTCTTGTCTGTCTAGTCTTGTCTGTCTAGTCTTGTCTGTCTAGTCTTGTCTGTCTAGTCTTGTCTGTCTAGTCTTGTCTGTCTAGTCTTGTATGTCTAGTCTTGTCTGCCTAGTCTACCTAGTCTTGTCTGCCTAGTCTTGTTTGTCTAATCTTGTCTGTCTAGTCTTGTCTGTCTAGTCTTGTCTGTCTAGTCTAGTCTGTCTAGTCTTGTCTGTCTAGTCTTGTATGTCTAGTCTTGTCTGTCTAGTCTTGTCTGTCTAGTTTTGTCTGTCTAGTCTTGTCTGTCTAGTCTTGTCTGTCTAGTCTTGTATGTCGAGTCTTGTCTGTCTAGTCTTGTCTGTCGAGTCTTGTCTGTCTAGTCTTGTCTGTCTAGTCTTGTCTGTCGAGTCTTGTCTGTCTAGTCTTGTCTGTCTAGTCTTGTCTGTCGAGTCTTGTCTGTCTAGTCTTGTCTGTCTAGTCTTATCTGTCTAGTCTTGTCTGTCTAGTCTTGTCTGTCTAGTCTTGTATGTCTAGTCTTGTCTGCCTAGTCTGCCTAGTCTTGTCTGCCTAGTCTTGTCTGTCTAATCTGGTCTGTCAGTCTTGTCTGTCTAGTCTTGTCTGTCTAGCCTTGTCTGTCTAGTCTTGTCTGTCTAGTCTTGTCTGTCTAGTCTTGTCTGTCTAGTCTTGTCTGTCTAGTCTTGTCTGTCTAGTCTTGTCTGTCTAGTATTGTCTGTCTAGTTTGTCTAGTCTTGTCTGTGTAGTCTTCTCTGTTTAGTCTAGTCTGTCTAGTCTAGTCTGTCTAATCTTGTCTGTTTAGTCTTGTCTGTCTAGCCCTGTCTGTCTACTCTTGCCTGTCTAGTCTTGTCCATCTAGTCTTGCCTGTTTAGTCTTGTCTGTCTTTATCTGACTAGACTAAACTTATCTGATGTATTTTCTATTCAACATCGTGTTGTAATAGAATGTATTATTGTATTCAACTTGATATAGTTAGTGTAAGTAAGCATGCAGAGTGTATGAAATGTAATATGTGCAACGAATGGAAACAGTTTCGGTTTCTGTTCCATTTGTTGTCGACTCACTGTTCTGTTCGCCAGGTTTTTGACTCGGCAATTAAGATAGGCTGTCTTTCCAAGTAAAGCAGTGACATTCTTCGAAGCACTTGTGTCGAAATGGGGTCCTCGAGCGGCGGCTCCCTCCGCCAGAGAGTTGCCGGCGGCGCTGCCAGTGGACTGCACCGCGCATAATACTGCAACAGACACAAACGGAAAAAGTTAGTTAAATCGGAATGAACAAGTCGTTGATGCGTTAAACTGAAAGTTTTAATTTATACGCGGATTTGAAATATTGCGTTGTGCGGTTTCAGTCCTGTCGACGTGTAAATCTAGTTTTGGGAAATCTGTTTCGCTTCGCAATTAGTTCGATGCGAGGAAAGTTTTTCGGTTTTTTCGTGGGTTTACCTCATTTCCGTGCTTGTTTTATGCAATTAGTTGCATTCGTTTTAGTTACAACACAAAGTTGGTGAAGTTTAATTAAGATTTTATAAAAACTAAAACAGTTTTGCAAAGTCTTGGACTAGTTTTGGCACGGTCTAACACGATAGACAAGACTAGATAGACAAGACTAGACAGACAAGACTAGACAGACAAGACTAGACAGACAAGACTAGACAGACAAGACTAGACAGACAAGACTAGACAGACAAGACTAGACAGACAAGACTAGACAGACAAGACTAGACAGACAAGACTAGACAGACAAGACTAGACAGACAAGACTAGACAGACAAGACTAGACAGACAAGACTAGACAGACAAGACTAGACAGACAAGACTAGACAGACAAGACTAGACAGACAAGACTAGACAGACAAGACTAGACAGACAAGACTAGACAGACAAGACTAGACAGACAAGACTAGACAGACAAGACTAGACAGACAAGACTAGACAGACAAGACTAGACAGACAAGACTAGACAGACAAGACTAGACAGACAAGACTAGACAGACAAGACTAGACAGACAAGACTAGACAGACAAGACTAGACAGACAAGACTAGACAGACAAGACTAGACAGACAAGACTAGACAGACAAGACTAGACAGACAAGACTAGACAGACAAGACTAGACAGACAAGACTAGACAGACAAGACTAGACAGACAAGACTAGACAGACAAGACTAGACAGACAAGACTAGACAGACAAGACTAGACAGACAAGACTAGACAGACAAGACTAGACAGACAAGACTAGACAGACAAGACTAGACAGACAAGACTAGACAGACAAGACTAGACAGACAAGACTAGACAGACAAGACTAGACAGACAAGACTAGACAGACAAGACTAGACAGACAAGACTAGACAGACAAGACTAGACAGACAAGACTAGACAGACAAGACTAGACAGACAAGACTAGACAGACAAGACTAGACAGACAAGACTAGACAGACAAGACTAGACAGACAAGACTAGACAGACAAGACTAGACAGACAAGACTAGACAGACAAGACTAGACAGACAAGACTAGACAGACAAGACTAGACAGACAAGACTAGACAGACAAGACTAGACAGACAAGACTAGACAGACAAGACTAGACAGACAAGACTAGACAGACAAGACTAGACAGACAAGACTAGACAGACAAGACTAGACAGACAAGACTAGACAGACAAGACTAGACAGACAAGACTAGACAGACAAGACTAGACAGACAAGACTAGACAGACAAGACTAGACAGACAAGACTAGACAGACAAGACTAGACAGACAAGACTAGACAGACAAGACTAGACAGACAAGACTAGACAGACAAGACTAGACAGACAAGACTAGACAGACAAGACTAGACAGACAAGACTAGACAGACAAGACTAGACAGACAAGACTAGACAGACAAGACTAGACAGACAAGACTAGACAGACAAGACTAGACAGACAAGACTAGACAGACAAGACTAGACAGACAAGACTAGACAGACAAGACTAGACAGACAAGACTAGACAGACAAGACTAGACAGACAAGACTAGACAGACAAGACTAGACAGACAAGACTAGACAGACAAGACTAGACAGACAAGACTAGACAGACAAGACTAGACAGACAAGACTAGACAGACAAGACTAGACAGACAAGACTAGACAGACAAGACTAGACAGACAAGACTAGACAGACAAGACTAGACAGACAAGACTAGACAGACAAGACTAGACAGACAAGACTAGACAGACAAGACTAGA
>OX155902.1:1256582-1345615 GCA_944588485.1 Phosphuga atrata | reverse complement strand
CAGACAAGACTAGACAGACAAGACATGATAAACTGGCTTAGATAATTAAGATTCAAATTTAGTTTGTTAATGGAAGAAATTTCTGTTGTGAAATGAATTTACAGTTGTAATAACTCGAGTTAGTGTAATGTATAGCTGTAGTTTGTAATTAATAAATTTCTTATTGTAATTTAGTGTGTGACCTTGTTGGAGTCCATTAGTAGCCAAAACTTGAACCCGCTAGTTGGCTGGATAAATCATGAGAGTGTCGCGAGGGCTGAGCTGCAGACGCGCTGTAAATTATAATTATCGCCCGGACGGTCTGCGGAGAATAACACTTTTTTCTCGCAATGACAAAGAAACTCTGATGGTACTTTTTAGTAGTGTGGATGGGAAAGGGTTTCCTTGGCTCGATATCAATCGGTGGCTCCATTTACTTTATAGAAAGAGCTAAGATTATCTAGAGCAGGGGTGGGCAATTTTTTTGGCTGTAGGGCCACATTGCGTATGAAAATTTGACCGTATTGAATAATTTTCTATTCAGTTATTTGTTTACCACGACCGTTTTTTTTTTTAAGAAGACGAAGAAATATGTGTTGATTTGTTTCCTAAGGGATTCCGCGTTTGTGTTGAGGGTTGGCTGATAAGAACCGGATTTTCGTCGTTTCGGCGAAATAACTCTCTCTCCAAGGGTGCTACAATCCTAAGTAGGCGCTGGACCTCATTTCACTACTTACGCTTGGGCTTGGTGTCTTGATCTTACACAAGTGTAGGGAGTCCTTACAGTTTTTAACGTGGTTGGGCCACTATTAGGGAAGGTTTCGTGGCAGATTTTTTTACTGTGATGACTTTGCCAGAGCTATCTACGGGAGAACGGTGGATTATTTTTCCATACCCAGGATTTGAACACGGGACTTGTGGCTTAGTAACCTAACACCTTGACTACTAGGCCACCACCGCCTCGGCGAACTAATATATTCTCCATATATATATATATATAAACATCCTTGATAGATATACACGTCCTTAGGTCCCAGAGGTATACTGGGCGCTCATTCGTGTGACGCGTCTATTTATAGATATGTGGTTTCAGGTCATGTGCTTGCGTTGCTGCGGTTCGCTTGTTTTTTGGTCTTGTTGGTCGTATATGTATTAGAGATGTTAAGTTGGTTAGATGAGGACTCTGGGATTGTGTTTTGAGGATGGATATAATCGGCCGCATGCTGGGGGGGTCGCAAGGAATTATCTCATGTGTCTGTATGCGTTGGTTTCCTGGAAACGTGTTTTTTTCTGTACGAGAACAACCAAGAAAGGGAGTCGTTAATGTTTACTATGTCTACCTCCGACTACGATGTCTACCTCCATTGTGAATTTGATTTGCTCGTGCTGGAAGTTAAGATGGATGAGGAAATTATCTAGACTAACGTTGGGTCAGATTACAAATGTGTCATTCCCATATCTTAGCCAGAGTGTAGGTTTAAGTATAGCTGATGAGATTGCTTTTCCTCAAAATCTGTAAGAAATCAGGGGCTGTAAGAAATGGGTTGGTAATACAGCGCGATAGCGCTTCGTTTATTTATCTGCGAGTAATGTCGATCGATGTGAGCGCCGCTGATATTTTATCACACTACGCGAGCACTGCGATCGCGATGTGTGGCGCTAAAACGGTTAAAGTGATTTGTAAAATGCTTCGCGGGCCGAATAAAATGTCGACGGGGGCGGCATGCGGCCCACGGGCTGCCATTTGCCAAGGCTAGATCTACAGTATTTGTCAAAATAAACAGCATCCAATGCATCGAGTATTTATCATTTGTTGTCATATTATCCTAGTTTCGAGAATCATAAAAATGTTAATGAACTTGAAAATTATATTATGGTATATACCTAAGTTATATATGGTACATACCTAAGTTTTATATGGTATGTACCTATATATGGTATATACCTATATGTGGTATATACCTTTATATGGTATATACCTACATATGGTATATACCTATACATGGTATATACCTAAGTTGAACAAATATTTTTATTCGAAAGATCAATACATTTCACATTTTCAAATGTTCAAATGTTTACAATTTTCAAATGTAATTGCCATAACATTTGAAAATGATTTCGTATATATGGCCACCGCGGCTGTTTTTGACGCATTCTGAATATCAATTTTGGGCCACTTTTTCGAGCATTGCTGGCCGTAGGTCACGAATAGCACAAACAATTTTGGCCTCCAAAGCGTCAATAGTTGCTGGTTTGTCAGCATAAACCAGTGATTTCATTTAGCCTCACAGCAAATAATCAAGAGGTGTCAAATCGCATGATCTTCGAGGCCAATGGTCAGGTCCAATTCTCGAAATCAACTTATCGCCAAATTGATTTCAATAAGTCGATATTTGCGGACGCCATATGCCACGTAGCGCCATCCTGTTGAAAGCACATATCGCCCGGATCAATGTCATCGATATTTTCAAACAAAAAAAAACACTGATCATGGTGCTTTAACTCTCTTCATTGACTGTAACGCGAGCTGCGGCTTAATTTTTGAACAAATAAGGTCTACCAGAGTGTAATCCGCACCAAACGGTGCATTTTTCTGGATGTAATGGAGCCTGTAGGGTCTGTTGTGTATTGGTCCCATTCCATATGCGGCAATATTGGTTAATAACAAACCCGTTAAGCCAAAAAATGAGCCTCATCGCCGAACACAATTTAACATCGGGTCAATTTCCGTCTGTTCTAAAGCCCAACCGGCGAAAGAATGACGCATATGATGGTTTCCTGCACCAGCTGGATCCTGTACAGTTGTAGGCCAACATCTTTGCGCAAAAATTTCCATGTATTGGACGGACATAGCCACAATTCCTGCGAGCGACGACGAATCATTTTCGTTTACAGCGGCGATATTCTCTTCAGTACGGATATTTTTTCGCCGTGTTGGTGTTATTGCATCATTTAGAGAGTATGTGGTATGAAATCTATCCATAGTTCGACGGATGGCTTACTCATATGGTCGATTAGGTGCGCCATAAAAATCACCAGTTGCGCGAATCGATGGCTAATTTTCAAAGTAAGTTTGGATAATTTGTTAGCGTTGTTCCAGCGTGAATCTATTCATGATGATTTGCCAGAGAATCCTGATAATAAATGTCAAAAAGTGAGCGCAGTGTGATAGTTCGTTTGATAGCTAACCCTTTCGTAAGTTCTATCCAAGCAAAAAAAATACCCTATACAAAAGGAGATTCAGATTGAAGCTCATTCATAATTTCTTCATATTTTCTAACTATAATATAATACAACTTTGTATCTATATATCTATAATAGAACTTTGTGTACATAAAACAGACTACAATAAATATAATGTTAGAATATATTGTATATGTAATGTTAGATTATGTTGCAGAAGACACAGATTCTTTATCGATTCGGTCTATTTTGTTTTTAATTTGAGAGTAGGTGGCTTGATATAACGACATAAAATTTTGAATGAAGCTCTAAATTAAAATAAGATATATTAAGTTTCCGGCTAGTTGTCTCAAATTGAGGACTAGATAGAACGCTAAAAGAACGTAAATATTAGATTGATCTAGATTTAATTTCGAAAAGTTTAGATTGATCGATCTTCAGACTCGATTCCAGATATATTATATATTGAAGTAGATAATTAAAAATTGAGACAAGCAAAAATGTCAGTCTGCATTGCTTTAAGTCCAGAATAAATTTTCCAACAATCCGAAAAATTCTTAAATTGTAGTCCAAATAATTCCAAAACTAAATGTAGTTGAATATAACTTGTAGAAAGGTTGGATTAGATTAGCTCAAATTTAACCTTTACAACTTTTGTCTTTTCAGCAAATTGGGTCAAACCTTACAACTAAATCGTCAGTAGCTTACACTCTAACCAGCTAAACCCAATAACGCAATTCCACGTTTCACTTACTAACTTGTATAATGAGATAATTCCTTTCCCTTTAACTTCATAAAACTAAACCAATTTAAACACATTTTCCGCAAGACAAAAAATGACAATCAATAATAATAATCTCCATTATCTACTCTTCAATCTAATATGTCTAGCCTTGTCTGTCTAGTATTATCTGTCTAGTCTTGTATGTCTAGTCCTGTCTGTGTAGTCTTGTCTTGTCTAGTCTTGTCTGTCTAGTCTTGTCTGTCTAGTCTTGTCTGCCTAGTCTTGTCTGTCTAGTCTTGTCTCTCTAGTCTTGTCTCTCTAGTCTTGTCTGTCTAGTCTTGTCTGTCTAGTCTTGTCTGTCTAGTCTTGTCTGTCTAGTCTTGTCTGTCTAGTCTTGTCTGTCTAGTCTTGTCTGTCTAGTCTTGTCTGTCTAGTCTTGTCTGTCTAGTCTTGTCTGTCTAGTCTTGTCTGTCTAGTCTTGTCTGTCTAGTCTTGTCTGTCTAGTCTTGTCTGTCTAGTCTTGTCTGTCTAGTCTTGTCTGTCTAGTCTTGTCTGTCTAGTCTTGTCTGTCTAGTCTTGTCTGTCTAGTCTTGTCTGTCTAGTCTTGTCTGTCTAGTCTTGTCTGTCTAGTCTTGTCTGTCTAGTCTTGTCTGTCTAGTCTTGTCTGTCTAGTCTTGTCTGTCTAGTCTTGTCTGTCTAGTCTTGTCTGTCTAGTCTTGTCTGTCTAGTCTTGTCTGTCTAGTCTTGTCTGTCTAGTCTTGTCTGTCTAGTCTTGTCTGTCTAGTCTTGTCTGTCTAGTCTTGTCTGTCTAGTCTTGTCTGTCTAGTCTTGTCTGTCTAGTCTTGTCTGTCTAGTCTTGTCTGTCTAGTCTTGTCTGTCTAGTCTTGTCTGTCTAGTCTTGTCTGTCTAGTCTTGTCTGTCTAGTCTTGTCTGTCTAGTCTTGTCTGTCTAGTCTTGTCTGTCTAGTCTTGTCTGTCTAGTCTTGTCTGTCTAGTCTTGTCTGTCTAGTCTTGTCTGTCTAGTCTTGTCTGTCTAGTCTTGTCTGTCTAGTCTTGTCTGTCTAGTCTTGTCTGTCTAGTCTTGTCTGTCTAGTCTTGTCTGTCTAGTCTTGTCTGTCTAGTCTTGTCTGTCTAGTCTTGTCTGTCTAGTCTTGTCTGTCTAGTCTTGTCTGTCTAGTCTTGTCTGTCTAGTCTTGTCTGTCTAGTCTTGTCTGTCTAGTCTTGTCTGTCTAGTCTTGTCTGTCTAGTCTTGTCTGTCTAGTCTTGTCTGTCTAGTCTTGTCTGTCTAGTCTTGTCTGTCTAGTCTTGTCTGTCTAGTCTTGTCTGTCTAGTCTTGTCTGTCTAGTCTTGTCTGTCTAGTCTTGTCTGTCTAGTCTTGTCTGTCTAGTCTTGTCTGTCTAGTCTTGTCTGTCTAGTCTTGTCTGTCTAGTCTTGTCTGTCTAGTCTTGTCTGTCTAGTCTTGTCTGTCTAGTCTTGTCTGTCTAGTCTTGTCTGTCTAGTCTTGTCTGTCTAGTCTTGTCTGTCTAGTCTTGTCTGTCTAGTCTTGTCTGTCTAGTCTTGTCTGTCTAGTCTTGTCTGTCTAGTCTTGTCTGTCTAGTCTTGTCTGTCTAGTCTTGTCTGTCTAGTCTTGTCTGTCTAGTCTTGTCTGTCTAGTCTTGTCTGTCTAGTCTTGTCTGTCTAGTCTTGTCTGTCTAGTCTTGTCTGTCTAGTCTTGTCTGTCTAGTCTTGTCTGTCTAGTCTTGTCTGTCTAGTCTTGTCTGTCTAGTCTTGTCTGTCTAGTCTTGTCTGTCTAGTCTTGTCTGTCTAGTCTTGTCTGTCTAGTCTTGTCTGTCTAGTCTTGTCTGTCTAGTCTTGTCTGTCTAGTCTTGTCTGTCTAGTCTTGTCTGTCTAGTCTTGTCTGTCTAGTCTTGTCTGTCTAGTCTTGTCTGTCTAGTCTTGTCTGTCTAGTCTTGTCTGTCTAGTCTTGTCTGTCTAGTCTTGTCTGTCTAGTCTTGTCTGTCTAGTCTTGTCTGTCTAGTCTTGTCTGTCTAGTCTTGTCTGTCTAGTCTTGTCTGTCTAGTCTTGTCTGTCTAGTCTTGTCTGTCTAGTCTTGTCTGTCTAGTCTTGTCTGTCTAGTCTTGTCTGTCTAGTCTTGTCTGTCTAGTCTTGTCTCTCTAGTCTTGTCTGTTTAGTCTTGTGTGTTTACTCTTATCTGCCTACTCTTGTCTGTCTAGTAATGTTGAATCTGTTGAAATGAGAGAGGGTGTTATGGTGCGTGTGGAGAGGATTTAGGGTGTTTCAAAACCAGTCGTGTCGCCTTACTCAAAGCCTCTAGCGCCCCTTTCTACGACAGGGAATTTTCAAAGTTCGCAATTTGCGATCAAAGGTCTGCCACTAGAACTTCATGTATTACATATGCACTACAGGTTACACCCTCCCAACGTTCTAATTTCAATCAACTCGCGTTAATCAATTTTAGCAACTATAATTGGCACCCAATTTTATGTACGCCTAAAAATTTCTTGAATACTCTGTAGATCCATTAAAGGAAAACATTAGACAGACAAGATAAGACAGACAAGACTAGACAGAAAAGACTAGACAGACAAGACTAGACAGACAAGACTAGACAGACAAGACTAGACAGACAAGACTAGACAGACAAGACTAGACAGACAAGACTAGACAGACAAGACTAGACAGACAAGACTAGACAGACAAGACTAGACAGACAAGACTAGACAGACAAGACTAGACAGACAAGACTAGACAGACAAGACTAGACAGACAAGACTAGACAGACAAGACTAGACAGACAAGACTAGACAGACAAGACTAGACAGACAAGACTAGACAGACAAGACTAGACAGACAAGACTAGACAGACAAGACTAGACAGACAAGACTAGACAGACAAGACTAGACAGACAAGACTAGACAGACAAGACTAGACAGACAAGACTAGACAGACAAGACTAGACAGACAAGACTAGACAGACAAGACTAGACAGACAAGACTAGACAGACAAGACTAGACAGACAAGACTAGACAGACAAGACTAGACAGACAAGACTAGACAGACAAGACTAGACAGACAAGACTAGACAGACAAGACTAGACAGACAAGACTAAACAGACAAGACTAGACAGACAAAACTAGACAGACAAGACTAGACAGACAAGACTAGACAGACAAGACTAGATAGACAAGACTAGACAGACAAGACTAGACAGACAAGACTAGACAGACAAGACTAGACAGACAAGACTAGACAGACAAGACTAAACAGACAAGACTAGACAGACAAAACTAGACAGACAAACTAGTCTTGTATTTATATTTTGTACTCGGCTTGGTGGTTGCCCAGAGGTTTCAAATTCTTGAAAGCGACTTTGATAGCGCTACGCCTAGTTTTCTTTCCACCTAATCCCAAGCCGAAATTGTTCATTCTGGACGTGAACACCGTAGCTTTATATCTCGTCTCCTTTCTATCCCACATGAAAACCATCTACGTAGCCCACTTCACTTCTTTGAATCAAATGGAATTCTTATGCCCGAATTAAGCAGCGTGTGGCTCAATCGCTCCCTACGGCGACGACTTCGTCGTTCAATCGCTAATGTCTTTCGGCGGACCTTTCAATTGGCCAAAAAGGAGATCCCGATAATTTATCCTCGTCTGGACTCACAGCTTAGGAAGGAACGCCCGATTGATAATTCAAGGAGCGTTCCCGATGTACCTAAACCAAATTTCTTGTTTGTTTGCTTCGGAAACGCTCGAATTTCAAGCTGCTTTTGGACACGTTCGAAGACCTCCTGCTGATCTGGTCAGGTAAGATCAAAAACAACGTACATCTCGTCATCGGAGGTCACTGCAGCGAATCGAAAGAGGATCAAAAGATCTTCTACAACGAATTGTTGGAATACACCAAGTATAAAGCCTTCACAAGTCACATTCCTCAGGCACCTCCCCACCATCCACTTTAAGACTTTAGACTTGAATCGAGGAATCTATAGTCCCGTCTTTCGAGTTTTAGTTTTCCCGTCCAAACACGATATTTTTCGTTTTCATACTATCTATTGGAAGGCCTATCTTTTTCTTATCAGCCTATTCGCATCCACTCCTGAATCTCCTGCCTCTTCCATATTTTTCCATTCCTGCCTGTCCATAGCAGCCCTCATCCAGTTTTTCCGAGCAATTTTCTGGATGTCATCCCGACATCTATTTTGAGGTCTGCCAGCACTTCTTTTGGACTCTCTTGGCCGCCTAGCTGTTAATTTGTATGTCCATTTCTCTGTGGCCAACCCATCTCTATTTTAGCTGCACTACTCTCTCGCTAACGTCTCTTAATTGCGTTCTTCTTCCGATTTCCTCATTTGGAACTTTATTTCGTAAAATAATCCCCAGCATAGCCCTTTCCATCGCTCGTTGTGGACTTGCAGTTTATTAACTGCTATGCATGTTAGCGGGATTGTTTCAAGGGCATAGGTGAGGACTGGTAGAACACACGACTCGAAAACTTTTCTTTTAAGGTTTATGTGGGTGTCCCTAGATCTAAGAATGAATCCGAGTTTGCCAAAAACTGCCCAGCTGAGTTTGGAAGCTTATATAAGGTTATAGAAGGTATTTGGAAGGTTATATAAGGTATTATATTATAATTGTGACAAATACTGGGTTATGTAAGGAGTTTACGCGGCACCGGATCACGCGAATTCTCGGCGATCCGACGGCGTAGATGTTCAAGCTGCTGACGAATCCGGCGATTCAGGTCTCCCTGAGCGAGATGGGTCGCGATATTTTCGAAAAGAAATCGCGAATTTCGTGTTCCGCCAGCAAAAAAAAAACTAGTTCTGCACAAAATCCAGTATTTGTCACAATTAGGCCTTCCATGGATGAATGGGCTGGAGGGACAGTACGGCGATTACAAAATGATACAGAATTGATAACTGACAACGTAAAGATTAAATTCTATTATCTAGGCAGATAAAACTAGACAGACAAGACTAAAAAGACACCAACTCACTCTTCTATCTAGAATAGTTTTCGAGTTAATGCAAAAATCTAGAATAATAGATTTAGTTTTCGAGCTTCTATAACTCTGGATGTGTTCCAGGTAGAATTTTTTGGTTTTCACAAAACTACCAGGAAACTAGTCATCTAGATCCTCGAGAAATTTGAATATACTATCTAGAATAGATTTAGAATTATTGCCAAAAATCTAGAATAATAGACTTAGTTTTCGAGCTTCTATAACTCTGGATGTGTTCCAGGTAGAATTTTTTGGTTTTCACAAAACTACCAGGAAACTAGTTATCTAGATCCTCGCGAAATTTGAATATTCTATCTAGAATAGATTTAGAATTATTGCCACAAATCTAGAATAATAATCTTAGTTTTCAAGCTTCTATAATTTAGGATGTATTCTAAATAGATTCTTCTGGTTTTTACAAAACCACAAGGAAATTAGGCGTTTAGATCCTCACCAAATCTCACTTTTCTATCTAGAATAGATTTAGAGTTATTGCTAAAAATCTAGAATAATAGACTTAGTTTTGAAGCTTCTATAACTCAGGATGTATTCTAGATAGATTCTTCTGGTTTTTACGAAACCATAAGGAAATTAGGCGTTTAGATTCTCACCAAATCTCACTTTTCTATCTACAATAGATTTCGAGTTATTGCCAAAAATCTAGAATAATAGACTAAGTTTTTAAGCTTCTTTAACTCAGGATGTATTCTAGATAGATTCTTCCGGTTTTTACAAAACCACAAGGAAATTAGGCGTTTAGATCCTCACCAAATCTCACTTTTCTATCTAGAATAGATTTAAAGTTATTGCCAAAAATCTAGAATAATAGACTTAGTTTTTAAGCTTCTATAACTCAGGATGTATGCTAGATAGATTCTTCTGGTTTTTACAAAACCACTAGGAAATTAGCCGTTTAGATCCTCACCAAATTTCACTTTTCTATTTAGAATAGATTTCGAGTTATTGCCAAAAATCTAGAATAATAAACTTAATTTTCAAGCTTCCATAACTCAGGATGTATTCTAGATAGATTCTTCCGGTTTTTAGAAAACCACAAGGAAATTAGGCGTTTAGATCCTCACCAAATCTCACTTTTCTATCTAGAATAGATTTCGAGTTATTGCCAAAAATCTAGAATAATAGACTAAGTTTTCAAGCTTCTTTAACTCAGGATGTATTCTAGATAGATTCTTCCGGTTTTTACAAAACCACAAGCAAATTAGGCATTTAGATCCTCACTAAATCTCACTTTTCTATCTAGAATAGATTTCGAGTTATTAATAATAAACTAAGTTTTCAAGTTTCTATAACTCAGGATATATTCTAGATAGATTCTTTTGGTTTTTACAAAACCACAAGGAAATTAGGCGTTTAGATCCTTACCAAATCTCACTTTTCTATCTAGAATAGATTTCGAGTTATTGCCAACAATCTAGAATAATAGACTTAATTTTCAAGCTTCTATAACTCAGGATGTATTCTAGATAGATTCTTCAGGTTTTTACAAAACCACAAGGAAATTAGTCGGCTAGATCCTCAACAAATCTCAATCCTCTATATAAAAGACATTTCGAGTTATTGCCAAAAAGTTAGAATACAAGACAATGTTTTCAAGCTGTCATAATTCAGGAAGTATTTCAAATAGAATCTCCGGTTTTTACTAAACTAGGAAATTAGACAAGACTTGACAGACGAGACAAAACAGAGAAGACTGGACGTACAGGACTAGACAGACAAGGTTTAGACAGACAAGATATACAAGGCTAGGCATATAAAACAAGGCAGACAAGTTTAAACAAGAAGTCACCTCGCAGCTGGTGGTGAAATCTTGGAGCTTGAAGTGCACAGCGGTGTTCCACAGGGCACAGTAATGGGTCCTAAACTGTGGAACATCTTTTATGTTGGAGAACTTAAGCTAAAGCTACCAGAAGGTATTGAGATAATAGGTTCTGCTGATGATATTGCTCTGGTAGTAGCAGGAAGAGAGTAATGGAACGTGCAAATAGGTCGATTACCCGTGTCGATAAATGAATGGAGATAAAGCGCTTAAGGCTGCTCCCCGAAAACACGGAAGTTGTTCTACTGACCGGAATGAGGCATGTAGGGTCGATTCTATTTAAGATCAGAGGCATAACGTCCAATGAGGTAGTTAAATGGTGTGATTATTGATAAGAAGCTTTGAAGAATTGATAAGAAGATTGATAAAAATTGAGAAGAAGAATGTTTTAATCATATGTCATGCTAGCAGCTACGAAAGCCCTCAAGGTAACAGCAGCACTGGAAAAGATCAATGTCGCAAAATCGCAATGCCGCCCAATGTCGGCGGACAAAAAAGTATAGCAAGAGAAAGATATCATGCACAGTCGCTTACTCGGTCAATGCTCTATGGTGCTCCGGTCTGGGCAAACGCAGTCGAGAAAGAGAACATTACAAATAAGCCGAGAACACTGGCACTACGTGTGTGTAGTGCATGCAAGACAATCTCAACGGATGCAGTGCTCGTGTTGGCAGGCATAGCACACATAGAACTCTTGGTAAAAGAAAGAAGAAAACTGTACAAAGAGGGGAACAGAGAACTTGGCAAAATAGGAGTGTTAAAAGCACTGGACGTGCTATTGAAACGGACTGTCGACGAAATTATTAATCACACAAATGGGAAATTAGTTTGAACGAAAATATGGGGAGATGAACTACTATTTCACCCAAGCGCTCAGCGCGGACGGAGTACCTGCACAATATCGGCAGGACCTCTGAGACTGTGTGTCTACTGTGTACAAACGGACAGCGGGTTGCACACGGCCTTCGAATGTAAAACGTGCATTCCGGAGAGGGACGACTGGACAGCTAAGACAAAAACAGAACTAGGAGTAAAGACACTGTTGGAGGTCATGTTAAAGTTCGAAGACAACTGGACAGCAACGGATGATAAGAAGTAATGAGCATGAACGAAGCATACGACCGTGCCGGATAGAAAGCCAGGTATAGGTAAACCAATTTAACAAAATGCCTGAATGGGTGCTAATCCTGCCAACACGAGCACTGCATCCGTTGAGACTGTATTGTAGCACTGCACACCACACAGTGCCAGTTTTCTCTGCACTGTGACGAGCTCATTTTAAGCAGATGATGTGAAATGGGGGATGTAAGGCAACAAATGCATGATATAACAAAGGCAACGGCATCCTGACGGACTGCGAAAAGCGGTACCGGGATGTTCCAAGGGGGGCCTTGACAAGTTACTTCTAGTGCTTGCTACGTCCCCATAAAAAAGGAAGACCTAATAGACTTAATTAGATTTCTAGAATCATTGACAGAAAAAGTGGGATACACAATGCTAGACAGGACGTTCTAGATAGACTTATATCTATGTTTCCTTTATAGTCTTGTCTGCTTATTTACCTACCTCTTGTCCTGCCTACTTCTCGTCCTTCCTTTATAGCCTTCTGTTGCACCATGACTCAATAAATTACTTTATGTTATCTTGTCTTGTCTTATCTACGTATTCTGTCTAAATATTAATAATTTGAAGAGAGTATTTTTGAGATATTGTTTTAAGCGGGGGTGAATAATTAAATATTTGTTTGCGAGACTGTTTGCGTTTCCGGTCGGCGCGCTCCCGTTCTTCCGCAAGGAAAATTTGAAAGTTCCGTCGTTCTGTTTTCGCCTAGCGATGAATTATTAATACGGCAGCTAGTCAATAATAATAAGAGAGTTTTGCATCTGTACCGCTCGAGTTCACGGGGTGAATGCTTTGCTATTAACAGGGAAACCGTGAAATTGGTTAGTTATTATGGACATAATGTTTTGATATAAGCGGCTCTATAGCTACAAACATCGATATCTAATATGTATTGAGGTGGTCAAGTGGGTGTCTAGTGGAGAGGTATATAAAACAACTATATAAGCCTAACAACATATATATTAACAGGACTAAGACCTGTAAAAGTACGTCTTGACACTTCGATGGTTGGGAGCAGAGAGACCGAAGTCTCGTCTGCGATCACATGACTCGACTGTTATCTCTTAAATATTATTATATTTATGAGATAACACTCTGTAGGAGGACAAACGGACAATAATAAAGGTTACAGTACACCACAGTTTCTCAATCTAGAATAGATAGTTTCTCTTGGTTCTCCCTTAGAACAATATATCTTATGAAATAAAGAGGCATTGCCGCAAAATTTGTTATAAATATAATTTCCAAATCCCGCTTTTCTTTTCTGATATCCATAAAGTCTATTCTTCGATTTGAAATCTGCGGCGGAAAGCCGCCGATTTTCCGGAGATTTCATATGTTCCTACATATATTTTCCAAAGGGCTTTTTGTATATAAAATGTGGGGCCGTATCCTTTTGAGATATTTGAATACCCGGTCCCCTTCACTTTCACGCGGCCGTCTTTACAACCCATAATAAATGTTAAAAGCCGATCTGACCTTTATCGAGGATCCAATCACGCTTTGGATCAAAGACCCATCCAGGATTCAACGTTTTTTCAACGTAATTGAAACCGTTGGTTAATTAACAAAACAACACCTAGTGGTATTTACAACAACTTCTAATATTATAAATAAGATGGTTGCGACTGTTACTACGTGGTAATTCATACTTACATTCAATTCATGCACTTCTAATATTATCTTACCATTGCCAGTTTTTGATAATTGTGGTGTTAATTTTTGGATGGAATTGATTTATTTTAGGGTAACGTAAATGTTTGTGCAAACAGTACGAAATTGACTTCCTGCCAATTTCTGTAAATGTAACTAATTGCAACACCGAGGCGAAGTTTTAATTGGTTTAATGAACGACGTCCTTGAGTCCGCGAAAATAAATACGGAAAAATGTGAAAAATAAGGGAACTCAATTATTTAAAGAAAATATCCGAGACGAACATAAATTCAACGAAACAAAAAAATATTCAACGCATTCAAGCAATATTTACGATATATTCTTACCTTCTATTAAAACTAGTCGATTTATAAAGCGGACAAAGAATCTCGGTTGTCGCTGGCTCTCGCGGCAATTGACACAATCGCACACTACAAACTGGCTGCAGCAAATTGATATTTCCCCCCACACTAACAAACTCCTTGCTCACTGTCCAATAAATCTCGAGAGATTTTTTAAAACGACTCTGCTCCACCAATAAATTTAATCAAACTAGAGCAGCGAATGTAATAACAGGATTAAGTTGTCTCGTTTTATCAATGTAAACTATTTAGACCAAACGATAATACATACAAGACTAAACAGACAATACTAGATAAAGAAGACTAGACAGACAAGTTTAGATAGAGAAAACTAGACTAAACAGACAAGACTATACAGATAAGACTAGGCGGACAAGAATAGACAGACAAGACTAGGCAGACAAGATTATAAGACAAGACTGTACAAACAGACTGGGCAGACATGACTAGACAGACAAGACTAGATTGTCGAGACTTGACAGATAAGACCAGAGATAGATAAGACTAGAAGGACAAGACTAAACAGACAAGACTAGACAGACAAGACTAAACAGACAAGACTAGGCAGACAAGACTAGACAGACAAGACTAGACAGACAATACTAGACAGACAAGACTAGACAGACAAGACTAGACAGACAAGACTAGACAGACAAAACTAGACAGACAAGACTAGACAGACAAGACTAGACAGACAAGACTAGACAGACAAGACTAGACAGACAAGACTAGACAGACATGACTAGACAGACAAGACTAGACAGACAAGACTAGACAGACAAGACTAGACAGACAAGACTAGATAGACAAGACTAGACAGACAAGACTAGACAGACAAGACTAGACAGACAAGACTAGACAGACAAGACTAGACAGACAAGACTAGACAGACATGACTAGACAGACAAGACTAGACAGACAAGACTAGACAGACAAGACTAGACAGACAAGACTAGACAGACAAGACTAGACAGACAAGACTAGACAGACAAGACTAGACAGACAAGACTAGACAGACAAGACTAGACAGACAAGACTAGACAGACAAGACTAGACAGACAAGACTAGACAGACAAGACTAGACAGACAAGACTAGACAGACTAGACAGACAAGACTAGACAGACAAGACTAGACAGACAAGACTAGACAGACAAGATTAGACAGACAAGACTAGACAGACAAGACTAGACAGACAAGACTAGACAAACAAGACTAGACAGACAAGACTAGACAGACAAGACTAGACAGACAAGACTAGACAGACAAGACTAGACAGACAAGACTAGACAGACAAGACTAGACAGATAAGACTAGGCAGACAAGACAAGACAGACAAGACTCGACGGACAAGGCTAGACAGACAAAACTAGACAGACAAAACTAGACAGACAAGACTAGATAGACAAGACTAGACAGACAAGACTAGACATACAAGACTAGACAGACAAGACTAGACAAACAAGACTAGACAGACAAGACTAGACAGACAAGACTAGACAGACAAGACTATACAGACAAGACTAGACAGACAAGACTAGACAGACAAGACTAGACAGACTAGACTAGACGGACAAGACTAGACAGACAAGACTAGACAGACAAGACTAGACAGATAAGACTAGACAGACAAAACTAGACAGACAAGACTAGACAGACAAGACTAGACAGATAAGACTAGACAGACAAAACTAGACAGACAAGACTAGACAGACAAGACTAGACAGACAAGACTAGACAGACAAAACTAGACAGACAAGACTAGACAGACAACACTAGACAGACAAGACTAGACAGATAAGACTAGGCAGACAAGACAAGACAGACAAGACTCGACGGACAAGGCTAGACAGACAAAACTAGACAGACAAAACTAGACAGACAAGACTAGATAGACAAGACTAGACAGACAAGACTAGACATACAAGACTAGACAGACAAGACTAGACAAACAAGACTAGACAGACAAGACTAGACATACAAGACTAGACAGACAAGACTGGACAGACAAGACTAGACAGACAAGACTAGACAGACAAGACTATACAGACAAGACTAGACAGACAAGACTAGACAGACAAGACTAGACAGACAAGACTAGACAGACAAGACTAGACAGACAAGACTAGACAGACAAGACTAGACAGACAAGACTAGACAGACAAGACTAGACAGACAAGACTAGACAGACAAGACTAGACAGACAAGACTAGACAGACAAGACTAGACAGACAAGACTAGACAGACAAGACTAGACAGACAAGACTAGACAGACAAGACTAGACAGACAAGACTAGACAGACAAGACTAGACAGACAAGACTAGACAGACAAGACTAGACAGACAAGACTAGACAGACAAGACTAGACAGACAAGACTAGACAGACAAGACTAGACAGACAAGACTAGACAGACAAGACTAGACAGACAAGACTAGACAGACAAGACTAGACAGACAAGACTAGACAGACAAGACTAGACAGACAAGACTAGACAGACAAGACTAGACAGACAAGACTAGACAAACAAGACTAGACAGACAAGACTAGACAGACAAGACTAGACAGACAAGACTAGACAGACAAGACTAGACAGACAAGACTAGACAGACAAGACTAGACAGACAAGACTAGACAGACAAGACTAGACAGACAAGACTAGACAGATAAGACTAGACAGACAAGACTAGACAGACAAGACTAGACAGACAAGACTAGACAGACAAGACTAGACAGACAAGACTAGACAGACAAGACTAGACAGACAAGACTAGACAGACAAGACTAGACAGACAAGACTAGACAGACAAGACTAGACAGACAAGACTAGACAGACAAGACTAGACAGACAAGACTAGACAGACAAGATTAGACAGACAAGACTAGACAGACAAGACTAGACAGACAAGACTAGACAGACAAGACTAGACAGACAAGACTAGACAGACAAGACTAGACAGACAAGACTAGACAGACAAGACTAGACAGACAAGACTAGACAGACAAGGCTAGACAGACAAGACTAGACAGACAAGACTAGACAGACAAGACTAGACAGACAAGACTAGACAGACAAGACTAGACAGACAAGACTAGACAGACAAGACTAGACAGACAAGACTAGACAGACAAGACTGACAAGACTAGACAGACAAGACTAGACAGACAAGACTAGACAGACAAGACTAGACAGACAAGACTAGATAGACAAGACTAGACAGACAATACTAGACAGACAAGACTAGACAGACAAGACTAGACAGACAAGACTAGACAGACAAGACTAGATAGACAAGACTAGAGAGACAAGACTAGACAGACTTTTTTTGTCGCTGTATATGCCTTAAAGTACTTGTCCATTCCTACATCCCCCATTTACATCAGTGTTTAAGGGTTCAGAATTTATTTCTATCTATGTCTTGTTTCGTTCTTTCGTCCTTGTCTTTACCGCTGATTATGTTTTGTAACATCTCTTCGGAGTACGCCCAGTCGTTAGGCAATCTAAGCATTATATCAACTAATATTGTCACTTTTAGTTCGGATCGTATCTGGTTTATCCATATATCTCTCTCTGGGGCCCATCGATCGCACTCAAAAATAGTGTGCTGGACACTATCTGTGCAGCCACAGATTGTCTGCTGTGCTGCCGATGTGGCAGCTGTATTCTTTAAAAGATCCATGGCCGCTGAGTGTCTGGGTTTTATAATAGCTAACCTCCCAGTGTTGTCTTGTAGCCCATGGTTTTATCTGTGGGATAAGCCTAGTCCACGACCCAAATTTAGCATTGCTCCACATTCGTTGCCATTTTTCAAACGTTTGCGCCCTAGCGTTTTTCCTTCTTTCCTTCTTGTTTGTCGCTGTTAAGTCGTTTCTTGCTTTATGAAGCAGCACTCTTTCCTCAATGGTACACTCTATTGGCGGGATACCAGCTATCACAAGTACAGCATCTCTTGATATCGTACTATACGCGCTGCAGACTTATTGCTATTTTGCGCTGGAGAGAAATTAGCATTTTCCTTATGCTAGATTTTTCTATGGCGTTAGCCCATACCGGAGCGCCATACAAGATGGTAGAGTGAACTACGGCAGCAAGCATTCTTCTTTTGCTGCTTTTTGGACCACCTACTTTAGGCATTAATTTTTCTAAGGCCTTGGTTATTTTAGCAGCTTTAGTCGTCACCTGTTTGATGTGCTCTTTGAAGGATAGTTGCCTGTGAATAATTATCCCTAGATATTTTATATTATCTTTATTTTTTTATATTTATTTTATCTTTAGGGATTATTGTCTCTCCTTTCACTTTAAATTTTATGGGTCCTATCATCCTTTGGCCCGTAAGGAGAACAGTTTCTGTTTTCTCCGCTGCCAATTTAAGCCTTTTGTCCACCAGCCATGCCCTCAATTTTGATGGCCATGTTAGCCCTATCCATCAACTCGTTCTCTGTCCTTCCGGTTGCAACAATGGCTAAGTCATCAGCGAAGCCAACAATTTCTATGCCGTAGGGTAGTCTTAGCCTTAGTACGCCATCATATAAGATGCTCCAAAACGTAGGCCCCAAAATGGAACCCTGCGGCACACCACTGGTTACCTCGCATTCTGCGGATTCTCCGCCTGTTTCTATTATTATTTTTCTATTAGACAGGTAGCTGCCAATAAGGCGCAAGATGTACGGGGAAATTTTTCTTTCTTGAAGCTCTGTCATAATATCTCTCCAGGCTGCCGAATTGAAGGCATTTTGAATATCTAATGTTATGAGCGCGCTCATCTTCGTTGTTCTCTGAGCGCCAGCTGAAAGTTTTTTGTTGGCTTCTAAGACCCTCAAAACAGCATCCACGGTACACCGTCCCTCTCGAAACCCATACAGCCTATCTGAAAGATTTTTGCGTTTTTTGAGTTCTTCCTTTAGTCTTGAGAGCAGTAGATGTTCCAATAGTTTCCCTGTTACATCAAGTAAACAAGGGTTTATTCCCTTTTCCAAGTAGAACCAGCTTTGCCTTTCTCCAACTTTCTGGAAATTTGCCGTCTGCCATAATTTTGTTTAAAGTTTTCAGGACGACTTCTGGATGCATATTTGATGCAATTTTTATGGCTTCTGGTGGGAGGTTATCTAGTCCTGGCGCTCTACCATTTTTTAGCGTTTGCTGGCCCTATTTAGTTCTTCTGCTGTGAATTCTGGTATTTCTTTAACTACTGGTAGTTTCCACGGCAGTTGCTCGTGTGCTGGGAATAGCACCTCTATAACTTCCATTGCCTTCTCCATTGTTCAATGGACATTCGGATGCCTCAGTTTTAGCTCCCTGGTGACAATTGCATAAGCATCCCCCTAGACATTTTCGTCTATTTTGTCGCAGAGTTCCCGCCACAGTGGTCTCTTTTTGCCCTGTTAATTACTATTCGCAGTTCTTTTTTTGCGGCAGCGTAGGCGTTTCTATATACTGCATCTTTGTCTCCCATTATTTTTCTCTTACGCTGGTAAGTTCGTCTTGCTGAAATGCAAGTAGCCCTAAGTTTGGCAATGTTCTCATTCCACCAATATACCTGTTTTCTTTTCCCCTGTTTCTTTTTGGTCTGAGGATAGCATCGCAGGTTTTTTGTAGGCGTACTATGAGTCTTTCCGGTGTACATTCGTTTGTTTTTCCAATTTCCTCTTCAAATCTGTTAGAAAATTTCATTCATTTCGGTATGCCATCCCTTGTAGACTTTATATTTGGGCAGGGGATCAGGATATCCTTTTTGTATCTGGTAGTACAGATATCTGTGATCGCTCAAACTTTCCCTGTATAGGACTTGCCAGTTTATAATTTTTCCCACGAGTTTTCCGGTAGTGAAGGTAACGTCCAGGATAGAAGAACTGCTTCCACGCTCAAAAGTGGGTGCAGATCCTTCATTTGTTACGTACAGATCCAGTTCAGCTACCCAATCCATCACCAGATCGCCGCGTTTGTCCATTGCCGGGCATCCCCAGTAAGGGGACTTTGCATTAAAATCCCCTGCAACCACTTTAGGCTTTCTTTGTCTCTTTATGTCTCGACTGATCGCTGTGAGTGATGCCTCAAGCTGTCGCTGGCTGTCATTTGGTGGCAGATAGCAGCTATAAATGAACACTTCTTGGAGCTCGACCCAGACGAAACCATGCCCTTTACCAAAATTTAGCACTTGTAGGTTTGTATTGTCCAGAATGATTGCCACGTTCTTCTCATCGTCAGTGTACCATTCTCCCTTCAATGAATATTTGTTGGGTTCACTTAGAATTGCGACATCTATTTCCATTTCCCGCATTGTGGCAATCAGAAAGCCACGCGCAGCACGGCTGCGCATGCCGTTTACTTGTATAATGTTTATCGCCATCTTTGCAGTTTTTTTTTGCGTCTTGCCTCCGACAAAGCCTTTTGGAACACCGGACAAGCGCCTGAGTCCGCTCTGTGACCTCTTTGCTAGCAAATTGGACAGAAAACTTCTCCTCTGAAGTCTTTTGCAGCGTGACCTTCCTGGCCGCACCTAAAGCACAGATGTTGTCTATTTGGACCTTTACATTCTCCTTCTGGGTGACCTGTTATCCAACATTTGCGGCATTTGACTAATTGAATTCTCTCAATTACTCGGCATTCTACGAAACCTATTCTAATTTTGTCATTTTCTACAAGCTTAGAGGCTTGCTCTCTTGGGAGTGAAATTGTTGCCACTTGGTTTTCTCCATAGGAGGGTCTCATATTTGTCACCTTAACAGGTATCATTGGATCTAATAATTCCAGTTTGACGGCTTCCATCACTTCTTCCGATGTTGTGAGTGCATCTAGATCTTTTATGTGCATAATATCGTCGTTAGATTTCACTCGAATTTCGGTGGAGGGGCATTTTTTAGTCAGCTCTTCTTTCAACTCATTTGCCTTGCCTTCCTTGACTTGGAACAGTAGTTCTCCCTTTTTTGTGCTCCTAATTTTAGTGATTGACTTCCACGTATCTTCTTTGGGGTCCAAATCGGACTTTACCATTTGTAAAAGATCCGAGAAGGATCGGCCTTCAGCTTTCATGAAAAGTGCTTCAGTCCTTGGTTTTCTTTCTACTTTTTTAGCAGGTGCTCGCCCTGACATTGGCTTGCTTTGCATAACTGCTTCAGTCCATGTTTTCTTACCATTTGTATGCTGAGAAGGCTCTGCTGGCTTAGCGAACTTATCCTTTGGGCAGTAGATTCTGACTTGGGCGCTAGTTTTGGCGAATGTATATTCTATTGCCTTTTTTGCTAATTGCCAGTCTACTGATGCCGGTTTTATAATAGCAATATTCTGTCTGCTTGTTTTGTGCATTTAAGCTTTTGTAGCCCATCGAAGAGCTGTTTGATGTCCGTAGGTTCCGTATCCATCTTTCTCGTGACTATCTGGTATATGTATTGGTCCGTGCAGTTTATTTCACCGTTTGCGTCTGGGAAGCCGATGGAATGTCGCAGGTATATTACATTCCCGGTTTTTGCTTGTTGTTTTATTGCTTCATTTAGGCCTGTGTATGGTTCTATTAGAGATCTTGGAACCCCTCGGTCTGTGTGCAAATCTTCCTCAGTGCACCATGCTATATCCCATTCTGATGAGGCCGTCATCACGTTTCCATGTCCTTCCTTTACTGAACGGAATGCTATCAGTGGCCAGTCTTTCTCAGCGACCTCCTGGAATTCCTCATAGGAGTTTCCTTCTTCTGTTTGTTCAAATAATGTTGACAATTCTTCGTCACTATCGTTTGTGTGGTAACTTCGCAGGTTTCGATCTTTGCGTTTGGATAATGCTGTGTCAGCTGACCGGTCGCCCATAACCTCTCTAGCGTTCCCGCCAGAGTCCACAGCTCTTCTGAGGTTTTTTTAATTTCAGTTTTGGTGCTAGGACTTGATTTCACCAGTTTTTTTCAGTTCTTGAGCTCTCGCAATTAGTTTTTTGGTTATTGCTTCCAGTTCATTTCCTATATGGTCGGGCGAACATTGATTGCTCACTTCTGATCTTTTCCTCTTAGGTTGTTGTTCGTCAGTCAGCACTACTTCTCTATGAGTTTTCTCATTCAAGGAGTGGGATCTTTCCCTATGCAGTTGTAATGGGGGTGGTGTTCTTTGGACACCTTCTTTGCTTACAAAAGGATTTTCTCTTTTCTTCTCACTCATGTTTATGTCTTATATGTCGCGCATTTGGCAATTGATAATCAAAGATGATAGTGAAGCAAAGGAAAATATTTTGTGAGAATTAGGAAAACGCTAAATACACTGAGTGTGAATAATAATTACGTTTCAAGGAAATAAAGTCTTAGCTTACACGGAATCGAACCGGTGCCAGCGCGGCTATACTCGGTCAAAACCTTGCGGTCCATATATCTGCGCTATAACACCTCGACGCGCGGAGACTAGAGGTAAATTGCGAGGAAAAAAACTAGATACGATTCAATGACAGTAAGTATCTCCGCGTGTTGACGGAGATTTTTGCTGAATAGGTTAGGTTTAACAGGATTAGTATAATACAGAGCAATACTTAGCTGGGATTTGCAGCCCTATGCGTGGATAAACACTTTGTCTATACAACTAACTTAAATTTAATATACAGACACACAGAAGGAAAAATTAAAAAGTAACACAAAATGGGCGAGTCACTATCTCTTGGACAACTACACTATATTTGAGTCTTTTCTCACACTTAGTTACAATAATTAAAGTTTTTGTGAACTTTACACAACATAACTATACAATTAGCAATTAATTAAATACTTTTATATGGTCTATTTCCAAAAATATTGGACACTTTGTAACAGCTTGCTTTCGCACTCCTACTGTGTTGGCGGCTCAGAACCAAACAGACAGACAAGACTAGACAGACAAGACAAGACAGACAAGACAGACAAGACTAGACAGACAAGACTAGACAGACAAGACAAGACAGACAAGACTAGACAGACAAGACTAGACAGACAAGACTAGACAGACAAGACTAGACAGACAAGACTAGACAGACAAGACTAGACAGACAAGACTAGACAGACAAGACTAGACAGACAAGACTAGACAGACAAGACTAGACAGACAAGACTAGACAGACAAGACTAGACAGACAAGACTAGACAGACAAGACTAGACAGACAAGACTAGACAGACAAGACTAGACAGACAAGACTAGACAGACAAGACTAGACAGACAAGACTAGACAGACAAGACTAGACAGACAAGACTAGACAGACAAGACTAGACAGACAAGACTAGACAGACAAGACTAGACAGACAAGACTAGACAGACAAGACTAGACAGACAAGACTAGACAGACAAGACTAGACAGACAAGACTAGACAGACAAGACTAGACAGACAAGACTAGACAGACAAGACTAGACAGACAAGACTAGACAGACAAGACTAGACAGACAAGACTAGACAGACAAGACTAGACAGACAAGACTAGACAGACAAGACTAGACAGACAAGACTAGACAGACAAGACTAGACAGACAAGACTAGACAGACAAGACTAGACAGACAAGACTAGACAGACAAGACTAGACAGACAAGACTAGACAGACAAGACTAGACAGACAAGACTAGACAGACAAGACTAGACAGACAAGACTAGACAGACAAGACTAGACAGACAAGACTAGACAGACAGACAAGACTAGACAGACAAGATGTTTAATTATAAATACATGAAAGAACTTGCTATAAAATGAGATGTCCGTTTATATTATCCTGATTTATGCATGCAATTAAATTTATCCTTGCAATAAGGCAAGGGATCTCTTAAATATGCAGAGGAAGATAAATCTCGAGACAAAAAACTGGGTCTTAGTAAAGTTTGTAAGCTCGCCCCTGTTTGAAAACGCTTAACCGTGCCCTCGTCGTCACCATTCGCACCATTTAAAATATTTATAAAAATAATTTAAGAAATGGAGCTGCGGCAGCGAAATAGATTTTGTGCAGGAATTCGCGGTGAAATCTTTGCGAATTTTGCGCGTCGGCTCTCATTACATTCCCTTCCACGCCGTCGGTTTTTCCGTGGATTTCTTCGCGGTACAGCTGAGTTTCACGGAGGAATTCAATGACGATGACGGACTTGTTCGTTTAATTGTTCGCAAACGACGAATTTCGATTGAAACTAGTGCGTGCGTTCCCAAAACGCTTTTTATTTTATCTATGCAAGGGCTTTTCCTCCATTTCACGCGAATTTAGTAAACATTTATGCAGACGATTAAAACTAATTAGGTAGATCGTATGTTGATACTTGCTTTTAAAACGCTATTATGTAGACTAGAAGAATTTACATAACAAATTTCTAGAAAATATTTTTCAGAAAAAATCTAACAAAACTAAACTAGACAGATTTTAAACAATCAATATTATTAGGGATTGATTAAACTGTACGAGACGGTGGTGTTCTATTAGTCAAGGTGTCAGATTTCGGAGCCGCAAGTCCCGGGTTCAAATCCTGAAAAATATGCCACCGTTCTCCTGCGGATGGCTCTGGCAAAGTCATCGCAGTAAAAATCTGCCTCGAAACCCCCCCGATTAGTGGCTCGGCGTCCACGTTAAAAACTGTAAAGGCTCCCCTTCAATTGTGTCTAAGATTAAGACACCAAGCACAAGTGTAGGCTATAGGAGGAGGCCAAGGCCCGTCCTGAGCTGTAGCGCCATGGGTTTGTTTTGATTAAACTGTATTAAGTTACTGCAGATCTTGTTACTATTAAGGCTGCAGGTTACTGCTAGTCTTGCAAGACGCAGAAGAACAAAAATTACAGATGAAATTGAAAAAGTCACACACCTAAAATGGAACTGGGCTGGTCTCTTAGGAACATTGTCGGACAACAGATAGACGAAGAGAATACTAGAATGGCGCCCCATAGACGAAGCACAGAGGACGACTTGTGACCCGATGGACGGACGATTTAAGGATTTCCCCGAGCTGAATCCAGGATGCCCAAGACCGAGCAAGATGGTCTAGGTTCAGAGAGGCTTATGTCCAGACAAGCTGCTATATGAGAACCCCATTTTGTCAAGGTGGTTTTAGATCTTGCTACTCCTGTCCGTAGTCTCTTGAGTGATCTGGGTAGTTTCTCGCTTGGCTTCGGACAATCTTTAGAGCTATAAAATCTTGCTCGCCACAAATCCACACGGGATTGCTTTTGTGTCCCGGCGAGAGTCATTGTTGATTTCAGGAAGCTTTTTCTTGAAATCGCTGGCTGATATCCATATAGCGGATGTGTTTCATATGTTGGAGCCTTCTTTTTCTCATATTTGGCCGCAATCTCTCGACGAATGTCAGGTGGAGCAATACCAGCAAGGCTGTATAACTTATCCAGTGGAGTGGGATTTAGACAGTCGGTGATGGTACAAAAGGTATCATCAAGGCAAGTATCATTAAGAGCCACATCTACCATTTAGCGTGGCTAGATCTGGATCATACTGGGCATGCAAATTCTCCAGTCGAGAAACATAGAACCAGGGAAGAGGTTCTGACGGTGCTCCCCATGTTAAGCTAGTTAGCTTCCTTATGATGTTATTTCTGGCAGCCACTTTCTGTTTGGTGTTCAAGCAATGTTTCCTGTAAGTTAGAGAGCGGTCAAGGGTGATTCCTAGATATTTTGGAAACATACAGTGCTCTAGCATGACTCCATACCAGGTAATTTTGAGAGTTCTGGCTGCTTGCTGGTTCTTAAGATGAAAAGCACAAATTTGTGTATTACTACGATTTGGTCTCAATTGATTTTCTCTGTAGAAGTTCTATTAATGCTTTGGTCAGCTTCTGCTCAACAGTATCAAAGCAACTGGCTTGGGCAGTAATGACACAGACAGATGTGCATAAATGAAACTCTGCGTCCCCTTAGATAATGGTTGATCGTTGGTGTAGATATTGATTAGAGCCGGAGCAAGCACACTACCCTGGGGTAATTCGTTCTTCTGTGATCTCCATCTGCTTCTTCGCTCCTGAAATTCATCAAAGAATTTCCTATTTTCAAGAAACAGGTTAGTTGATAACCTTTGGTAGCCTTATATACTTTCAGGATAAGCTATTTGTGATTAACTATGTCGTAGACTGCTGTTAGATCTATAAATACAGCTCCTGTGATATCTTTCCTTTCAAGCCCATCTTCAAAATGCTGTGTAAGTTTCAGCACCTGCGATGTACAACTCTTCCCAGATCTGTAACCGGCTTGTTGTGGAATAAAAAAACCTCCAACTCTCCTATTATTCTATTGAGGATGAGTCTTTCAAGGACCTTATACAGATGGCATAAGAGAGATATGGGACGGTAACTTCTGCGATCATCCTTATCTTTGCCTGCTTAACGAATCGCTATAACATTAGATTTCCTCGTTTTCCGAGTTTTATGCAGTCACCCATCAGTTCTTTCAGCCAGCGCCTAGTTATTGGTCCAAAGTTCTAAATCTGCTCAGCTCTTGTTTCATCGAGGCCCGCGGCTTTGTCACTTTTGGATTTGCTCAGTACAAGATCTATCTCATCCTGGGCGAAAGGTTGTTTTAAGGAGGTGGTTTCTTGATCAGGCTGCCTCTCAAGAGTTTTCTTACCAGTGCTAGTTGTACGAGGTGTTTTTCCATGAATCACAAGCTGGCGTTTAATATGATCAACAAGGAAGGATCATTATGCATGCGCCGAAGAAGTCTCCAAGCCTCTTGACTATTCCTGCCCATATCACCGTCTGACATTAGTTTCTCCCACTGTGTACGCTTTGTCTCAGATATTGAGAAGAGTGGAGAAGAGGAGATTGCTGCTTGGGAGGTTTCGTCACTGAAACGATCTTTTTCATATCGTGTGTAATACTCCTCTAGTAAAACGGTTGTTTCTGAGGTCACACCTTGAAGATATACTGTCCTACAACCCACTTGGAACATAGACTCGTGAGCAGAGTTTAACTAGGTCAACAAAAGGTTCATAGCTTTCCGGCCAAGGTGAAATTGTATGAACTTTTTCATCCAACATTCTAGAGAACTTAGGCCAATTAGCCTTCTTGAGTTATACCTTCGCCTGAATCTAGTTTTTTGAGGTCTTATGATGGGGAAGAGTTGGCACATTATTGGTTTGTGTTGTGTGTTTGGGATAGAACACACCGATTCGTGGCACTGCTGTGCTATGTTTTCACTGAGGAAGAGAAGGTCAGGGTTGTACTCTCGTCGCCAGCTTCCACTATTGAAGGATGGAAGATGAAGGATGAATAGCAATTTGCTAACATGAATAAGAGATAATTGGTTTCAGCCCAAGATATAACAGCTTCTCCGTTTTCATCCTCATGCGAGTACCCCCAAACATCTGTGCTCAAATATCTGTGGCTGTGGCTGTTAAAATCCCCTATTACTACATTTGTCCTCCTGGAGTCAAAATTGCAAATTGGAAAAAAAAAGAGAACTTTTGGTTCTGTCTAAAGGAGGCTTGTACAGTGATGTGACCACATAGTTGCTTAGCTCCAAGGTGATAATTTCGAAGTTATTTTCCTGTGTATAATGGACGCTCTTGACTTGGATTTCTGGTCTGACAAAGAAATACCTCAAGTGCCATTGAGGTATTTCTGCAACTAATCATAACGGTATGGTAATCGTAATCGGGTACACTAGGTCGTCTCTGATGACTATCTCTGTGAGTTTCTTGATTGCACAAGATCTCCACTTCTCTTCATAGCATATTTCATTCAGCAGCTGTTCCTTAGATGCTGAAATGCCTTCGATATTGACTGAAATAACTTTCAGGCTTGGTTCTGTAAGGAACGTTTTGTTTGAATCGCATAGTGAGTGTTTCTGGACGGCTGACGTTCAATTCAGTACTGGAATTCAAATCCACGTACCTATGCAGGGGCACCACGAGCAGGAATCAGCATCACCCCAATGATAGGAGTCAGTCTGCGAGACAAACTTAGGTGCGTGGAAATCAGACGAATAAAAAAGGTAGTGGATGCAACAGAAAGAGTCGCACAACTTAAATGCGATGGGCACGAAATGCGGCAAGGCAACATCAAGATAGATGGCGACCTAGATTAATCGATTAGACAAACCAAGAGGAGTGCAAGAAGACCACAGGCAAGGACGACATAAAACGACATGCGGGGAGCAAATGGCTCAACTCGCGCAAGACAAAACCGCATGGAAAGAGATGGAAGAGGCGTATGTACATGCGTGGACAAAAGAACGCTGAAAAAAAATTACTATCTAGTTTACTCGAAGAAAATTTGTATTTCAGCAATTTTCAGCTAAAACAGACGAATGCTTTGTATATTGTAAATGAAAACTTTGTGGATTGTGTTTTTGGACATCATGATGAATCATTGGTTATTATATTTGAATATTTATTAACTTTTCGTGCTTTTGTTGTGGGGCGATGTTGGGGCGAACGTGGGGGATAATGAAACCGATGAAAAGAGATAAATGAAATAAATTCGGGTCTTTTCAGCGAACGGCGCGGCGTTTCGGTTCGTCTTTTCTCCGCGTCAGCGTGAGATAACCGGTTTGCAATAATAATTATTGTTGTTATTACTAAAAATTCGGACAACATTTTTAGTTAATTTCATCCTGCACAAAGGGAAATATTACCTTTTCCGCCTAACCGCATTTTCTATTTAATTATTACCTTCATTTATCATTTACACAATTTATGTTATGATTTCATCTCACAAGAGAAAACTGCAATATTGTTATATATTCCTATCTCTTTGCTAATTTTTGCGTCTATATCATTACGTCTATAGAATAAAGTTTACTCTTTGAACTAGAGAAAAAATAGTACTATCTAGACTACTTTCTAATTAAGTTCTTTGCTGTATCTAGACCCGAGGTTCACAGTGAACCCCCTGCTGCTACATTTTTACCAAATTCCAAATTTCTACCAAATCTCGTCAAAAATGTGTAAATTAGATCTAACGTCTGTCTAGTCTTGTCTGTCTAGTCTTGTCTGTCTAGTCTTGTCTGTCTAGTCTTGTCTGTCTAGTCTTGTCTGTCTAGTCTTGTCTGTCTAGTCTTGTCTGTCTAGTCTTGTCTGTCTAGTCTTGTCTGTCTAGTCTTGTCTGTCTAGTCTTGTCTGTCTAGTCTTGTCTGTCTAGTCTTGTCTGTCTAGTCTTGTCTGTCTAGTCTTGTCTGTCTAGTCTTGTCTGTCTAGTCTTGTCTGTCTAGTCTTGTCTGTCTAGTCTTGTCTGTCTAGTCTTGTCTGTCTAGTCTTGTCTGTCTAGTCTTGTCGGTCTAGTCTTGTCTGTCTAGTCTTGTCTGTCTAGTCTTGTCTGTCTAGTCTTGTCTGTCTAGTCTTGTCTGTCTAGTCTTGTCTGTCTAGTCTTGTCTGTCTAGTCTTGTCTGTCTAGTCTTGTCTGTCTAGTCTTGTCTGTCTAGTCTTGTCTGTCTAGTCTTGTCTGTCTAGTCTTGTCTGTCTAGTCTTGTCTGTCTAGTCTTGTCTGTCTAGTCTTGTCTGTCTAGTCTTGTCTGTCTAGTCTTGTATGTCTAGTCTTGTCTGTCTAGTCTTGTCTGTCTAGTCTTGTCTGTCTAGTCTTGTCTGTCTAGTCTTGTCTGTCTAGTCTTGTCTGTCTAGTCTTGTCTGTCTAGTCTTGTCTGTCTAGTCTTGTCTGTCTAGTCTTGTCTGTCTAGTCTTGTCTGTCTAGTCTTGTCTGTCTAGTCTTGTCTGTCTAGTCTTGTCTGTCTAGTCTTGTCTGTCTAGTCTTGTCTGTCTAGTCTTGTCTGTCTAGTCTTGTCTGTCTAGTCTTGTCTGTCTAGTCTTGTCTGTCTAGTCTTGTCTGTCTAGTCTTGTCTGTCTAGTCTTGTCTGTCTAGTCTTGTCTGTCTAGTCTTGTCTGTCTAGTCTTGTCTGTCTAGTCTTGTCTGTCTAGTCTTGTCTGTCTAGTCTTGTCTGTCTAGTCTTGTCTGTCTAGTCTTGTCTGTCTAGTCTTGTCTGTCTAGTCTTGTCTGTCTAGTCTTGTCTGTCTAGTCTTGTCTGTCTAGTCTTGTCTGTCTAGTCTTGTCTGTCTAGTCTTGTCTGTCTAGTCTTGTCTGTCTAGTCTTGTCTGTCTAGTCTTGTCTGTCTAGTCTTGTCTGTCTAGTCTTGTCTGTCTAGTCTTGTCTGTCTAGTCTTGTCTGTCTAGTCTTGTCTGTCTAGTCTTGTCTGTCTAGTCTTGTCTGTCTAGTCTTGTCTGTCTAGTCTTGTCTGTCTAGTCTTGTCTGTCTAGTCTTGTCTGTCTAGTCTTGTCTGTCTAGTCTTGTCTGTCTAGTCTTGTCTGTCTAGTCTTGTCTGTCTAGTCTTGTCTGTCTAGTCTTGTCTGTCTAGTCGTGTCTGTCTAGTCTTGTATGTCTAGTCTTGTCTGTCTAGTCTTGTCTGTCTAGTCTTGTCTGTCTAGTCTTGTCTGTCTAGTCTTGTCTGTCTAGTCTTGTCTGTCTAGTCTTGTCTGTCTAGTCTTGTCTGTCTAGTCTTGTCTGTCTAGTCTTGTCTGTCTAGTCTTGTCTGTCTAGTCTTGTCGGTCTAGTCTTGTCTGTCTAGTCTTGTCTGTCTAGTCTTGTCTGTCTAGTCTTGTCTGTCTAGTCTTGTCTGTCTAGTCTTGTCTGTCTAGTCTTGTCTGTCTAGTCTTGTCTGTCTAGTCTTGTCTGTCTAGTCTTGTCTGTCTAGTCTTGTCTGTCTAGTCTTGTCTGTCTAGTCTTGTCTGTCTAGTCTTGTCTGTCTAGTCTTGTCTGTCTAGTCTTGTCTGTCTAGTCTTGTCTGTCTAGTCTTGTCTGTCTAGTCTTGTCTGTCTGACAAAGTTGACGCGAATTTGCGTCGCGGCTCCAACCCTCAATTCGGTGTGGTAAAAATAAAAACAGTATATTTTCTTCTGTTTTATTTATTAAAATAGTATGTGTTTGGACTGTGTCTCACGTAATTCAAATTTGCCAGTTTGAAACAGGGCTGGTCTAATCACTTACCTGTTAGAGTCGCTCGCGTCTCCGCCACGTGTAGGTCGTCCTTCGGAGGCCTATTTTAAGGAAAAGAGGATAATAGGGATCCCTTAAGATTGTTGTCTTCCAGACGTTGAATGAACGTTTGGGCTCGTGATTGCACCCCTGGTTAACTTGCGCTATTAATTGCGTGCACGTGTCGGTCTTCGCACCTCGACTCCGTTCCGCTCGTTTCTCACACTCGAAGCATACTACCCGAATAATATAAATTCGCGAAGTTAATTGATAAATCGCGCGATTTCGGCCCGGGTCGATACACCTTTCTCCTTCTGTCCGAAATCGATTCAAATGTTGAATTAAAAATACAGATTCATTACAATTGACCGGAACAGTATGATTGCAAACTTAATAGAAGTAAAATTAAACATTAATAACGTTCCGTAACTTCAACAATGCAATTCAACAATTAACAAAATAGTCATAATTTGAATAGCAGGGATGTACTTGATGGATTGACAACAAATTATCAATATTTGGCTTCAGTTTTGTAAGGAATTACTGCAAATCTCCGCGTTCTGTGATGTTTAATCTGCTCCTTGTTTTAATAGGCTTGTAACGACATTAAAACTTTTTTCGACAAGGTATGGCGAGGGAAACGCTATCAAAAGTGTTCTCGCAATTTCCCAGGATATCTTTCGAGTATTTCTGCCTGCAGTAAAAATGTTTGATAGCCTTTTTTTAAATTCTACCTCCAGCTCCTCATTAGTGCTAATCTTGATTAGCTCCACTTAATACCACATTCGCCACTTCCGTTTCATCAAGTGAATTTATGATCCATGGTGGTATTTTCACCGTCAGGATATCTTTAATTATATGCCTCAAGTCTTCATCCATGGCATTTAAATGTTGAACGTATGTCGAAATATCCTCGTTAAGACATTCTGCCTATGACTGGAAGTTTGGAAACTGGGAGAATTCGCGCCGACAAATATTTTGCTTCTTAAATTTCAATTTTCCAAAAAAAAATTTTATTACATTTAGGTTTATCCAACTATAAGTTAATGCCATTAGATTTTTTCAATTTGTTTAATTTTAAATCTGGATCTGTACTTTCTAGAAACTCTAAAACTGATTCAAAAAGTGATTAAAATCTTGTTAAACATACACCTTTCGATAACCAGCGTACTTCAGTATGTAAGAGCAATGGTTAGAAGTCTTCATCATTTACATCGCACAATTGTGCAAATAAACGCTTTGCTTCTCATTTTGTTAATTGCTTTAATCACAAATTAAAGCGATTGGTGCAATTTATTACTGAAATTTTTCGCTACCAGGGTTTGTCCGTGGATGACACAGTGATTTGCAGATATCCCTGGTATATATTTTTTAATATGGCTTATAAACCCACGATATCGCCCGAACATAGCAGGATGGACCTGCAGCCACCGAAATAATGTTTGTAAATGGAATTGATTTTTTCTTTAAAAAATCACTCAGGACATTAAATATTAATTCGCTTTTAATATCCATCTCCAAAGATTTCGCGAATAGCAGCTCTTCATGTATTTCTTCGTCCATAACAAATCGAACATATGCCACAATGGTTCATTACCAGGTAAAGTTGACTTCTCCAGTTGAATAGAAAAATAAGTTGGTTGCAGATAATTAGACAAAAAGCTTTCAATATCAGAGCTCATTTCTTCAATACGCCTTTGTACAGTGTTGCTACTCAAAGGAATTCTTTTGAGGACGTCAAATGCAGGTTTATGCAGAACAGTTTTTAAAACTTCTCCTCTCAACAGCGGGTAAAATTAGCTGTTCAGCAATATTGTAAGATGCCCGCAAGCCATCATCGTTACTTTGAGACGTTGAAACGAACATACTGTGCACGGAGGGTCTCTTTTCATATTTTTCCTTCAATGTTTGAAAATATTTAAAATCTGTACCTATTTTATCAGGCTAACACCTTCTTAGATGCTCTTCGAGTTTCGATGGTTTCGTAGAGTCAATCAGTCAATTCAGAGTTAATTCAACATTTGAATAGATTTCGGCACCGATTAGCAGAAGGGGAAAGGTGTATCGACCAGGGCCGAAATCGCGCGATTTACTTATCAATTTACTTCGCGAATTTATATTATTCGGGAAGTATGTTGCGAGTGTGAGAAGCGTAAAGACGAGAATCGAAGCGCGAACCAAGCTGACCGACACACGCATTTTTAAGTTTAGCGTTTCAAGTCAAGTTAACCAAGGGTGTAATCACGAGCCTAAAGGGCTGAAGAGGCATCCAACGTCTGGAAGACACCGATTTTAAGGGCTCCCTCCACCCATTATACCCATTTCTTCCCTTAAAAAAGGCGCCGGAGGGATGATCCACACGTGGCGGAGACGCGAGCGACCCTAACAGGTAAGTGATTAGAGTAACCCTGTTTCAAACGGGAAAATTTGATTTTCGTGAAACACGGTCCAAACAACTGTATTGCATAAAAGTAATATGGATTATCGTTTGTCTGCCTTTAGTGGAGGAAACCCAATGGAAGAAACTAAATAAGCAGCACTGTACCGTCGACATTTCTTCTTAGATTTGGCCGTGTTTCGTATCAGTTACTTACCAGTAAAAAAATGTCTGTTTTATTAATCTTAAGGCGATTTTATGAGGATATGGCTATTTTAACAGAATAGAATCGGATTAATTAATTATTGCAATGAAAAAAGCAAAATGCCGACGGCAAAATAGATTTCAATTATTAAATCGAGAACCCACTGAGACTTAGCCATCTTATATAGTTGATCTTAGCGTGGTGCTGTAGCTTGAACTTTCTTCGGTAATTTTCACTGGAAGTAATTTAATTTAGTAAGTAACTGGCTGGTGAAATTGTTGTACCTTGCCTGACTGTGTATGTGATTGATTGATTTTGGATAAGTGTTCCCGCCGGGATGGAGGGGACGACTGTTGTAAGAAATGAAATTTCCTTTTCACCTAAGGAGATGGATAGATTTTTTTTATGGGTGATAAACAGCGGATAACCAGCAGTCGGGCAGCAAGTCAATCAACACTACTGTTCGGACCGTGTCTCTGTAAATTTCAAAATCTCCAAACAAAACACAGGCTGGTTGAATCACTTACCTGTGTGTGCTGCCAGCGTCTCCGCCACGTGGAATAGTCCTTCCGGCTCTTCTTCTAAGGGAGGAAATGGGAATAAAAGGGTAGAGGGATTCCCTTAAATCGGCGTCTTCGGGACGTCCGGCTCCGCTTCAGCACTTGGGGCTCGTGATCACCCGCTGGTTAGTTTGGATTGGAAATTCTAGAATACGCACATGTGCCAGTCGGCGTGGGTTTCACGTTTTTGCGTTATCGGCGTTCACACTCGCCGAGCGTACTTAGTCGACTCTACGCAGCGAACTGATTAATTTAATCAATTCGCGAGAAAGATTATTAATTCGCGCGACTTCGACACCGATCGATACACCTTTGCCTCTTCGAATGATTGGAGCCGAAGTTAATTCAAATATAACAATTTTAAAATCTGGATGCGTTAAATTGGCGCGAACAACTACCAAGGCGCGAGAAAACGCCAGAAGGAGTGCTCGCGCCAATTTTAATAAATCTGTATTTTTAATTCAACATTTGAATCGATTTGGGCACCGATTAACAGAAGGGGAAAGGTGTATCGACCTGGGCCGAAACCGCGCGATTTACTTATCAATTTCGTCGCGAATTTATATATTTGCGGGCAGTACGCTTTTAGTGTGCGAAACGTGTAGAACGAAATCGAAGCGTGAAGCCAAGTTCGACCGACACGTGCACACGTTATTCAGTTTAGCGTTTCAAGTCAAATTAACCAGGGGTGTGATCACGAGCCCAAAGGGCTGAAGCGGCATCCAACGTCTGGAAGACAACAATTTTAAGGAAATCCCTTCACTTACTATCCCCATTTCCTTCCTTAAAAAAGGCGCCGGAAGGACAGTCGGAGGAGCGAGCAGCCCAAACAGGTAAATGATTAGACCAGCCCTGTATTTTGATTGAAAATTACCTGGACATACTGTGGACGACCACCTGGACGTTTGACCGATCTCTACCTATGCGCTCCCTTGCGGACCTTAGTCTAGAATCATCCGAAGTTTACAGAAGTTATTTTATTGTACATATTGTTTGAATATAGTAGTTAAAACCATTTGTTGTGCTGTACTGGGCCAGAACCCGACTATCTCCCCCTGAGATATAACAACCCTCGCTACAACTGACGCCCAACTAGTGGAGCCCTAAGGGTAACAAGAAAATTTTTGTGAAAGTGAACAGTTTAGCATCCCAGAACTAACCATTGTGATACGCATAAGCCGCATCTAGTGACAACGAGGGTCATTGCGTCGTATCCGTGACAATATCTAGCACGTATAAACCGACAACATTCCGCCAAATACCAGGCAGAGATTGCGAACCATGGCACTGACAGCAGAACAGCTAGAAGTCATAATACAGCGAATCGTTCCAGCACCGACCGCCAAGCATTTCACTCATTGCCCGGCCCGGTTTAACGGAACCAGGAATCGAGAAGCTATCGAAGACTTCTTAGCAATCGCAGACGTCTTTAAGACGTCTGAAGGCATTTCCGGGGCAAACGCTGTCAAAGGATTAACTCTGCTCCTGGAAGGAATCGCATATACATGGTGGACCGGAATAAAAGATTCCATAGACACATGGGATGCCGCGCAAGGGGCAATTCAGAAAGAATTCGCGCCTAACCCACCTAATTACAGGCTATACCAGCAGGTGTTCTCCTCGCGCCAGGAAACACACATTCCTACCTGCCAGTTCGTTACGCAGAAAAAGTATCTGCTATCACAAGTGATCCCACCAGACTCGAAAGAGCGCCAAATTGATCTCATCTATGGTCTCTTGAGACTCAATGTCCGAGACCGAGTCCCTCGAAAAGCGATCACGAACTTCCAGACACTATTATGTGATGTCGAAGCCACGTTACAGGGAAGAACTAGTAGCCGAACCAAACACTCCGACATACAGGTATCGTCCAGAGGCAAACCTAGGACAAAATGCGCCTATTGTAAGAACATAGGTCATGGCATTAAGGAATGTCGCAAAAAGGACAAGGCAGATCGCAAATCAAAAGAAAACACACCTCCAAGCTTACAAGAAACCGTGAAATGCTACGGATGCGGCACACCCGGTGTATTCCGACGAAATTGCACAACATGCAGCAAACCTCAGCCTGATGTCACAGTAGCATTTAACTCAATCAACATCACAGTTAACGAGATGTCTGCCGTCGACATCACGATTTTTGGAAATCCAGGAACCGCTTTTCTGGACTGTGGTGCGCCTTGCCAGTCCCGAACTTTATAAACTCCTGAAGAAGCACGGAGTCAAATTCACTCAAACCATTGCCAGAGTAACTTTAGCCGACGGACAAACAGGAAATCGAGCAATCCAAACAGCCACTGTGCCAGTCACGCTGAAAACAAAGACCATACAAACACCCTTCGTATATACACAAGGAGGTCCCGACACAGTCACATTGTTAGGCGTGGACTTCGCGAAAGCTATAGGGCTAGTGGACTACTTCGCATGCAACACCTAGCACTTCCATAAAAACCAGCACGAAGTCTATCACTTCCTCTCGAAAGACCGAGACCTGTCTTGACCACCATCTAACATTGAAACGAATTTTCCCCGTGAGGACAACCCCCGCGTCGAAACCAACGAGATGATGGATTTCGAGGACTTGATGGAAAGCGACGCATGGTCCGATTTGACCCGCGATTACGAGCCATTACTCTCCTTTCTGTCCTCCACTTCACCACGAACCCGTCCTCCATCGATCCACATTCCCGAACGACCCCCTCATGGGCCATCCAAAGGAGAAATCTTCTCCAGAACCGATTTCTGGTGGGGTGACGCCACACATGCCATCGACTTGGCATACCTCGACGAACCAGGATCAACGACTTGTTTCCGTCTATAGATTTCGCAACCCTGGATCTGAGACCAATCAACGAAGGAAATGCGCTCTCGCCAGACCAGGTGCAGCAAATAAATAAGCTCCTGCACCAATTCAGGGACTGTTTCAACGAGCATGGGGCAGCTACCCCGTTCGCAAAACATCACATCGACACAGGAAAAAATCCCCCAATTTCTAGTCCCCCGTATCGTTTGTCCCCACAGAAGGCGAAGATTTTAGAGGAAGAAGTCCAAAAACTCTTGAACTTAGGCGTCGTAGAAGAATGCGACAGCGCATGGGCCTCTTCAGTGGTCCTTGTCCACAAACCAGGAGGAGGTATAAGGATGTGCGCGGACTTCAGAAAAATTAACGCTATTACTAAACCCGACGTATATCCGCGACTAGACGATTTGTTGCAATCAACGGGAGGTTCAGCATTCATATCTACTATGGACCTACGAGCCGGCTATTATCAAGTGCCAGTAAACCCGAAGGACCAGGACAAATCCGCATTGGTGACGCCATTTGAAATCTTGCGATTCACAAGACTTCCTTTTGGACTTCGAAACGCCCCGGCTACCTTCCAGAGGTTGATAAACCATTTTAAGGCCGGACTCGGCCACATTTCCCTACTCGCGTACCTGGATGATATAATCGTCTTATCGTCCTCAGCAGAAAGACATCTCTACGATCTAGAACAAGTCTTCACCCGTCTCAGAATGTACCGATTACGGATGAACCGAGAGAAATGTCATTTTGCCTGCCGCGAGGTAAAATACCTCGGACACATAGTTTCTACAAACGGAATCCGTACTAATCCCGAGAAAGAACGCGCCATACAGGACATGCCAGTTCCTAAGAATGCTCGTCAATTACAGTCCTTCTTACAAACATGCAGCTGGTACCAACAAAACGTCGCATATGAGAAACTAAAAGACGCTCTAACCGAGGCACCCATTCTAAAACAGGCCAATACATCAGGAGGTTACACACTGCGTACCGACGCAAGTAATTACGCCCTCGGAGCAGCTCTACTCTAGGGGGAGGAACCTGATGAGCACCCCATCGAGTACGCCAGCCGCCTACTCACCGTCGCTGAAGGAAACTACTAAACTACGGAGCGTGAAGCTCTCGCTATTGTCTGGGCGCTGCAGAGATTCCGAGCATATTTAGGAGATGCTCCCACGGTCATCATTACTGACCATCAACCGTTAAAATGGTTAATGACGTTGAAATACCCTAGTGGACGACTCCTCCGATGGGCACTGCAGCTCCAACCATTCAACATAACTATTAAATTCGCACCAGGGAAATCAATCGTTTTCGCGGACACACTATCACGACCGCCCCAACAAGCGGAGGACATGGAAGACTATCCGTTAGGAACAATTACAGTCGACCTCGCAACACAAACCTCTGCCGAGATCAGAGCAGGCCAACTAGGAGACCTGGAGGTAAAGAAAATAATTGATGTCCTAGAAAAAGGAACGTCAGAAGAATCCACCCCTTGGACATCCAGAGGTTACTTACTCAATCAACGAGGTACTATACCTTTACACCCAGGACGATGATTTCGAGGAGGCCCAACTGGTCGTTCAGAAACAGCAACAACAAGACCAAAGGAAGAAGTATGCAGACGCAAGACGACTACCGGCCCCACAGTACCAACCTGGAGATAAAATATGGGTCACCACGCACGCTCTCAGCCAAGCCAAGAAAGAGTACTCCAGCAAGTTTACGCCAAAAAGAGATGGCCCTTACGTCCTGATCAGTACCTGATTATTATCTGATCAAATCTGATTACAAGCTGATCAAACATGATTACTATCTGATCAAAGCTGATTACCTCATCCAACGGCGAGGAGGTGGAAGGTGGCAGTAATCAGGTTTGATAAGGTAATAATCAGGTTTAATGAGGCGGGAGGTGAATTTAGAACCTAGGATCTTGTATAAAACTAAATTGAAGCAACGCACGTGATTTTCGCCGATCCTGTACTAGACCCAGCGAGCGTCCTCCAGGCGGTGGGGCAAAGCGCACAGAATCGGCCAAACTCAACTGACGACGGTACATCAGGAACAGCATAGATGAGAACATTCACAGTTCGACGTGGGCGAACGCGGACAGGTGCCACGCGAGCAAGGTGACTTAAGAGGTCCTCGCTAACAAAAGACCCTGCAGCTACGAAGTCGCAAACCCCGCAAGTCCCACCACGGTGCTAGGCGTTTACCACACATCAGCCCTGAGCCCATGCCAGGAAGATCCCGACAAAGAGAAAGTCACTCCGGTTACCCCTCTAAGGAAACGAGGAAGACCCCGGAAAACGACCCAATAAAAACAAAACCCAGGCGTCGTGGTTTTGAGGGGGAGACTGTAACATAACAGCGCGCCCGCTTGGGCAGCACCACCGTCGCTACCCTGTCTACACGTCCCCTCCACGGAAACCACTTTAAACCACGAACCACCCAGCCACCCTCAGCGCACCCCCCTACTCAAGAAGAACTACTATAAAATCCGACGACATACCCTTAATCGTCACTTCAGTCAATCCGCTCTGACCAGTCAGCTCCCTTGTGGACGACCACCTAGACGTTTGACAGATCTCTACCTATGCGCTCCCTTGCGGACCTTAGTCTAGAATCATCCGAAGTTTACAGAAGTTATTTGATTGTACATATTTGTTTGAATATAGTTGTTAAACTCATTTGTTGTGCTTTACTGGACCAGAACCCGACTATCTCCCCCTGAGATATAGCAACCCCCGTTACAAATCTAAATATGTAAATATGTAAACAAATATAAATATCTACGTGACGAGCTCAGTGACAAACATCTTAATTTTAACTTCTTTGGCATTTAGTCAGTAGATACCATCCTATGGAAAGTATGCAGATTCATCCACATCAAAATTTCATCAAAAAATTATTATTTCAATAGGGAATATGCATGTTTTTTTTAATATTTTTAATTCACTGAAAAAAAAAATACAAATACTGCTTAAAGATGCTGTAATTAAGTTTAAAAAAATATTTAAAATAAAAAAAAAAATTTGGACTGTTTAAACGCCAAAATTTTCGCGCGGTCTTTTGATGACGTCAATTACCACTGACAGTTCAGACCATTGTTTACTACAGCTGTTTTCATTTTTAACTTTTTTGACGTTTGTTTTCTTACCAAAAAACTGCAATGGCATACAAATGTGAAAAATACGGACTTCTTAACATGGTATGTTGCGTCACTTTCGTTTTAACCAATGGTGTTGCGTTTTACAAATTTGAATATCCCTCGCTTAATTTGCTTTTGTTTATTAATTTTAAGTATTTAAAACGATATTAATTCACTCCTTTTCACTCCCACACAAGTGATTGTATCTCGTTTGTATATAGATCGTCCACGTAAATAAATTCCTCTCTAAACCGTGAGTGATACATTATTCTACTGTGTGTACCACCATACAGTTTTCGATTTTTGTAATAAATTTTTTTAAGACAGTTGGCGAGGTAGAGTAGTGTCGGTGGCAGGAGCAGATGACCGAGTCATTTGCGAATTGTTGGATGTGGCAGGGAGAAATGGACGGTAATGGAATGTCGTGACATAATATGTTGAATAGCAGGGCGGACAGGGAGTAAAGGCGTAAAGGCGAGAGACTGGGAATCGGACACTTTGACGCGGCACGAGCGGTGAGAGAGAAAGCTCTTTACTAGACGGACTAGTGATAGTGGGATTTGTAATGTGTGGAGTTTAGCTATCAGGCCGTCGTGCCACACAGTGCCGAAGGCACGGTGGATATCAAGAAAGAGGGTTATGGCGGAGTCTCGGTAGTTTAGCGTAATAGAGAGGTTGGACGTCAGGTTGAGAATGGAATGTTGATGTTGATTCATGAATCCACTTTGATGGTCGGGTATGACGTGATGGTCAAAAGGAACGAAGGCGATATTTTTTCGTTTTGCCTATCGTGCTGAGGAGGGCGATACGAGTCGACGAGTTTCGGGTTTTTTGGGGGTTTAGGAATCATTATTGTGTATACGGATTTCTTGGGCCGAGAGACAGGTGTTGAGTATGCAGACTAGGTAGTCAATTGCTGGGTCTGGTAGGTGTTTGAGGACAGTCCATGGAATACGGTTAGTTCAGTCTGCAGAGCCGTTGCGAGTGGTGGAGATGACATTGCGAACCTCGTAGGGGGTAATGGGCTGTACTAAGCGTTCATTTTCATTTTGGGTGGTCGGGGGGAACTCAAAAAACGGGGTTAAAAGTAGACGGCTGTACTGGTTTATGGTTTTCCTGTAGAATGGTTCGGTAAAGTGTGGGGAGTTTGATTGGTGGACGATGGGTCGCGAAAGCCTGGGCTTTATCTGTGGCATTTTTGAGGATTAAATCGTTTACCAAATGTGGATGGTTGGGTCGGCGAGACCGGCCGGTAAGAATGTTTATCTACGACCACTATTGTAAATGCCTATTATTGTACAGTTCGTGGACTATGTAAATATATCATAACACACACGCATGTAACAGTCCGCGAATAATGATAAGTTGTGATGATAACACACACGTGCGTTTGGTTTTTTTAAAAAATCTTTCGATGGCGAATTCTAGCTTGAAGGTGGTGTTTATAGTCAGGGGGTTGGCAAAGGCCACTGTAAAATTCGTTCCGTATGCTGAATGTAGGCATTTTTCCAAGACAGACGTGTTATTGTAGACGGTGGGAGAGTTGGTAGCGGCACGAATAGCATCTATTAGTGGAAGATGGTTGCTTGTGATGGAGGGGCCGATGAAGGCTGTATTTATACTCCATTTAGGTATCCGGGCTCGTTCAGCGGGGAATTGCTTTCTTCTCTCCGGTTGTAAACTATCCCTTTTTGGATTTTTATCGTTACTTGGATTACTGGGAAACAATCCTGTCATAAAACGTCCAACAGAATACCCGCTGGTGTATGAAAATCACCGAAAAATCTGGATTTTTTTTTGCTCCTTTAATTCGTTCTGTCTACATTGATTGGTAAAGCCTAGCGAACATTTTTGTTCTTTAATATCGAAACAAGAAAAAATTTCGTGGGGGAACAGCAATGGGGAACAGCAACAAAAATGGGGGACCATTACAAGATGTAATTAGGGCATCTTGTAATGGTCCCCCATTTTTGTTCACGCTAACGTAGACCCTTGTGGAATCTCCTGTGGACCTCTGGGGGTCTATCTGGACCACTTTGGGAATCACTGATCTAGACAGAGGCTTGAGATTTGCGTTGTGTATAGAAAGATGCCTAGAAGTCAGCTAGTGAAAACTGGAATTAGTTTTACATCGACTTTTAATTCCCAAGTCATCTATAATTTTATGAAACATACTCAATCTAAATTGCATACTCAACACCCAACACTCAATCTGCATACTCAACACCTGCCTCTCGGCCCAAGAAATCCGTATACACAATAATGATTCCTAAACCCCCAAAAAACCCGAAACTCGTCGACTCGTATCGCCCTCCTCAGCACGATAGGCAACACGAAAAAATATCGCCGAACGTCTTCGTTCCTTTTGCGAAAACCATCACGTCATACCCGACCATCAAAGTGGATTCATGAATCAACATCAACATTCCATTGTCAACCTGACGTCCAACCTCTCTATCACACTAAACTACCGAAACTCCGTCATAACCCTCTTTCTTGATATCCACCGTGCCTTCGGCACTGTGTGGCACGACGGCCTGATAGCTAAACTCCACACACACAAGACAAATTAGTTGTTACAGAGTTTAATACCATTTACACAATACACGTTATACAGTTTAATACCATTTTCTCCAAGCCATTTAAGGCTGCCCGATCTGATGGCATTTTCCCGGCAATACTGTAGAAAGGGATCGAAACCATAGCCCCCTACATTGCTGAAATATATATTGTCCAAAAGCTGGACAATAAGTCCAGTTTTTCACTGGCGTACATACCGCTGGAAAGAGACCAAGGTGATATTCATTCCTAAAGCAGGGCGCAGGCCTCAAGGCCTGGCAAAGTCCTACCGACCAATTACCCTCACTTCCTTCCTCCTGAAAACAATGGAAAAAATTGTGGACAATCACATACGGTGCGGACCTCTTAAAAGAAGTCCTCTCCATAAGCACCAATACACTTATCAGCCAGGCAAATCCACAGTGGACGCTCTAGACAAGATAACGAACACATTGGAGGTAGCAGTGGACTGCAAAGAAATTGCTGTAGGTATCTTTATAGATATAGAGGGAGCGTTTGACAACACAACCCGTTTATCAATGAAGAATGCAGCCACCAACAAAGGGATCGAAGACCCTATCATTGAGTGGATTCAAGACATGCTGACCAATCGTAAAATTACCGCCCCACTGGGGGGATCAACGAGGACGATAACCACAGAGAGAGGCTGCCCACAAGGGAGGTGTTATCGCCTCTGCTATGGTGCCTGGTCGTTGATGATCTCCTAGATGTGCTAACAAAGATCGGGTATAAGGCGGTTGGTTATGCAGACGATGTTGCCATCATAATAAGGGGTAAGTTTGGTAATGCAATCATGAACTTTGCACAGAGTGCACTTAACACCATCAACTGTTGAAGCAAGAAGGAGGGCCTTAGTGTCAACCCGAGCAAAACAGTAATGGTCCCTTTTACCAGAAAGAGGAAGCTGAACTTGAAAGCTGCGAGCAATGAAGGTCAGACGTTAGGGTTTTCCGAGGAGGTGAAATATCTAGGGGTAACCTTGGATAAGAAACCCACTTGGAACTCGCATCTGAACAAAACGCTCTTTCATCAACGCCTTTTGGATCTGCCGTAAGCTTTTTGGGAAAACACTAAAACTCAAAATGGTCCTATGGTCTTACACAGCAGTAGTAAGACCGATTATCACCTACGGTTCACTCGTATGGTGGAACAAAACAAAGGAAATAAAGACCCAAAACATGCTACAAAAGCTTCAACGGTTTGCGTGCTTGGGTATAACAGGAGCGATACAATCTACTCCAACCATAGCAATGGAAGTTCTGTTGGACCTACTCCAACTGCACAAACAGGTAGATAAAGAAGGTCTTCTCAGTGCTCTGAGAGTAAGGTGTACTTCGCCTAGTCAGAGACACATGAAAATAAGGGAATAAATCGCAGAGAAATTTCTCAAGCATCGCGGGGACGCAATGTCTACAGTATACGACTTTGACACAGCAGTTGAAGACAAAACGTCCGAAAACCTGAAAGACAAAGCGTCAATGTGGTAGCAAAAACTGCAAAGGGTACAGGAATTGGCATATACAGCCGGAGTCACAGGAAGTACACGGCATTGGGCCAGGCTCCCACGGTACTACAGGCTGAAATTATAGCCATTGAAAGATGCGCACAAATCTGCCTAAAGAATATGCCTAAATATCTTCAATTAAGAGATCTGAAAATAAGAGTATTATTGCAATTACAATATTGATTTATATGAGATAATCTTTGCAATTAAATAACCTAACTTAACTTTATGTAATATAACCTACTATTTATAAAGTTTCTATTTAATTTTTATTCAGTCGATCGCTTGCAGCTTGCAGCCTAATTCATTTATGGTAGATCGTCGATGCTATAAGTCTATGCGCCTCTTGTCTAGTTCATTTCGTCTAGTTTTTTGGTCTTTCGGACAGTTTTCTCGTGTGTACATTCGTTGCCTTCTAGTCTTGCTGAAACAGTAATTATGTAAAATACTACAAATAATAAGAATCAATATTAAAATCGCAAATTCTGCATGAAATCTTAATAAATTCTCCATTAAGTGAAAAAGAAAACACGTTTTGTAAATTTGAATATTTCGAAATCGGCGGAATGCAAATATTCGCGTGCGAATTAGCTAAACGTTTTTAATTTAACGAATACATTTCCTTCTGAAACGAAAAACAAAAAATTCTGGATTAGTTACAATCAACAGGATTTTTAATTACTCGCATTTCCCACGCCCACGTATTTTCTTCTCTCTCTCTCTCCGTACAAGAAGACAAGTTAATTATCAATTCTTCCCCGTTGCTGATGAAACGCACGATCTCCAATTAACATGCAAATTTTTTCTGCACAGAAAATGTATTTTCAAAAATATAAAATGCAAAACCGAAATTGCTTTATTAATGCTCAATCTTCAACCTCCGTGTATTCTTATTTATCTACAGTCTAAACAAGATTACAAATTCTTTTCGTTCTGCATAAACTTAATTTAAGACTAAAACTGAAAGCTAGAGAATTGCAACAAACTGGCTCATATATATTAAGACTTTTATTCAAAAACAAATTCATATATTCCCCACAAGACTAGACAGGCAAGAGATTTAGCTTAAAAATGAAACCAGGAACTTTGCATTGAAAACGAAACCGGGCGCGTGAATGTGCCGATTATCGATCATCCTGCAAACTTAGCACTTACCAGTTTTCAAAATCCAATCCTGACACTTGATATGTCTCGTTTAAGTTCTAATTAAATCGCATCGAGTTACAGATTACGAATGAACTTTACACCAGCTTATTTACAGATGCCACAATAATGCACAAACTATATATTTGCAACAAACGAAAACATAATCTGCTTAACCCTGTCGGCCTATTCTTACGATCGTCTCAGTCTGGTTTATGTTTATCACTCCAGTCCATATATTTATTAAAAGATATACGAATATGAAACTTTACACACACATATACGAACCTCTAAAGTTTAGATTACAGATGTTCCATATTTCCTCTATCAACGACACGAACAATATCACACGATATTCAAATTCCTCCCATACTCGGGCAAGCATGTCCTTCATAACTGATGTTATGGCAGTATGAATCCGGTTCTTCAACTCTTCCAAGTTCTGTGGGAGTGGTAGTACATAAACGTTGTACGTTTAAACGTTTAACGAAACCCCACAGGAAGAAGTCACAGGGTGTCAAATTATTATAATTGTCATTTAGATATTCACGCACTTGGCGACTCCAGACTTGAAAAATAAAGTTGTCTTCGTTTAACAAGCGGAAAGCTTGTCTTCGGAAATAAGTAGTTTTGTAACATAGCTAGATACTACTGACCTTTAACCGTGTTTCCATCAAAGAAGAATGATCCATAAACGGATGATCGTGATACATTGACTTTGGACGAAACTCGTACATGTTCAATGATTGCATGTGGGTTCTGTAATTCCCAAATTCGAACATTGTGTTTGTTTACCTAACCGCTAGCGGCTATTAATGGAAACTAGACTACATATTCGTTTCTCCAATAGCCGAGCCGATGCGCAGCGATCTATAGTTTAGACAAAATAATACATATATTCTGTAACACCCTGTATATCCAGCTTAGACCAGTGTTATCTATCTAGAATCTATCAGAACTAAAACTAAATTTATTCAGAACTAAAATTATTCAGAATCTATCTGAACTAAACCGGTTGAAAGCGTTCGAGATGTGGTGTTATCGCAGAATGTTTAGAATATCCTGGAAAGATAAAGTCACCAACAAACAGGTACTTGAAAAGGTAAAAAAAGAATGCGAAGTCGTGCTGACCATTAAGAAAAGGAAACTGGAGTATCTAGGCCATGTCATGAGAGGCCCCAAATATAGTCTTCTAAGACTTATTATGCAGGGAAAAATTAAAGGAACCAGGAGTATTGGTAGGCGTAGAGTATCCTGGCTGAAGAACCTGCGTGAGTAGTTCAGCTGTAGCAGCACGGAACTGTTCAGAGCAGCGGTGAACAGGATAAGAATAGTCATGATGGTGTCCAACCTCCGGTAGGAGAAGGACTGCAAGAAGAAGATCTATCTAGCTTAGTCTTTTATTTTGGGGGGGGGGGGGGGGTAGGGGAGTCGCCAGCACTAGCTGAATCGAATGGTCGATGGAATGCTCGCAGTATCCCTAGGCATCTCAAAAGCATTTTTTCAAGGGAGGGCTTTTTTAATATTACTTTCTACATCATCATCATAACCATCATCATATAGCTGCTTGTCTTGTCCAATGCTGGACATAAGCCTCTCTTAACCTAGACCATCTTGTTCGGTCTTGGGCATCCTGGATCCAGTTCGGAGAAGTACTTCTTAAATCGTCCGTCCATTGAGTCGGCGGTCGACCTCTGTTTCTATGTGCTTAGTGTCTGGGGCGCCATTCTAGTGTTCTCTTCGTCCATCTGTTGTCCGGCATTCTTCCGACGTGACCAGCCCAGTTCCATTTTAGGTGTGTGACTCTTTAAATTGCATCCGTAACTTTTGTTCATTTCTGAACATGTTGCAAATGTTACTCCTAATATGGACCTCGTTAAGTTATTCTTATTTTATTAACAGTTCTCTGTGTTAATGTTAGTGTTTCCGAGTGAGAGACCATATGTCAATACCGGAAGAACGCACTGGTCGAACACCTTTCTTTTGAGGCACATCGGTCTGTTTTAATGCGTGTCTCAGCTTACTGAAGGCAGGTCCGATCCTTCTGTTTAATTCGCAGATCTGATTATCTCATGTCCCAGGTATTATATATTCTTTCTACACTAGTTGTTTATTCGTTCTTCTTTCTTCCTCTACCTTTTTATCAACAATTTTCTTCAAGCTCTTTTCTACAACCTTCCAGTCTTCATCACTCCTCAGCATGAATGCCATCATGTTCCTGTTGTTTGAAGTCTCTCCTGTGTGTACCTCCATATCAAGTCTTTCGCTTGTCGCTTGGTATGTTCCACTGTGTCTGCCTCTGCATAGTAAGAGCCGTCTTACGATTGCTGCAGATGTGGTATCCTTGTGTAATGTGGTATCCTATCTCTCCATGTTTCCTCTTTGTCCACTTTATTATATCCGGGATGAGTTTTTTGGTCCACTCACCCTTATCTTATCTCATCTTGCAGTTTGCATCCTATTTCTTCTTTTAGTTTCTTCTTTTATTTATGCTGTAATTTGTCCATTTTGTTTTTTATGCGTACGGCATCATTCAATTCTATTGGCGGAACTTCAGCGATCACTTGAACTGCTGCAGTTGACGTGGTGCGGTATGTGCTACAATTCTTCAAATCAGTGATTTCCTATGAACACTTTCCATTATGTTGGTTTCGCTCCATATTGGCGCCCCATACAACTTTATCGAGTACACTACAGATGCAAGTATTTTCCTTTTTTTTTCCGGCAGCGTGGCAATTTTTTTCAAATTTTAACGTGCCAGATCTATTTTTACAATGTGATAGTGAAAATCAGTTACCGTATTAGTGTGAATATTTGACGTGTTTTGTGCGCCTTTTGAAATTACGGATAAATCAATCGACGGATTTTGATAAAACATTGTATGATTTGATATTCTCACGCGATCTCACAAGTTCCCAAATTTCAAAAGAGTAGCTTTGTAAATACGGCTTTTGTGAATTTTTGAAGTTTGTAAATTTTTCTGCGCCTTTTGCAATAACGGACAAACCAATCGACAGATTTTGATGAAACTTGGTATGATTTGACATTCTTGCGAAATCTCAGAAACTGCCAATTTTCAAAGTTGTAGCTTTGTAAATACGGCTTTTGTGAATTTTGAAGTTTGTAAATTTTTGTGTGCGTTTTACAATTACAGACAAAGCAATCGACGGATTTTGATGAAACTTAATATGATTTGAGTTTCTTACAAGGTCCCACAAATTGCTAAATTTCAAAATTGTAGCTTTGTAAATACGGCTTTCGTGAATTTTGAAAATTTTTGTGTGCCTTTTGAAATTATAGCCAAACTAATTCACGGATTTTGATAAAACGTGGTATGATTTGATATTCGTATGAGATCTCTTCTTCTTCTTATTGTGCCATATCCTCAGTGGACGTTGGCGATCAATATGGCCCATCGGATTCGATCCACAGCCGATCTGAACAAGTCAACCGATGTTCTTCCGGTCCATTGTCGCAGATTCTTCAACCAGGAGATCCGTCGTCTTCCCTGTGACCTCTTCCCCTCGATTTTTCGCTGCATGATGAGTTGAAGTAGCCTATATCTGTTGCTGTTTCTCATGATATGGCCAAAGTATGACAGTTTTCTGTGTTTGACTGTTGTGAGCAGTTCTCTGTCCTTCTGCATGCGTAGGAGTATGGTTTCGTTGCTAACATGGTATGTCCAGGAAACGCGAAGCATTCGACGATAGCACCATGCTTCGAAGGCCTCCAGTCGCTTACTAGTTGCCTCGGAGAGTGTCCATGCCTCCACTCCATACAAAAGCTTAGAGAAGACGTAGCATCTAAGTATGCGTGTTCGAAGATGGATGTTCAAGCGCATGTTACACAAAACATTCTTCATTTGGTTAAATGTAGAACGTGCCTTCTCTATGTTGATCTTTACTTCACGACTATGATCCCATTGGTCATTGAGGTTTACACCCAAGTACGATATTGATGGTACTCTCTGTAGTTGGGCCCCATTTACCAGGAATTGGGCATTAGACGCATTTTTGCTGACGATTAGAATTTTTGTCTTTGCCACAGTCAATCGCATATTAAGTGGTTCGCATGCCTCTACTACTTTATCAATCAGTCTCCGTAGTCCTTCGGCACTGTCGGCAATTAGTACAGAGTCGTCTGCATACCTTAAGTTATTAATTATTTCACCGTTTATCTTTATCCCAATCTGTTCTTCTTCGAGTGCATTCTTAAAAAGGTCGCAGAAAACCTATCGGTTAAACAGTAGCGTGGATAGTACGCAGCCCTGTCTGACACCTTGTTCTACTGGAAATTCCTTTGACATTATATTTTCCACACGAACACATGCTGTTTCTTGTCTGTACAGATTGTTGATTATTCGTGCATCTCTGAGATCTCACAAATTCCCAAATTGTAGCTTTGTAAATACGGCTTCCGTGAATTTTGCAAATTTGCAATTTTTTGCGTCTTTTGCAATTACGGACAAAGCAATCGACGGATTTTGATGAAACTTCGTATGAGTTAATATTCTTACAATATATCACATATTACAAACTTTGAAAGCTGTTGCTTTGCAAATCCGGCTTTGGTGAAATTTGGAAATACTTGTGCGCCTTTTTAATTACAGGCAAGCCAAATCCACGGATTTTGATGAAACGTAGTATGTTTCCCAAAAATTGCCAAATTTCAAAATTGTAGCTCTGTAAATACGGCTTTCGTGAATTTTTGAAATTTGTACATTTTTGTGCATCTTTTGCAATTACGGACAAATCAATCGACGGATTTTGATGAAACTTGGTATAATTTTATATTCTTGTGATATCTCACAAACTGCCAAATTTCAAACTTGTAGCTTTGTAATTACGGCTTTCGTGAATTTTGGAATTTTTTGTACGCCTTTTGAAATTACGGGAAAACCAATCGACGGATTTCGATAAAATGTGGTATGATTTGATATTCTTACGAGATTTCACAAATTACCAAATTTCAAAATTGCAGCTTTGGCGAATTTTTTAAATTTGAAAATTTTTATGGGCCTCTTGCAATTACGGGCAAACCAATCGACGGATTTTGAACACGTCTTATATTTTACACCATTGATGTGGCACAAAAGTAGATTGCGAAACTTAAAAATTTATTTTAAAAAAGATAAAAGTTTAACAAGTTTAGAGGGCATGCGTCAGAAGTACTTCGCGTGAACTTAAAATGGATTTCAAGTATTTTGGTATTTATTTTATCTTCTAGTGATGTCCCTGTTCGCCTGCAGGCGACTACAGCTAGGTCGTCCGCATATCCTACTAGGGTCACTCCCTCCGGCACCTCCACCTTTATTACGCTGTCGTAGTGAACGTTCCACAGCAGTGGACCGAGCCCTGTGGTACACTATCCATCTTAGGATATCAGTTTAAACAATTATCATCTATCCTGCTTAGACAGGTGTTATCTATCCAGCTTAGACTTGTGTTATCTAGCCAAGTTACTACTATTATCTATCTATTATCTATCTGGCTTACTATTATTATCTATCTAGATTTGACTAGTGTTTTAGGTTAGGTTAGGTTAGGTTTTTTACTATTATATTATACTATTATATTATATTATACTATTAGCTCAGACTATTATCATCTATCTTTCTTATACTTATGTTATCTAACCAGCTTAGACATATGTTATTTATCAAGCTTAGCCTTGTGCGTCTAACAGTACTGAATATTCATATTTTTTTCTGTCTAATGCTGTTTGTTTCTTGTGTCTGTAGTCCATACATATATACTTATTTGAACATTGTTTCTTTAGTTTCTAACAAGAGTGCATTGTAAATGCAATACCGAGCTTTTCTTGTTTATTAGTCTCAGAGATAATTGAAACCAGTGTACTAATAGGAGTTGTTGCACATGCTGATAACGATTGCTTTTACTTCGGCTGTAACGTGAGTACACTACAACCGTTTGCGTTTTGTCTTGTGTCCTTTTAAATCTATAGTCTAAATATTCTGTCTAATCTGGTTTGTTTATTCTTCTTCTTCTGTTGGCTTTATAACCAGCGGTGGGTTTTTGCCTCTACAACAATCTTCTTAAATCTTCTGTCCTTTCACCGGCTTTCTCTCTCCAATCCCTTACTCCCGTCTTTCTAAGACTTTCCTCCACGTCTCCGCCATCCATCTTTTCCTTGGCCTGCCTCTTTTTCTTCTTCCTACCCCCCGCCAGTTGTACATTTTCTTGGCTGGTCTGTCGTCATGCATTCTATACAGGCGACCCAGCCATGCTATTCTTTGAACTTTTACATATCTCACTATGTCCGCTATATCATTCGTATCCTCCAATTTCCATGCTCATTTAGGATCGGTCCGTAGATCTTTCTGAGGATCTTTCTTTCAAAGATGCGTAGCGCGTACCTCCTCTGCGGTGGTTAGGGTCCGGGCCTCGCATCCGTTCATTACTACTGGTCTTATGAGTGTTCGGTATATTTGAAGTTTGATTTTGTGACTCAATAACTTGGACTTCATCAGTTTTTGGTATCCGTAGTAGCATCGGTTTCCACTAAGTATTCGCGAGCTTGTTTCTTTAGCTATTACGTGTGTTCTGTTGATTTGTTTGTTTATTAAAACTTGGTTAATTAAATTAAAATATACAAAATATGCAGCAATAAATGTGTCGGTGTGTTGGCAATTTGCCGCGCGAAAATGTTTAGAATTCCTCGCGGCGGAAAATAATAAATAAAAGCGGGCAATTGGGATTCGAAAGCAATTTGAATTGCGAGTGAACTGAAGTTTCTGGCTCGGTGCGTTTCACTATTATCCTGCCATTTTTGTTTCCTCGCGAACTTTATTCAGCTTCTGCTCTCGCTACACCAAATTGTCTCTCCCTCTGCCTCATTCAATAGCGACAATTCTTGAAAACATGTTTTATATTAGAGCTTCAATCTATACCATCTGATAGGTACATAAACCAGTTACAAACTAAGATAACATTAAACGAATTGCTTGCCGATAGTACAGTGTCTAGTAGGCATATTGGTCCAAATAGACCCAGAAACCTAGCTGTAATTGGTGTTAATTATTAATATATTTGTCTTCTAGTACAAATGCGGCGAGATTCGCTCCCGAGATCAAACTAGATTCTTGTCACATTAATTCTGAATGTCTTAGGTTCAGACATTCAGGATTACTATGTTAAGAATCTAGCGGTCCCGGGTTCGATCCCGGGAGTGAATGTCGCCGAATTTGTACTAAAAGACAAATATAGTATTAATTAACGCCAATTACAGCTAGATTTCTGGGTCTATTTGGACCAATATGCCTACTAGACACTATACTGTACAAATGTGGCGAACCCGGCAAACTCTAGATTACTAGACTAGACTAGACAAACTCTACATTGGGACCTCAAGATTCTTGTCATAGTAATCCTGAATGTCTTAGGTTCAGACATTCAGGATTACTATGACAAGAATCTAGAGGCCCCGGGTTCGATCCCGGGAGCGAATGTCGCCGCGTTTGTACTAGAAGACAAACATATAATTAATTAACCTGTCTTACCTTTCTGTTTGGCTTGCCTTTCTACTTTCGATAAACACGTCCATCAAGTCATTGCACTCCAGAATATGTTTTAATAACATGAATATAATTCCGGTCCGTATTTAATATTAAATTCGATAATTAAATGTTTTGTTATTGAATGTAGAGAAATATATAAATTGGCAAATATTTAGCGAAACGAAACAATTGTAATCTCTGGCAGCATTATTCGCGATAACAATGGCCGCTCGTATAAATTATATCCAACAATTTCAATTATAAAGTGTGTCACCCATCGCATTATATTATTTACATAATTCGTTTGAAACTATCACACTCGCCCAGCTATCAATCGATATTAATTTATTTTATCGTTCGATCCATAAACTAAGCCACATGCAAATAATTAATTCACATTTAATTTGTGACATTATTTAAGGAATTTTTATTTAAAATATTAATTAATAATAATGTTTCAAATTTCCGATAACTTTGAATAAAAAAAAATTCCGATAACTTTGTGCGAATTTCTATCTTGTTTACCTGTATGTAAAGTAAGTACCTATTTCTATGCAAGCTTTTTTAAAAAATATAAATTTTTTTTAAAAAGACTTGCATAGATAAACAAGATAGAAATTCGCACAAACTAATCGAACATTTTTGTTCAATTCCATGCGAAAATATAATAATTCCTGTTGGTAATTTCCTGCAAATCGGCGTACTTTTCCAGTGCGCGGTCCCAAACCAGACAGTCATAAATCTTTGATTCGCCGCTGTTAATGAAATTACCAACCAGAGAAAGAAATGTTTTCATCGTGGGCCGTAAATCGCCGCGCCGAATATTTCGCATTATTAAAAATAAGATTGCGCCGAAAACGAGGCGATTTATAGTTGCGTTTCGGATCGAATTCCGCAGTTTAATTAAACGGCGAATTAAACTCGAACGCAATTTTACGGTTTAACAAATGGAAAATGTTTATTTACAGAAATTACTTTAATTCTAATTTATTTTAGGAATTGGCTTTCCAGAGCTTCACACTAAACTAAACAGACAAAAGTAGACAAGATTGTACAGACAGGGATTCACAGACAAGACTAAACAGACAAAACAGACCAAGACTAGACAGACAAGACTAGACATACAAGACTAGACAGACAAGACTGGACAGACAGAACTAGACAGACAAGATTAGACAGGGAAGACTAGACAGACAAAATTAGATAGACAATACTAGACAGGAAAGACTAAACAGACAAGACTAGACAGGGAAGACTCGACAGACAAGACTAGACATACAAGACTAAACAGATCAGACTAGACAGACAAGCCTAGACAGACAGGACTAGGCCGACAAGATTAGACAGGGCAGACAAGACAGATAAGACTAGACAAACAAGGCTAGACAGACAATAATAGACAGACAAGACTAGACAGACAAGACTAGACAGACAAGACCAGACAGACAAGACTAGACAGACAAGACTAGACAGACAAGACTAGACAGACAAGACTAGACAGACAAGACTAGACAGACAAGACTAGACAGACAAGACTAGACAGACAAGACTAGACAGACAAGACTAGACAGACAAGACTAGACAGACAAGACTAGACAGACAAGACTAGACAGACAAGACTAGACAGACAAGACTAGACAGACAAGACTAGACAGACAAGACTAGACAGACAAGACTAGACAGACAAGACTAGACAGACAAGACTAGACAGACAAGACTAGACAGACAAGACTAGACAGACAAGACTAGACAGACAAGACTAGACAGACAAGACTAGACAGACAAGACTAGACAGACAAGACTAGACAGACAAGACTAGACAGACAAGACTAGACAGACAAGACTAGACAGACAAGACTAGACAGACAAGACTAGACAGACAAGACTAGACAGACAAGACTAGACAGACAAGACTAGACAGACAAGACTAGACAGACAAGACTAGACAGACAAGACTAGACAGACAAGACTAGACAGACAAGACTAGACAGACAAGACTAGACAGACAAGACTAGACAGACAAGACTAGACAGACAAGACTAGACAGACAAGACTAGACAGACAAGACTAGACAGACAAGACTAGACAGACAAGACTAGACAGACAAGACTAGACAGACAAGACTAGACAGACAAGACTAGACAGACAAGACTAGACAGACAAGACTAGACAGACAAGACTAGACAGACAAGACTAGACAGACAAGACTAGACAGACAAGACTAGACAGACAAGACTAGACAGACAAGACTAGACAGACAAGACTAGACAGACAAGACTAGACAGACAAAACTAGACAGACAACACTAGACAGACAAGACTAGACAGACAAGACTAGACAGACAAGACTAGACAGACAAGACTAGACAGACAAGACTAGACAGACAAGACTAGACAGACAAGACTAGACAGACAAGACTAGATAGACAAGATTAGACAGACAAGATTAGAGAGACAAGACTAGACAGACAAGACTAGACAGATAAGATTAGACAGACAAGACTAGATAGACAAGCCTAGACATACAAGCCTAGACAGACAAGACTAGACAGACAATACTAGTCAGCCAAGACTAGACAGTCAAGACTAAACAGACAAGACTAAACATACAAGACTAGACAGACCAGACTGGACAGATAAGCCGAGATAAACAAGACTAGATAGACAAGACTAGATAGACAAGACTAGACCGACAAGACTAGACAGCCAAGACTAGACAGACAAGACTAGACACACAAGACAAGACAGAAAACACTAACAGGCAGACTGGAGTAGACCGGTAAGAAACACAAGACTAGACAGACAAGACCATTGTCGTCGTTAGAGCGGTACTGCTCCGACCTTCGCATTATATCCGCAAGTGTTCTCACTTTTGGTGTTGCATGGGTTCTGTCTGCCCATTTGTTTCAGGTGTCCACCTAGGGCAATCGAAGATGCATTTTCTCACAATAGGCACACAAGCCGTCCGAGTCTCTGCCTAAACCGTGCAGGTATTGTCTGAAGTACCCATGGCTGGATAGTAATTGTGTCAGGTAGTAACCCACTTCTCCACATTTTATAGACTAGGGATTAACAGTCAGGTCTATTCTCCTTTATTTGAATTGCTCGAAAGTTGTTGCCAGCTGTGTGTACAGTTGGGACCTCGCAGTCTTCTTTCGTAGATTTCTGACTTCAGACTGGTCAATGTTTTTTGTGTTGTGCAATACGCCTTCTTCTTTCTCTAGAAGCTGTATTAGTGGTATCCTTTCTATTACAAGAGCCGCGTTTCCTGTATGCACTTCTCGCCCTAAATTTCATCTTCCTTTGAATTTAGGCCAACTATTGTCTTGCAGCAGACTTTTCCATAGCCTTGTTCCATGCTGAGGAACTGGGGAACTTTGCGGTGTCACAGCATAATGGAGTGGACCACTGTGCATAACACTGCTGCTCTATGATCCTCCCACCTTTGGCATGACTTCAAAGCAGCGCACGGCTTTGAAGGCCTTTGCCATTGTTCTCGCAATATGTTGTTTAAAAGACATTGGTCTATAGTCCTATTCCCAAGTATTTTATACCTTTCCTGGGTATGATTGTTAAGTATTCTATTATGAACACGATGGTGCCTATTTTTCTCCTTCTTGTTAGTAATAAAGCTTCGGTAATTCCTAGAGTGAGCAAATTTTTTTTTCGGTCCATTCACGTTGCCAATAGTTTAATTGTCGTGGCTCCTCTATCCATTACTTGTTTTTCGATTTAACCCGTCCTGATGAGAGCCCCATCATCGGCAAAGCTTAATGTATAACGCCCTTTGGTAACTTCAGCCTTACAACACCATCGTACAGAATCTTCCACAGGTTGGGTCCCAACACTGAGCCTTGTGGCACTATATTGTAAACTTCTCTTTACGTACCTTTCGCCTCCATCCAGCTTGTCAAGGCTAGATAGACAAGACAAAACAGATAAAACTTTTTTCCTTTTGAGGGGATATAGCCAGCACGATAACTTGTCAAGTGAATCACGAACTTTTGGAATTGCACCGCTATAAACATTTCCTCAAGATGTCACTGCATATGTTTCAAAAGCTTGACCATCCCTACGCCCCACACTCACATTGGTGTTCAAGGGATCTGTATCACTTATCTCTATCTCTATCCACTATCTCTATCCTCTGTATCTCTATCCACTTCCTATTTCGCTCTTTCGTGCTTCTCTTTTCCACTGATTATTTTGCTGAACATTTCCTTGGAGTACGCCCAATCGGCAGGCGATCTCCGCATTATGTTCACCAATATTGTCGCTTCCCGTTCGGATACTGTAGACAGACAAGATTAGACAAAAAAAACTAGACAGACAAGACTAGATGGACAAGGCTAGACAGAAAAGGCTAGTCACCCAAGACTAGACAGATACAACTAGACAGACAACACTAGACAGACAAAACTAGAGAGACAGGACTAGACGGACAGGGCTAAGCAGACAAGGCTAGATGGACAAGATTAGACAGACTAGACTAGATAGACAATCAATATTACACAGACAAACCTAGACAGACAAGACTTAATAGAGAATACTAGACAGACAAGACTAAACAGACGAGACTAGTCAGACCAGACTAGATAAACAAAACACACAAAACTAGACAGAAAAGACTAGACAAACAAGACTTAGCAAACAAAATTAGACAGACAAGGCTCGACCGACAAGACTAGATACACTAGACAGACTAGACAGATAGGACTGGATAGACAAGACTAGACAGAGAAGACTAGACAGACAAGACTAGACAGACAAGACTAGACAGACAAGACTAGACAGACAAGACTAGACAGACAAGACTAGACAGACAAGACTAGACAGACAAGACTAGACAGACAAGACTAGACAGAGAAGACTAGACAGACAAGACTAGACAGACAAGACTAGACAGACAAGACTAGACAGACAAGACTAGACAGACAAGACTAGACAGACAAGACTAGACAGACAAGACTAGACAGACAAGACTAGACAGACAAGACTAGACAGACAAGACTAGACAGACAAGACTAGACAGACAAGACTAGACAGACAAGACTAGACAGACAAGACTAGACAGACAAGACTAGACAGACAAGACTAGACAGACAAGACTAGACAGACAAGACTAGACAGACAAGACTAGACAGACAAGACTAGACAGACAAGACTAGACAGACAAGACTAGACAGACAAGACTAGACAGACAAGACTAGACAGAGAAGACTAGACAGACAAGACTAGACAGACAAGACTAGACAGACAAGACTAGACAGATAAGACTAGACAGACAAGACTAGACAGACAAGACTAGACAGACAAGACTAGACAGATAAGACTAGACAGACAAGACTTTACAGACCAAACTAGACAGACCAAACTACTCAGACAAGAGTAGACAGGCAAGACTAAACAGACAGGACTAGACAGACAAGACTAGACAGACAAGACTAGACAGACAAGACTAGACAGACAAGACTAGACAGAGAAGACTAGACAGACAAGACTAGACAGACAAGACTAGACAGACAAGACTAGACAGACAAGACTAGACAGACAAGACTAGACAGATAAGACTAGACAGACAAGACTAGACAGACAAGACTAGACAGACAAGACTTTACAGACCAAACTAGACAGACCAAACTACTCAGACAAGAGTAGACAGGCAAGACTAAACAGACAGGACTAGACAGGCAGCACGATACAAATGATGAGTCAGACAAGACTAGACAAACAAGACTAGACTGAAAAGACTAGGTAGACTAGACTAAATGAACAAGGCTAGGCAGACAAGACTAAACAGACAAAACTAGACAAACAAGACTATTATTATTATTAAAACCTTTTATTGGCATATATACAAAATATATTAAAATATATTACATACTATACATATATTACCTACACTTTATATACTAAAGGAATAGGTTCTTCCTTTTTGCCTATTTGCTCTTTCCACTTTTTCACCCTCCTTAACAATTCCAAACCAATTCCACTTTCATCCATACACTTCTTCCATTCTTGTCCTAGCCTTTTCTCCTGTTCCTTCCATTCATTCCTTGTACATTCTTCTATCCAATGTTCCCATCTATCCTCTCCAGCCCCACAAACTGTGCACTTCCGATATTCTTCACTCATCCAATATTTCCTACCACGCTCTTCACTTCCACACCTAAACCTTGCCAGTATGACCTGCGTGTCTGCCTCTTTCGTTGAGTATAAATAGGTAGGTAAACGACCAAGCACCTGAATCTTTGCATATTCTTTGAAAAATCTACTGTTTGCAATTTGGTCTTGGCGTTCCTGTAACTCTACCTCTACTAATCGCTCACCTAGCATTTCCACCCAGTTTGCCCCTTCCCTCTTAAGTTTTTCTAGTCCCTCGCCAGATATCCCTGCTCTTTCATATAATTTCCTTTTATTCATTCCCCACGCATTCCCATTCTTCCCTCTTTCACCCTCCTGATTTGCCATTCTAAATACCTCTTTTATTATTCTTTCATCCCCCATTTCACTCACCTTGTATTCATATCTTATCACCCTGTTTGCCGCTAAAACGGCCACCTTGTGGGCATTCACCTCTTGCAGAACTATGTAGCCTGGTGTCGATTTGTCTAACTTTAGGAATTTCTTGTAGAAGTTTTGTTGAACCCTCTCTATCTTCTCTTCCTCTCTAATCCCCCATACTTCCGAACCATAGGTCAAAACACTTCTCACACACACTTTCCATATTACCTCCGCAGCCCTAAAGTTCCCTTCAAAACTAGATCTCCATCCCTTCCACATGCGTTCTGCCGCCACCCACGCTTTTTTTGACACATAATCCACATGCTCCCTATTAGTGCACCCAGTTCCAAACACATATCCTAAATACCTAAACTTTTGCACCTCCTCAATTTCCTTTCCTAGCCATTCGAAACGTTCTTTCCTATATTTACCTCCCCTTTTAAAACGCATCCATTTAGTTTTTCCCACGTTTACATTTAGCTCTCTCTTTTTAAAATAACCTCTCAGCCTTTCAATCAACTCCTTCATTTCTCCTGCGGTTTTAGCGAACACTACCATATCGTCCGCGTAGGCTAAGCTCCACACTTTCTTTCTCCCTATAACCACGCCTCCAGCTTGGCCATCTGTCAACACTTTCTCCATGTCAGCCACATAGAGATTAAAAAGTGTAGGACTCAACGGGCATCCCTGCCTCAGACCCTTTCTTACTTCGAAATACTCAGATTCACACCCATTCACTCTAATCTTACATACTGTTTCCTTATATAACTCTCTAACATTCCTTATCACACTCTCTGAGATTCCCTTTTTTCCCAAGCACTCTACCAACTTCCCTCGATCTACCGAATCATACGCCGCCTTTAGGTCAATGAAAAGAGCAAACAGGCTCCCTCTGCTTATTTCTTGATCAATTATGTAGCGCAGGGTTACTAAATGCTCTATCGTACTCCGTCCCTCTCTGAAACCAGCTTGCACCTCTGGCACTAGATGCTTCTCCTCTATCTCTCTCCTCAACCTCTCGTCCAAGATTTTGGTGAAAACAAGACTAGTCAGACAAGATTAGACAGAAAAGTCTAAATCGATATCACTAGACAGACAAATCAAGACCGACAAGACAAGACGGACAAAATTAGACAGACACGACTCGACAGACAACACTAGACAGACAAGACTCGGTAGACTAGACAGACAAGATTAGACAGAAAAAACTAAATAAACATGACTACACAGACAAGACTAGATAGACATGAACACAAGGCTGGCGATAAATGTGCGATAGAACACTAGAAGCCCATAAATGTCTTATCAGTGTTTTCTAAGGTTTTTGAGAGAATCATTTACTCAAGAATAGTATCGTTCTTAGATAAATAATAAGTCGTCAACAACATGGTTTTGTGAAGGGCAGAGGTATTGAAACTGCCTGTTATCAGTTAGTATTGATAATCTTGAATCCCGAAGGATCCCGGTAGGAGTTCTTATGGACCTATCTAAGGCCAGTGATATGGTTGACCATAATATATTGTTAATAAAACTTTTAAAATATGGCATAAGGAGGGTCACGCTTAATTTGATCAAATCTTTCCTAGCAAATAGAACACAAGTCACTAGGGTTTATATTCCGCACGGATTTGTGCAATCCCCCCATGTACGATCAACACAGGGAACCACAAGGAATACAAGGGAACACGATTGGACTCTTGTTATTTTCACTATTTATAAATGATTTACATTCGAAATTAATTCACCCCACATAATGATTGGGATCGATATTCGGATATCGATCGATATCTTATGCGGACGACATCCTTGTTTTACTAAATAAGACCATGAATGATATTATTACGAATGTAAATAGTGTCATTGAATCTTTGACGTCATAGTTTTGATCTAGTAGACTGATATTAAAGAAAGAGAATACACAGTCAATATTTTTTAAGACAAAGCGTAATTCATTATTGTACCTCGAGGAATTGGCAATCGACAACGAACGCGTGTTGGTTCAAGAATCCGCTAAGTTGCTTGGTATTCATTTGGACCAGTCTCTAGACTCGATCAGTGATATAACCTTTGTGACTGGGAAGCTAAACAAGGCTGTTTTCGCATTGAGATCCCTCCAGCGATATGTAGATAATGATGTGCTTCGGTTAGTGTATTTCGCCAATTTCCACAGCAATCTTAGGTTTGGTATCATGTTGTGCGGAAATTCAACTGTATTCAGGATTCAAAAACAAGCCCTCCGGATACTAAATATCTTATTCTAACACGAATCTTTCATGATACTCCAGGTGAGATGCTTTTCCAAGAACAAACCTAGGATTCTCTAGCTTTCTAGGTTACCTAGAAACAAATATAAAATTTCTACGTTTGTTCTTGGTAGAGTATCACCTAGAATATCATGGCAGATTACATTATAAAGAAAGTAAATGTATAGACTCAAATCTGTTTAATCCGCTTCATAAAATCAGTGTTATCATATGTGATATTGGTATGGGGAGCTTCCACACAGCTGAAAAGGTTATTTATGGCGAAGAAAATGGTTGGAAGGAAAAAAGAAGGCAATCTTGCAAACCTTACAATACCAGAATCTGCCTAAAACTATATACACCGACAATCAACCTAACTTCTTTTATATTTATTTACTTTACCACATTAAATACATATTGTGATTGTGGAGTTACAATAGACAATAGTTACTTATTACAATAGTTACAATAGACACGTTAATACATTAATACATTAAATATTACAAAAATGCAACTACTACAAATTACAGTAGATACTATATTATCAACGTTATGATAGCAAAATGATACAAATTATTTTTCCAGAAATTCAGGTATTGAATAATATGCTCCTTGAGCAAGGATACATTTTACATCTCTTTAAAATTGCTTAAAGTTCTTTGTTTTTATTTCGTTGTCCAGCTTGTTAAATAATTCAATTCCTGTATTAAAGAAGGACTTCTCAAGTAAGGCCGTGTTATGTTTTGGAAACGATAGCAGAGAGCCATGTCTTGCATGGTGATCATGGTGTTTCGCTAAGGTGTTAAATTTTCTTATATGATATTTTGTATAACACAGCACTTGAGGATAATGTAATTATATTGTACTTTTTAAAAAATATTTACAACTTTGCCCTCCTTTTAAACCAAACATAAGGCTAACAACTCTTTTCTGCAAAATAAAACATCTATTGACGGTAGCGGTTTGACCCCAAAAGTAACACGTGTAGAGATAGATGAGAATATACCAGTGCACACTAATTACTGATTCTTTGTTAAACGACTTTTTAATTTGTAAAATTGCGAAGTAAGCACTTCCCAGTTTTTTGCAAACATGGTCGATGTGATGTGACCAACTAGAAGTAGAGTCTATCCGTATCCCCAAAAAGTTGGTATACGTTTCGATTTTATGGTTTTTGCCATCAATACTGCGTTGAAAACGCATTGGAATTTTAGTAAATACAAACAGTCTTATCCGTATTCAATATACTATGATTTGATAGGCACCACGCATTCACCTCATCAACAACTATCCCAACTCTGCTTTCAAGCTCTTCTATACTGTTCCCAGAGACAGCCATATTCACGTCATCTGCAAACAGTATACTTTCCGCACTTACATAAAGTGGAAGATCGTTAAGGAACAGCAGAAATATAAGCGGCTCTAAAACAGATCCCTGAGGCACACATATAGTTATATTATTGCTATTAGATTTGTAGTTAATTGTATTGTGTATGTACAACCAACTTTCTTCCTGTAAGGAAGGATTTCATCAACCTTGCAAAAGTCCTTCGAAAACTATAGTTTTCTAATTTAGCTGACGGTGTCAAAGGCCTTGGACAGGTCAAAGAATAGACCCATTATATGTTTACCTGTGTCAAGTTCTTTAATAATATATTTAGCTAAGTTGATCGTGGCTGTTTCAACTGATCTGTGAGCTTCGAGCTCACAGATCAGTTCATCAGATCAGACCCATGTTGACAATTGCTGATCAAATGATATTTTTCTTGAAGAAAAGATACAAATAAAATTGGTGAAACCATCCTACGTTATAAAAAATCATAAAAACTTAAAACAAACGGAACACAGCCTGAATATATAAATATATTCAGCCTTTCCGGAGCTCTATAACTCTTTTTTCTCTAGTCTTTTTAGGACTACCAAAACAAATCTCATGTGACATTACCACATCCAGCCGAAATCACCACATGTCTAGTTTAGTAATGGCTCGTCACTAAACGAGTAACGAGCCGTCACTGTGTTCAAAGGGGTCAAAAAATGATGATTTTTTTGAACAAATTTTTAAAATATCTGCAAGTGTTGCATCATCACGAAATTACTCTCAATCGATTTGGAAAAGATTAAATTACATGCTAAAAATAATTTCAACCATCTACCACCTCCGAGGGCGGCTGGATCGAGTTTTTAAATTTTTCTTGCATATTCACCTACAACTCGGACAATTTTCGTCGGACGGACCTGCCACCGGCACCAGCGTGTCCGGGACGCCGCCACACGTCCGACTTTTAGAGATTTTTACTTAATTTTTCTGCCAGAAACTCAACATTTTCTTGCAAAAATTTCGTCATTTTTGGACGCCTAAGTGACGCGATCCGGAAGTCGAATCGAAAATCGCCGTACGTGGGGTCGTTCGTCTTTTCTTTGGCTACAAGAATCTGTTGCAACGACGCCCCCGGACCAAGGGGGCCTTTTAGTCGGAGGACCCGGATTCGTAGAAAAATAACGAATAACGTCGCCGATAAAAGTCGCGCAGCGACGAGAGTGGTGTCGGAAGACGTGTGTCCAAGTCTACCAGAATCCTTGCGTGAATTTAATTTTCCCCGGGCATCTTCGCCGTGACCTCCGAAAAAGTGGTAATTTTTTTTGTGCAAAATTTTGGAGTCCGTGTGGGGAAGCGTTCACCCTGAATCGCTAGGTCTAGACGGAATCGTAAATTTCGATCAATTCTGAGGCGACTGACGTGTGGCGTTTCCCGAATTTCAACCGCACCACGTGGGTTTTTGAAAAGGTCAAATTTGACTTCTTTGTGTCGCCGGAGGCGGCAGATTTTGGGTATTTTAACCGCGCGTCTTTGACGGTTTAACTGAGAATGTCCGTCCGTACGTTGCGCATCTCCGGGTTTCGTCCTCCGTCTTGCTGCGTCCCTCCATGTGGTCGAAACACCCCCTCCCCCCCTCCCGAAAATCGACGTTTATTGCGGAAACGGTCCGACGGAAGCGGCGGGGACGGCGCAAAACGGGATTGTACATTTTTCGGGTGTAGAACCGAGAGCCCCGTCGAGCGGTACCGTTCTCGCGACTCGAATCCCCCACGTTCGGACGCACCAGACCGAGACATAAAATCATTAATTTTTTACCTTCGAGGCGCATATTTCGCCAAATCTCGAAAACTCTTCACGGGCGCTTTAGCCGCCGCAGCGCTACATTTTCTGAGCCCTCGCTCGCCGTCCTGCGACGTCGCGTTCACCTGGTGCATGAGAAAATGAAACTTTTTTTTTGCAAATTTTCCCATCACTTCCAAGGATGTATCAAGCACTTATGATGACGTATCAAGCACAATGACGTTCCAAGCACTTATTTAAAGGGTTCCAGGTGGCCGGCCGGATTCGTTCTCTTCAGAACACTTGCCCGCAGCCATTCCGGCAAAATTTTTAAACTGCGACGACTTTTTCAAAATCTGTGGCAGTTTAAGGAGGAAAATTCTCAAAAAATGAAAAAAACCAGTGGCGTTTCGCCGCGGTACATAGAACATCCGAACCGATTGACGGATCAGAACGGGACTGGCGCCGTTCGATCGGGCATAGAACCTATTAGTTTGTTTGGGAATTTAATCCAGATCGCGACTAAGATGGCGCCGCGACGCCATAAAAACACGTTTTTTGGACGTCCAGGAAAACTCCTAAGGAACCGTGAACATGAGGTCTGCGGGAACGGTATCGCGCGATTCTCGCAGGGAATTGAACGTTTCATCTTTTACTGCAAGCGGCATCGCGCTGAGTCGTCTGCGACCGTCCCGACGGCCGCCCAAACTCGACGTATTGCAGAAAACAAGTGACGACAGTAAAACGGCTATATTTTTGCATCGCCCCGGTGAATGTTTTTGATTTTTCCGTGGATTGTAGAACGGTGTTTTGGCTTTCGGCAGCCATAATTGGACGTCGCGGAATCGCGTCGCGACACTCACTTATAACTGTTAATCTGCACGGAGAATAACTTGAATGTCGATTTGGGACACCGGGATGTCACTTTTTTGAAATTCCGGACGCCGCGTCGCTGCGAACACGGAGTCGCCCGCCACAGATCGAAACGTATCGGCCCAAACGGCGAAATTTTCGCAGGAAGGTGGGGTCAGTCTGACCGCCGCAGTTTTTAAATCACCACATATAAAATGCAGTTATTTAAACTGCTAAATAGTACTGATCCCTATAATGTACCAGAGTTTTATTTAAAGGTTAATTACGCAAATATCGGCATTTCATGTTAACCACATCTGTTTGACACATTTCATGTAAAATGTATATGTTACGGTAAAAGTATGTAGTTTGTTAAATGTACACTTTTACCGGTATATGTAAACATTTAACTTCTTGGTTGGTAAATGTGTCTCAACTTACATTTACCAATTATTTCCGGCAAATGTGTACATATGCCTAATGCTGTTGGCAATTGTGTAGAGGTTTACATTAACATACACAACGCATGGGCTGTCCAACAAGACACACGTGAGATTGCAACACATAAAAAGTACACATTTTCCGGTAAAAGTTTATATATTAAGCTGATCTCAGATTTAAACTCACATTTACTTATCAAATTGGTAGATGTATACATATACCGGTAAATGTCTACATTTGCCGATTTTGTACTTTTGCTGCAACATATACATGTTTCATTTTATTCTATAAGTATTAACGTGCTTAAATAATGAAATAAACTAAAATTTGAAAATTTGAATAGACAGGGAGGACTAAACAGACAGGCAAGTCTAGTCAAACACGAATAGACAGACAAGAGTAGATAGGCAGGACTAGACAGCCAGGACTATATATACAAGACTAGTCAGTTTAATTTTTATCAGACAAATTTATAGCGGAAAGACTAGACAGACAAGGCTCTTAAAATACTTTGATTATTCTGTTCCAAATAAATTCAGCGTCCTGATTTGGTTAGCGTAATCGTGATTTAAGTTCTATAAAAGTTGTAGACTAACAATGGCATCAAAAGAAGTGAGGATATCAGCAATTCCTTTCATTCGACTCGAATTGATGAACGACCTCACGAAGGTGCGCGACCTCCTTGCAATCCACTGAAAAAATCAAGATGAACTAAAAATATAAATCTGCAGCGTTCTTACAGTTTCAGAAGAATGAAACGACATTGAATCAGTGAGAATTCTTCATGGAATTGTCCGTCCTGTAAGTGTGAAAAAAGCAATTATTCATAAGCAAAACTCATTGATTTTCTTTTTCACCCACTACGTCCTCCACTCGACCCATTTCAGTAATAATTCTCTTTTAATAACTTTAATGCATTATTAAACGCTCCACATTACACTCAAACTATCGATCTTGCATTCTAAATTTAAAATTAATTCCAAGCAGATTAGTCGAACAATTTACTACCAAAACCTGAATTAACTAAACAGCGGTAAGCATATTCCACAAAATTAATTATTCAGTAATGAGATGCCGCGACAATAAGTGTTAATAAACAATTTACAATCGTCCCACTGTAATGTTAATTGGAATCGAATTATTGCAAATATCCGTTCACATACTTATGCAAATATTGTTTTGTTCCACAGTACGTATGCAAACGAGGTAGGATGAATATTTAAATTTGCAAAGTTTTGATTTTAACAACATTTTACAATAAAAAGAAAAGGCAAGAAAAGTTACGCACGACCCGCGGAGCGGAGAGTGGGTAATTCCACGAGTACGAAATTGCCTGACAACTCGAGTTATGTACTAGTAGAGTAGCTATGAGAGTTCTAGGCCAAAATCTCATAGGGGTCTAAATTCACATTTTTGATGATATATGCAACCAATTATGCACACTTTTAAACAGCTTTAAACAGCTTTCAATCAGCATTAAACAGCATTAAACAGCCTTCAATCAGCTTTCAATAAGCATTAAACAGCTTTAAACAGCCTTCAATCAGCTTTCAATCAGCATTAAACAGCTTTAAACCGTTTTCAGCTTTCACTGTTTAAAGCTGTATAAAACTGATTGAAAGCTATTTAAAGCTGTTTAATGCTGATTGAAAGCTTATTGAGGGCTGTTTAATGCTGTTTAACGCTGATTGAAAGCTGTTTAAAAGTGTGCATAGTTGGTTGCATATATCATCAAAAATGTGAATTTAGACCCCTATGTAAATCCTTATGAGATTTTGGCCTAGAACTCTCATAGCTACTCTAGTCTACAGTAGTAGAGTAGCTATGAGAGTTCTAGGCCAAAATCTCATAAGGATTTACATAGGAGTAGGGAAAGATCCTATGTTCTGGACCCACCACAACCACCGACCTTGAAATTACAGATTCCTGTAAAACTTCAAAAAATTACAGATTCCTGTAATTCAATTTCCCCTACTATATCATAGATGGCGCTTTACAGATTCCTGTAAAATTCAAAAAAATTACAGATTCCTGTAATTCAATTTTCCCCACTGCATCACATATGGCGCCACGTGGAAACATGTCAGTTATTTATATATCTTGTGTATTTGGTTGCCTAAGACTATTTAGTTGATTAGAGCTATAAATGTATTGAGATCATCCTGTAATTAAATATATTCAAAGAAATTGAGTAACTTAAAATAACTTATGCATATGGTTGCCTAACACTATTTAGTGGATTAGAGAATTAAATACTGGACTACTAGAGTGAACTAGATCAGTTAATGCCAGACTAGAATAGATATTATCAGACTAGAACCTGACTGGATCAGATAACACCAGACTGGATTAGTTAATACCACCAGACTAGACAAGGTTAGACTAGATTTGCAAATCCGCATTATTAAAAATTATGTTTAATAGTGTTTACTATCGCAATTAAAATGATGTAATTAAAATATAAATTGCATATCAACTTAATTAATAACATTAGAACCAGCATTCTTGGAACTGGTTTATTGTATAATTCTCCCCGCCTTAAACGCTTATTAAATGGCGTCACGTAATATAACAACAAAAATTAATAAAATTACAGGAGTTATTTAGTTGATTAGAGTTATAAAAGTATTGAGATCATCCTGTAATTAAATATATTCAAAAAATTGAGTAACTTAAAATATCTTGTGCATATGATTGCCTAACACTATTTAGTGGATAAGAGAATTAAATACTGGACTACTAGAGTAGTAGAGTAGCTATGAGAATTCTAGGCCAAAATCTCATAAGGATTTACATAGGGATCTAAATTCACATTTTTGATGATATATGCAACCAACTATGCACACTTTTAAACAGCTTTAAACAGCTTTCAATCAGCATAAAACAGCCTTCAATCAGCTTTCAATCAGCATTAAACAGCTTTAAATAGCTTTCAATCAGTTTTAAACAGCTTTAAACAGTGAAAGCTGTTTAAAGCTGATTGAAAGCTGTTTAAATCTGTTTAATGCTGATTGAACGCTGATTGAAGGCTGTTTAAAGCTGTTTAATGCTGATTGAAAGCTGATTGAAGGCTGTTTAATGCTGTTTAATGCTGATTGAAAGCTGTTTAAAGCTGTTTAAAAGTGTGCATAGTTGGTTGCATATATCATCAAAAATGTGAATTTAGACCCCTATGTAAATCCTTATGAGATTTTGGCCTAGAACTCTCATAGCTACTCTACTTGTACCATACTTTATCTACGACCACACTAATTTGTTTCTGTTTAATAAGAAAAATATGTTTGATGTGAAAAATTCACGCATGCGCACGAAGGTTCAAAGTCGGCTCATGCAAGCGCGCTTGATTTAAATCCATCAGCTTTTCAAAATAAAAAAAAAATCGGATACTTTTCTAACAGACCACGTATATAAATTGCATAGTATACAAAGGACAACCGACAAAGAGATATCTAGTCCTGTCTTATCTGTCTAGTCTTGTCTGTATAATTTCATAAGTCTAGTGCCTTTTGTTTGCATTCTGCTCTATTGTGTCTGAAAACATTGTTTGATTAGATATTAAAAAACATGAATTAATAACAATTTATCGACCATTATGGTTAAATATAGATTGATGTAAACTGATAATCTGATCGGTAATTTATGGCTATAAAATATTCCTTTATGAATTTAATTAGCGTGTCGGCGTTGTTAATTTCAGTCCATATTTATAACTCAATAACCTAATGGGGGCGTCGGGGGTATTGTCTCTTCGCCAGTCGATCAATCATCGTATTAAAAACGGCCGCGAAAAGTTTAATAACGCGTAATATATGATGGTACACCTCGTTTGCATATTATTGCCGCGACATATTTTATGCGGAACGCGTTAAAACGGCCCGCATAAACGTCTTATTAAAAGTTTAAGAAAGGCAGGAAAAACAGTTTGTTGTGTGAGGAATGCTCGGTTTGACTTTCGTAAATAAATAAGAGGCCGAAAGCCCGCGCAACGTGGGTAAATAAATTATTTTGTTGTTCTATGTTTCGGTTGTCATAAGCCCGAAGGGGGAGAAGGAAGCGTTTTATTAGATAATCGATGGGGCTCAAGGATAGGGAAAAAATATATAAATGGTTTAAAGAGGATCGAACAAACTTTTTTCTTCTCAATTCTCCGACGAATTGGATTGGCAATTCGAGCGGGCTAATCCATCACAATCGCACGAACTTTTTAAGAAACACGCGCAGAGAAAAAATGTTTGTTTTAACAAATTCGGTGGAGGGATCTCGATATTACAAATAAACGAAGATTCTATGTTTTAAAGAAGTTCTATGTAGTTTGATGTAAGACGTTTATTAATCAAGGAGACACTAAAGCGCTATCTCACTAAACCTGCGGGGATATTATGTATGAAGTGGAGTTAAGTTGACACAAGTCCTTGGTACATATTTGGCCCTATTGCAAACACACGAGCACTTTGAATATCGGGCGCTTATTTGCCGAGGCCATTATAACGCTTAGCTTATCTTCTGGATATTGCTCACCAGATTAAGATACTTACTAACTCTGCCATCACTGATATTATGTAACATTCACCGAAAATTATCTAACAGCTTAAGAAAATTAGGACGATACCAACTTGGTTACTCAAGCTTTGCTCGAGACACATCATTCTAAATAGACAGGAATTAAAATTAACAAACACACTAAACAGACAAAATTTAAAATATATTAAAGGGCCTTCCAATAAGAGGTTTCATTTGTTAAAGCTCGATATGTTAACAGTTGTCATGAGTCAACTTGTGAATACTTGACAGATGGCAAGTAAAAAGTACGCCATTAATAAAAATGAAACGATTTACGCTTCAACAACGCATTGCAATTATTAAAATTCACTACAAAAAATGGTGAAAATTTCGCGGTCACAGTTCGCAAAACTAAATCATTTTTCTTGTTCGACCAGCAATTGTGCAACTGATGGCAAAGTTTAAGCTGTTGGGATAAGTTAGTGGTGTGAAGAAACGAACTCAACTCGTGCACGTCGCTCAAGAACAACTGAGAAACACTTGGTTGTGCCCAATTCCAAAGATTATTCAGTTGCGTTTGCGTCTACTATCTGTCACGTTGAAACAATTAAATAAAGAAAACGTTACGTTAAAAAAAGAAAAAAAATATTTTCAACAAAAAAACACGAATATTTATTGAACCAAGCAATGTAGAAGCCTCAGTTTTGCTTTCCGATCTTAGTTGAACAGTGCCAAAGACGATTAACAACAGTTACACCAGGTAAAAGTTCACAACCCAAAGTTTCAATGAAGGGGAGTATTCTACATATTACCCTGATTTTAAAAAATGTCTCGACCCGCTCTCTTCTCGCTTTTACGAGAAAAGTATCTTTGTCGTGCGATGCCGTAATTGATCCCCAACATTGGACGAGCCGCCATAAATTCATACCTTTCAATGTCTTTTTAAAATCTGGATGTAAACAAAGTGTTTTATAAAAACAAAAATGAGTCTCAATTTATAATTGGGATTGCTTGATACTCGGACTAATATTATCTGTGGTGCAATTTTAGATGCCTGAAAGTGGGACGGTGCGCGAAAAGATAGAAAAAACACTTTCCTCCGCCCTGCTTCGGATGAACAGACTAAGAGTTTTAATAGGGGTTTAAATAATAAACAAGGCCCCGTATATCATGAAACATTAAGTATCTCGCCGGGGATGCGCTATTCACACCTGTGTGGCCTACCGGCGGTTACATTAACTATGTTAAAGCAGCCTATATATTCCTCCTTCGCATACATTACGCAATCTCTCGACAAATATTTCAATTGCCACGAGAAACTCGCGTCGAAATTGATTTAAAAGAAATTATCTAGCAAATAGTGAAACATAGTTGTTATCCATATAGTTATATACTTGAATTATTTATATTAGTTAGTATATAGTTGAATAAAAAGTCTTGTTATCCAACTTGTCGTTTTTAATTCGGTGAAATTCTAGCAAACAAAATACTCTAGCAAGAAGTGAAAACCGGTTTTGATTATTTGATTTGGTATAAACCTTAAACATCAAGAATCTAAATCTGAAATATTTAGCTTATCATGTGAATAAATTTGATGACACATTTTAGGTCAGTAAACCAAATTATCAAGTATTATCTATATTGGGGATCAATAACGTCTTCACACGAGAAAGATACTTTTCTCACCTCGTCGGGTTAGGTAAACAATACGGGATTGTTTTGAAACGTAGTTTTGTGGACTTTTTACCTGGTGTAACTGTTGTCAATCGTCTTTGGCACTCTTATTCTGAAAACTAGTTTTGATTATCTTGCTGTGTAACCGAGTTATCTAGATTCAAACCTTAAACATTTTCACAAATCAAAGAAAATTTCTCCAAGAATTTATATATTTAGTTTGATAGTCATCTTGTGGATAAACTATCTAGTCCAAATTTGTTAACAATCTAGTAAACTAAATTATCTAGCAGGTAGCGAAAACTAGAATCGATTATCTACCTTGGTAGATGATCGATTCTAGTTAGGGGATAAATAGAATTGAAGAGGACGCCAAACAAATATTAAGAGTTCATAATTGGAAAACAACAGCAAGACAACGAAACGATTGGAGGCAGAAAACACGGAAGGCCCAGGTTCAAATGGGACTGTAACGCCATGAAGAAGAAGAAGTTAGGGGTTAAATCTACCTTATTATTATTATTGTTAATAGGAGTTAAATCTACCTTGGTAGATAATCCACCAAGATTTATCTGGTAGCCGATAAATCCTGGATACCAGATTTATCAGTTATGTTAACCGAGAGATTTAGTTTCAATTTTATTGCTGAATCATAAGGCAATTTTATTTCGATTATAATCTTGAAATTGTAGAAAGCAAGAGAGATTTAAAACTAAACTAAGCAGACGATGTGTGTATATCAAGATAAAAGCACGAATCGTGCTAACTTCGTTCCCTCTAAAAGCTAATGTGTCGTGAGCCTAGTTGTCAAGATACCGAGTGTGTTTGTGTGTACACGTTGTCGAAACAAGGAGCTTGTTAGTGCTTTCAGGCGGCGTCATTGAATTGTTTAAAAGGAGATTTCGTCGGATACTTTGTCTACCTGTATCACGGAATGCGTTTCTACCAAGCCGCACGTGAAAGTAAGGAAATGGATCCGGCTGGAACTTCTCCTTGGTTTATTTTTTTCTAAATAATGTATACAAAGATATTCTTTATTCTCGCTATGGTGAATTTTTGTAATAGGCACAAGATTAGGTAGGAACGTTAATAAAACTATATAGAGGATTTTTCAATTTCTGAAGGAATTTATTTCATCGAACGGAGAAATAATTTAAAATTAAAGATTTTTCTTCCGTTGAAAACTATAAATATTTCAATTCGGGAATAGATTTAGTTTTGTATGTCTAGTTTTGTCTGTCTAGTCATGTCTATCTAGTCTTGTTTGTCTAGTTTTGTCTGTCTGGTCCTGTCTGTCTATTCTTGTATGTCTAGTCTTGTCTGTCTAGTCTTGTCTGTCTAGTCTTGTCTGTCTAGTCTTGTCTGTCTAGTCTTGTCTGTCTAGTCTTGTCTGTCTAGTCTTGTCTGTCTAGTCTTGTCTGTCTAGTCTTGTCTGTCTAGTCTTGTCTGTCTAGTCTTGTCTGTCTAGTCTTGTCTGTCTAGTCTTGCCTGTCTAGTCTTGTCTGTCTAGTCTTGTCTGTCTAGTCTTGTCTGTCTAGTCTTGTCTGTCTAGTCTTGTCTGTCTAGTCTTGTCTGTCTAGTCTTGTCTGTCTAGTCTTGTCTGTCTAGTCTTGTCTGTCTAGTCTTGTCTGTCTAGTCTTGTCTGTCTAGTCTTGTCTGTCTAGTCTTGTATGTCTAGTCTTGTCCGTCTAGTCTTGTCTGTCTAGTCTTGTCTGTCTAGTCTTGTCTGTCTAGTCTTCTGTGTGTAGTGTGTCTCTCTGCTGTAATCTGCTCTGCCTAGTTTTATCTATCTAGTCCTGTTCATCTAGTTTTATTCACAAATTGTATATTTATTTGTCAAGTGCGAGAAGTAAGATGTGGGCGAAATGTCAACATCTTTGGTGTGTGTTGAGGGTTAGAGGAGCGGAAGAGTTGCGTATCGTCCGCACACATCCACTATTTACAGATTCGCGGGCGTCCTGCAGGATGTTTGAAATGTATACAGATGATGCTGTGTGGAGGGTGTTTGTGTGTAGATGGACAAACGTTTTTTTTTTCTCGCAAAAAATAAGAGAAGGGTTTGCCGAGTGGACGTCAGCAGGGATGGAAAACGAATTTACATGTCATATCATGTAAGTGTAATGCATATTATGTATGTATTGTGCAAGTTTAAGTAGCCTTGTCAGTTTTGTCTTAATTAAATTTTGTTATTTAATTTGCTCATTTGAAAAATTTAACAGGGAAATTGAGATAATACAATGGCCAGGTCATTCCCTAGAATAAATACAAGAATTCCCCAATTTATTTTATTTCTAAATAAATTCACCCTCTGCACAGGCCGTGCGTAAAAATCGTTAAATTCACGGCTCCAGGAAACAAAAAAAATATATATTTGCACAGAAACAAATCTGTTTGAGATTTGTTAATTACTTTTTAATTAATTAAGTTTTCCCGCCCTCGATCCTCCGTTTGTTTGTGGCATTACGCTCTCTCTTTTTCCCTGACTAATGTAATGAACACATTACACAAATAGAACAAGCAGAGGACACTACATGCTCAAGTCTAACTGGAGGAATCAAAAATTTAGAGAAGACTGGAGTATTTTGTTGGTTCATCATTTGATGCATTGCGAGTTTATCGATTTTGGATTTTTATAATTGCTGTGTAATCTGCAAGAAAAATTGAATTAATAAATCAGATCCAAATCGGTTTTGCGATGAAATTTAATGCGACGGTTTTAAATTGCGCAACATAAAATTGCGTTTGTCACATTTCCATCAATATTTGCACAATTCGCAATTAATTTCACGGAAATAATCAAAAATTACAAATTCCATACAAAAAGCATTTAATTCAATTGATATAACATCTCGTAGATTAGACTAAACTATGCTAAATAAACGCACTTAGAATAAAATTTCAATTATTTATTCAAATAATTATTATTTATTAATTAGGGTTCCGTACCGACAACGGAACCCTTATAGGATCACTTTGTTGTCCGTCTGTCTATCTGTCAGTCTGTGTGTCGTCTGTCTGTCAAGACCATTTTTCTCAGGAACGCGTAGAGGTAACAAGTTGAAATTTGTATCAAATACTCGGGTCTGCGGTCTCTTTCAGCTGTGAAAATATCAAACTTGCAAGTCAACGCGATCAAAAGATATGACCGTTTATGTCGAATATTTTGCGATTTCACAAGGGAATCAAAACCTATAGGGTACTTCCCGTTGACCTAGAATCATGAAATTTGGCAATAAGCGGTGTCTTACAGCACATGTAAAGGGAAATATCTGAAAACCGTAAATATGTAGTTTAATTACAAGAAAAATGCGAATTTACTATTAGAAATTTATGAAAATACACTAATGTTGTCGTAGCGGTATTGTCAGGCTCCAGAAGCATATGGGTTGCATACAGTTAGGTCCTCTTTGATTAGGTCCGAAGGTTAAAAAGTATGTGTTGGCACCAAGCTGTTTATTCTGAATTTTCTTTGTTTATATTCGTTATGCATTTCATTCCGTACGCTCTATATACATAATATATACAGGGTATATATTATGTCTAAATTTTGCTTGTTTATAACCGACATGCGACATACTCAAGTCCCGTAACATCCTGTATATATTATATCTCGTCTAATTTTTCTTTATAATCTAGATATACTTATATACTTATATATACTTATATATATATATATATATATATATATATATATATATATATATATATATATATATATATATATATATATATACTTATTATATAATCACGTACGCCCTATATTTTTTGGTAGTCAATTGCCCAAAAAGCAGTCAATTGAACAACTGAATGTTAAGAGTATCGAAATAGATCTAGAACTAGTTAATATATTAGTTTATATTAGATCTAGAAATAGTTAGATCTTAATATAAGTTTGTGAATAAGTGAAATACTAGAATGTAATGCGCTGTAAATGTGTAAGTATACCAACGATTAGAGGAAGAGGGTGGGGTACAATAGATCTATCAAGGCAATACAAGTCTCCACCGATATCCACAATCTATACTCGTACCGGCGAGAGAATGCATCTCGTCTCGACCGCTTTCTCCCAACCAACCAAAAGAACCGCCAACCCAGGATGACCAGATACAACATCAACCGAATAAACATCACAGAAGATATCATTATGAACTTTAGAGAAAAAATCCATACCGTCAATACAAAAAGCTGGCAAGACTTTAGCACGAGGTTTAATGGGAGGCACATTTAATGGGAGAACGTAGCCCGAGGTTTAATTCCGCGAAGAATACACTAGAGCTGGCAAAAAGGAAACGAGAAATCTGATGGAACGAAGCATTCGAGGAAGCATTCTAGGAAAGATCTGAGAAATGGAGAATAGTAATTATAGGAAATCATAGGTAATGTTTCAGCAAGATGGTACATTTGGAACAATTCAAGCGTCAAAGGAACGAAACATCCATTGTATTTCGACGGTCAAAACGATCATTTGAGCAGGCACAGTTGGGAGACCACGAAACTAATTTACCAGAAACATTTCCAGACCTGTAAGAACAAACCCAAAGGATACCAATCATCAAGTATGAGTTTCAGAAATGAAATCGGTTTGACCAACCAAGAAAACAGCAAGATATTTGCAAGGTATTTTGATAAAAACCTCTTAAACTGCCCACGACCGACCTCCAAACTAAGACTTCTGCCGCAACTGGAAGACCAAGGAGATGACTTATCACCAGCCAGGGAAGAAATCAAAAATGTCTTACGAAGTCTGAAAAACAGCAAGGCTAGTGGTGAAGACTAGATAACGGTAGAAATGGACAGAACCGGAAATCATTGAGGACTTATACCAACTATTTCAGAAAATATGGGAGACATAGAAGATACCAGAACAATGAAAAACAGCATTGATTCGCCCTCGCCATAAGAAAGGGGACAAAAGGGAAGTCAATAACTATTTACTTCCGATCAACCAAAAGATCCTCTAAAAGATGCTCCTGAATAGAATAGAGGAGAAGCTCGATAAATAACTTGGGGAGTACCAAGCAGGGCTCCGAAAAGGTATCTTCTGCGCAGAGCAGATCTTCAACTGGAAATCAATAATCCGCCATAGAATGCTGAGCCCAAAAAAAATTGTAGTAATTTTCATAGATTTCAAAAAGGATTTTGACTCGGAGTACAAAGAAACACGCATCGGGCAAGTATTGGAGTGGCATCCCCAAGGCAGTAAGCGAAAGAGAGGAAGGCCAAATCCAACATGGCGACGCACAATTGAAGCCGAAATCCACCGGCAAATCGTGGAATGAGTTGAAGGTCATGGCTCGAAATAGAGTCAGATGGCGACACTTGGTAGAAGCCCTATGCCCCACTGGGGGAAACAGGAACTAAGAGAGAGAGAGAGAGAGAGTACAAAGAAACCCTTGACGGTATCATTCGAGAATTTGGAGTGAAACCCAAGTTGGCAAACATAATCAAAGATACGGTAACCGGCACAAAATCCAAAGCGGAGTTCACGAAGTTCATGTTTGAAATCAAGACGGGTGTAAGGCTACGGACTTTCATCCATACTACTCAACTGCATTCTGGAAAAGTTCGTACGAACGTGGAACTCGGAACTTAAGAAACACAATCTGCTTAGGAAGGAAATCTTTTGGAGGAAGACTTTGTGATAATCTCGGAAAGCCCAAGGGAAGCGAGCACTCAGTAATAACAGACGTTGTTTTGCGCATACCCCCACATTATTTCGAGTGCGCGGTGTTTAGTTTTCCGTTTCTCCGTACGTCTCTCGCACCTCATACCTCGCCGCAGTACAGCTGCATTCTCTCGCCGGCGCAGGTTCGAGTATACAATCTACATCGAGTCCTCATCAGAAGATATATAATTCAAAGTAAAATATTCATAATTTAAATTATATATTTAGACCATCTAGAAAAAGTTTGTCCAGAAAATAACAAGGTAAGACATCCTGATATTCTACAACTTCTTCAATCATTGTTATCACTGTTTTTAAAATATGTTCTTCAATCATTCTTATAATATTCTCATTATTAATACGAGGTCTTCCACTTCTTGATTTGTTGCTAATGTTACCAGTAATTCGAAAGCAATCTTAATCACTGTTTAGAATACAAACTGAAAATATTCCGAATCGCGATCGATTCTGTTGTAGCATTTCCATCAATAGTAAATGCAACGGGCGTATTGATTCCGAGCCTCTGGAGTGATACCTTGTTGATTCCGATCACATTTTTTTTCGATTGGCCAGAGTTCACCATAAAAATTCAGATTTGCTTGCGCATCGAATTTATATTGCCCGCATAAAGTCGCTTTAATGTGCGGTCCATTAAAAATAAATGCAGGAATTGTGTGTGGAAATTTATTTATTGCCCTAGTTATTGAAATAAATTATATTTTAGTTTAATTTATAATTAGATATAATATATTCTGTTTTTATATAGTAACGAATAGGCAGAAAAGACTATATAGATAAAAAGGAATATACTGACAAGAATACAAACTTAAAACAAACGGAACACAGCCGGAATATATAAATATATTTTATATATTAGCCTTTTCAGAGCTCTATAACAACTATTGAGTCTTTTTAGGACTACCAAAACAAATCTCATCGCGAAATATGCGACATAAACGGTCATATCTTTTGATCGCGCTGACTTACAAGTTTAATTTTTTCACAGCTGAAAGGGCCCGCAGACCCGATTATTTGATATAAATTTCAACTTGTTACCTCTACGCGTTCCTGAGAAAAATGGTCTTGACAGACAGACAGACAGACGGACAAGAAAGTGATCCTATAAGGGTTCCGTTTTCGGTACGGAACCCTAAAAACGGAGTAAGAATGAAGAATTTGTTTTTTCAATTATCTCCGGTGGTGTGTATTCGTCATAAGAACTCACATCAGTCTCCGGTAACACCATAGAATTTACACTCATTTTAAAACCTTTGTGCTAATGTGCTTTATGATGATATGGGTGCCAAAATTAAAACCAAATGTAGCGAGTTTCAGGAGAAAGATTCGGGTTGGTCAATAAGGGAGATTTCCCATTTAGAAATTAATATCAATAAATACAAACCAATACGTGGGTCATCATTTATTGAACAACCGAAAGAGATTAGGGATCGGAAAGCTTGTATCAATGTTAAGAATGAAGACGAGTTTTGCTTTTTATGGAGCATTGTATCCGCGTTACACCCTGTAGATGCTAACACAGATCGCCCGGTATCATACCCCCACTTTTCTCAAATTTTAAAATACGACAGACTAGAGTTCCCGCCTAAAATTAAAGACATTTCTAAATTTGAACAGATGAATGACATTAGCATTAACGTTTACGGTTTGGAATTTAATTTCAAATCTAAACAACATGACGTAGTAGGACCGATTTATCATACTAATGACACTAGGGAAAGACATGTAAATTTATTATATTTAGAAGAGGCCATTATGTATTTATTAAAAATATGTCACGGCTTGTAAAAAGTCAGATTTCAGTAGACTGTAGAAAAAAATATTTATGCGATGGCTGTTTAACCTTCTTCTTAATTGAATCGACCTTTAATCAACATAGAACGAATGACTACAACAAAATATGTACTATTATGCCGACAGAAGACCTTGTTAAAGATAAGAGAGGTGTTATGATGCCGGGAATGTATTAAAATTTCAAAATTTCGATAGAAAAAGATTTTGAATCATTATTAAAGCCAATAGATACATGCTCGCCGAACCCTGACAATAGCTATACAAATCAAACACACATTCACGTACCAATATAAAATGTTCATTCGATGATTCATTAAGTAAATTTTTCACTTATACCGGAGAAGATTGCCCGAAATTGTTTTGCGAGAACCTCTATGCAGATGTTAAGGAATTATACAGGAAACATTTAAGCGTTGTAATTACGATGACTAAATTAACTGAACTTGAACAAAATACATACGATACGGCCACTTCTTGTCATACATGTAATACATTATTACAGACAACAGACAAAGTCGCCGATCATGATCATTTAACGGGCAAATTTCGGGGGGCCGCCCACTCAAATTGCAATTTAAATTATAAAATCCCGAAAATGATTCCTGTATTTTTTCATAACATGTCCAATTATGATGTTCATTTGTTTATTAAAGAGTTTGGCTCCGAAGAGGAAAAAATTGATATCGTCCCCCAAAATAAGGAAAAATATATATCTATCACCAAAAATCTACCGGTCGGGGAATATGTACATTGTAGCACATTATCTAGACTCTAGACGATCTAAAATGTTACATACAAAGCTGTGATATACATACAAATTCACCCGCCTTCATAGTCATGTAAAACTTATCTGTTCCTTAAAAATTTATGAAAATCATTTTCTTCTAAAATCTTTGACTTTTTATAGCCCTGAATTATCCATTTCAATAAAGCATTTAAAATAAAATTGTCGTATTTTGATATATCTACATCCTTATATATACTGAAACAAGATCTCAGGATAGAATATGTATCATCAGCATGAATATATTTGTACTTCTTATTTTGTAATTTGAAGTGAGTAAAACATTTTCTGACACAACTGGTATATTATTGCCATTGCTCCACTCATTATTAAATTTGCAGGATTGTTTTTCATATTGCGGATGTGATTTGTTCGGCCACAAATTGCTTACTGTATTTTCAGCAATTTGGCGAATTTCAGGTGGGGTGCATGATAATTTTTACTCACACGTATTGATATTGTGTAAATTATCACAAACAAGTTTAGATATTATAATTCAAACTGTCAGTGAAATGTCAATTATCAGTGTTACCAACCACCATACAATTTTCTAAATATTGATGAACGATTTTTTTTTATTTAGAAATGGCATAAAACGGCAAAAAACAGTAATGTCATTGGACACAAAGAGAACAAACCCTTAGCATGTGCGCAAGTTCCAAGCGCTTTATTATTTCAAATACATTTTTGAATTAGACGTCATTACCCGTATTCTTTAGTAGCATGAAGTATGTAATGTATGTTGCGCTCTTGTCGTGCGACGCTGCACTACCGCAGCTGTGGCGAAAATCGCGCATGTTGATCTGAACATGTACATAAGCCGCCACTGCAATCGGTTCGCTGCGATGACGCACCGTAAATTGAGATCCGTAATTGTTATATATTAGCGGAAAGGCTGAATATTAAGTCATATTTATATATTCAGGCTATGTTCCGTTTGTTTTAAGTTTGTATGATTATCTATAATATTGGATGGTTTCACCAATTCTGACAAGAATAGATAAGTCTCTAGTCTTGTCTGTCTAGTCTTATCTGTCTAGTCTTGTATGTCTAGTCTTGTCTGTCTAGTCTTGTCTGTCTAGTCTTGTCTGTCTAGTCTTGTCTGTCTAGTCTTGTCTGTCTAGTCTTGTCTGTCTAGTCTTGTCTGTCTAGTCTTGTCTGGCTAGTCTTGTCTGTCTAGTCTTGTCTGTCTAGTCTTGACTGTCTAGTCTTGTCTGTCTAGTCTTGTCTGTCTAGTCTTGTCTGTCTAATCTTGTCTGTCTAGTCTTGTCTGTCTAGTCTTGTCTGTCTAGTCTTGTCTGTCTAGTCTTGTCTGTCTAGTCTTGTCTGTCTAGTCTTGTCTGTCTAGTCTTGTCTGTCTAGTCTTGTCTGTCTAGTCTTGTCTGTCTAGTCTTGTCTGTCTAGTCTTGTCTGTCTAGTCTTGTCTGTCTAGTCTTGTCTGTCTAGTCTTGTCTGTCTAGTCTTGTCTGTCTAGTCTTCTCTGTCTAGTCTTGTCTGTCTAGTCTTGTCTGTCTAGTCTTGTCTATCTAGTCTTGTCTGTCTAGTCTTGTCTGTCTAGTCTTGTCTATCTAGTCTTGTCTGTCTAGTCTTGTCTGTCTAGTCTTGTCTGTCTAGTCTTGTCTGTCTAGTTTTGTCTGTCTAGTCTTGTCTGTCTAGTCTTATCTGTCTAGTCTTGTCTGTCTAGTCTTGTCTGTCTAGTCTTGTCTGTCTAGTCTTGTCTGTCTAGTCTTGTCTGTCTAGTCTTGTCTGTCTAGTCTTGTCTGTCTAGTCTTGTCTGTCTAGTCTTGTCTGTCTAGTCTTGTCTGTCTAGTCTTGTCTGTCTAGTCTTGTCTGTCTAGTCTTGTCTGTCTAGTCTGGTCTGTCTAGTCTTGTCTGTCTAGTCTTGTCTGTCTAGTCTTGTCTGTCTAGTCTTGTCTGTCTAGTCTGTCTAGTCTTGTCTGTCTAGTCTTGTCTGTCTAGTCTTGTCTGTCTAGTCTTGTCTGTCTAGTCTTGTCTGTCTAGTCTTGTCTGTCTAGTCTTGTCTGTCTAGTCTTGTCTGTCTAGTCTTGTCTGTCTAGTCTTGTCTGTCTAGTCTTGTCTGTCTAGTCTTCTCTGTCTAGTCTTGTCTGTCTAGTCTTGTCTGTCTAGTCTTGTCCCAGAACCCAGGGGCTAAGAAAAAGGGCACAGGATGGGAAAGAGAAAGAGGAAGACTTCGTAATAAACCACCTCCATCTGACAAGTAGCATTAAATGGTCATTCAATACCTATTCTATGACATTTTATGGTATCAGTGTACCTTATATCTCTGAGGGTATATTTTGCAATACAATTGTACCCAATATGTTTTTCGATTTGTTTACGCTATTGTCATGTGTCGAATCATTATTTTATGTGATTGCGATTTATTTCGCAGCTTATCTACGATTTGCCACTCTGTCTCAACGAACTGCCTATTTATATAGTTTTAAAGTTACGTCTTATCCCTGTAAGGATAAGTGGATTGTAGTCTATATAATTGTTTTAACTTGTATGCCAATGTATCGTTTTCGTTTTCTTCTGCGATATTTTTAAGCCATGGCAGGCATTACAAATGATCACAACATCAGATGCCTACAGGTCAATCTAGGTAAATGTAAGGCAGCAACAGCGGCCCTTGTGGAGAAGATCGAAAGGGACGGAATTCAAATCGCTTTTCTTCAAGAGCCACAATCATTAAAGCCGCTTTAGTGATAACCGACTCACGGATGACCGCTATGCTTAATCCGGATTTCTCCAACTGCTTGATGACAGTTGCCCAAGTTCTCTGCGGCATGTTGAATCTACACGTTATCTCTGTCTATTTACCTGCACAAATGAGGCCGGTGGAACAGGATAGATTCGAAGATAATCTAGACGCCCTCAATAAAATAATTATTGAGGTTAGTTCCAAGTCTGAGGTATTACTCGCCGGTGACTTCAATGCAAAATCTTTTTCGTGCGGTAGCGCCTTGGAGGACAAAAGGGGCAGATCTCTTGAAAAGTTATTTTCGGACAATAACCTGACCATACTGAACATTGGATCGGAACCTACCTTTATCGGACACAATGGACAGAGCATCATCGATCTTACCCTTGCCACCTCCACCTTGAGTAGGATGATTTTTGATTGGCACCTTCCGGATGAGAGTAGTTTGTCAGATCATCGCTATATCAGTTGGTCTATTGGAAATGAAACCGAGCTTCCGGAAGTCCAACGTGGTTTCTGTACCAGAAAGGGGGATTGGGCAGAATTTAGCAATAAATTCCTGCTCAATCTACAAGACATTACTCCGCAGCTACACGATTGTTTGACCACCGAGCATATTTCATTATTTGCAACTAGATTAAATCAGGCTATGATGTGTGCTGCTCGTGACACTTTTCCAGCAAGGAAATGTTTCAGAAATTCTGTTCCCTGGTGGACACCAGAGCTTACTGCCCTGCGCAAAGAGACTAACAGGCTACGTCGGAAATACCAAAAAAGTAGAGGTGATCTTAGATTATCTAACAAATTAATCTACAACACCAAGGTAAGAGAGTATAAGGATGCAATTTTGGAATCGAAGAAACAAAAGTGGAGAGATTTCTGTACACAGTCTTCAATTGGAAATCCATGGGGTCCCGTTTTTAAAATACTAAGGGGGAGAAAAACATCCACAAGCTACCTGAGTAGCCTTAATGTTGGGGGTAGATCGTTGGATATCTTTGACACCTCTCGACAACTCCTAGATACATTCTTTCCAGAGGACGATGAAGACGACTCTGAATTACACACTCGAGTCAGAGCACGGGCGGAAGTCGATAGAGGTGGACCTGATGACACGCAGTTCACCTTTTCTGAAATAGAACGCATCATACGCGGGATGAGTCCGAAGAAGGCGCCTGGTCTGGACGGCATTTCATCAGACATAGTGTTGGCTGCCTTTTATTCGAAACCAGACACATTCATTACTTTGTACAGCGAGTGCCTAAAAAAGTCTATAATCCCATCTTGTTGGAAAGAGCAACTCATCAAAATCATCCCCAAACCCAACAAACCGGCACTATCCACGAAGGACTTCAGACCCATAAGTTTACTTCCTGTTGCTGGAAAGGTGCTAGATTCTTTACTCATCTCGAGAATCGAACATTACTTCTACCGGCACAAGCTGATTAACCAAAACCAATTTGGCTTTAGAAAAGGGACTGGAACAGTTCAGGCTATTTCTGAAGCGGTCAGATTCATACGTGAGTCGGTAAGATCTAAGTATTATTGTTCTGCAATAGCCTTAGACATTAGTGGGGCATTCGATAACGCCTGGTGGCCGCTTATTATCTGCAGGCAAATAGAGAAAGGTTGTCCTGACAATCTCATCAAATTAGCCAGGAGCTACTTTTCAGAACGCAAGGCCATTATCAGCGAACCAGGTTTGTACGTTGAGAAAAGAATTAGCAAAGGATGTCCACAGGGTTCTAAATCAGGTCCAGGTTTTTGGAATATTTTGTATGGAACTATCTTTGAAAGTAATCTGCCTGAAGAGTGTAAGATCGTAGCTTATGCCGATGATACTCTTCTGCTTTGTAAAAGCAGAACTATTGTTGGTCTGAAAGAGACCACTGACCGCGCTTTAGACAATCTTCGCCAGTGGGCAACTGAAACTAGGCTCAGTTTCAATGCCCAAAAGACTGAAGCCCTCTTCTTCAGCAGATCCTCAAGTCAAAGGAGTCCCGTTTTCACACTAGGAAACGAAAAAATTAAATGCCAACAGCATCTTCGGTATCTAGGTGTCACTATAGACAGACTCTTGAATTTTCAGGAACACATAAAGCAGGCATGTAGTAAAGTTAAACAACTGAGTATAAAATTAGGTATCGCTGCAAAGAAGGAATGGGGTCTAGGAAGAACAGAGCTCTCCGAAATCTATCGCGGCGCGATAGAACCCGCGTTATTATATGGAGGTCCTATCTGGCAGAAGTCATGTGGCGTGAAAGGTAGCCTCAAGCTCTTGGGCATACAGCGTCTCAGCACCATCCGCGCTGCGAAAGCCTATCGCACAGTATCCACAGAGGCAGCTTGTGTGATTACAGGTCTCCTTCCAGTAGACATCCGCCTCAAGCAACTAGCTCTCTACAGCTCACACCAATTTGCAGACGATACGTTAATTAAAGATGTCATAGGCCTACCAAATACTTTGAACAATATCGAACTGGACGTTAACACACAAGAACACATTCACCCTTCAAAGTTATCATTGATTAGGTACCATTTGACACTGTCAAATCTTTTCCATCTTCGGGTATACACGGACGGTTCGAAATCGAGCAAAGGAACAGGAGCCGCATTCGTTGCCTATTACAACGGCGAAGAGGTTCACCACAAGCTCATAAGGTTGGAACACTACTGCTCAATATTCCAAGCAGAGCTCATCGCCATACTACATGCCTTGCAATATGTTGAAAATCACAGCAATAGTCCCTGTTCGATAATATGTGACAGCCGATATGTCCTCGATGCACTGAAAAGTTTGAAAGGAGCCACTGAACTGTTGATGGAGACATGGACGACAGCTGCAAGGGTCTCAAGGAAAAATATGATCCAATGGCATTGGATTAAAGCCCATAGTGGAGTCGAAGGCAATGAGCGAGCGGATTGTCTCGCAAAACTCGCAGCAAGCAATGGTAATCTGCCAATTGCATACGACAAATTGCCTAAACAGGCGCTGAAATCTGGTTCCAAGGGACATTTCGAGAAACTCTGGCAGGACAGATGGAATGCAGCTACAACAGGCTTGTGGACTAAGCTGTTTATACCATCAATAAAGGTCTGGTGCAGCTTAAACGTCAGTTTATCCCACCATGCAATTCAAATTATAACAGGGCATGGCAACTTCAAGGCATATCTCCACAGATTTGGGAAAAGAGATTCTCCTTTCTGCGAGTGTGGGGAAAACGACGATGCGGCACACGTGATATTTTCCTGTCCCTATACAGAACTATGGAGACGATCCTTAGTGACAGAAATGCAACAGCATGGACTGACGTGGCCCGATAATGAGAATGATTTAAGTAGAGTAGATAAACCCAAAAAGTGGTGGTACATGTTCGATAAACACGCCAAGAAATTGTCCAGATTGGACCACTACAGTCAGTTCAGGTGTTAACAATTTGGGTCAAGAGACGCTTCTGTAAATAGTAGAAATTGTTACAGCCAGCATAGTGTCGTATTTGACGGAATGCTGGCTTTCATATGCTTGCATATGAAAAAACAACAAAATAGGCTGTCTAGTCTTGTCTGTCTAGTCTTGTCTGTCTAGTCTTGTCTGTCTAGTCTTGTCTGTCTAGTCTTGTCTGTCTAGTCTTGTCTGTCTAGTCTTGTCTGTCTAGTCTTGTCTGTCTAGTCTTGTCTGTCTAGTCTTGTCTGTCTAGTCTTGTCTGTCTAGTCTTGTCTGTCTAGTCTTGTCTGTCTAGTCTTGTCTGTCTAGTCTTGTCTGTCTAGTCTTGTCTGTCTAGTCTTGTCTGTCTAGTCTTGTCTGTCTAGTCTTGTCTGTCTAGTCTTGTCTGTCTAGTCTTGTCTGTCTAGTCTTGTCTGTCTAGTCTTGTCTGTCTAGTCTTGTCTGTCTAGTCTTGTCTGTCTAGTCTTGTCTGTCTAGTCTTGTCTGTCTAGTCTTGTCTGTCTAGTCTTGTCTGTCTAGTCTTGTCTGTCTAGTCTTGTCTGTCTAGTCTTGTCTGTCTAGTCTTGTCTGTCTAGTCTTGTCTGTCTAGTCTTGTCTGTCTAGTCTTGTCTGTCTAGTCTTGTCTGTCTAGTCTTGTCTGTCTAGTCTTGTCTGTCTAGTCTTGTCTGTCTAGTCTTGTCTGTCTAGTCTTGTCTGTCTAGTCTTGTCTGTCTAGTCTTGTCTGTCTAGTCTTGTCTGTCTAGTCTTGTCTGTCTAGTCTTGTCTGTCTAGTCTTGTCTGTCTAGTCTTGTCTGTCTAGTCTTGTCTGTCTAGTCTTGTCTGTCTAGTCTTGTCTGTCTAGTCTTGTCTGTCTAGTCTTGTCTGTCTAGTCTTGTCTGTCTAGTCTTGTCTGTCTAGTCTTGTCTGTCTAGTCTTGTCTGTCTAGTCTTGTCTGTCTAGTCTTGTCTGTCTAGTCTTGTCTGTCTAGTCTTGTCTGTCTAGTCTTGTCTGTCTAGTCTTGTCTGTCTAGTCTTGTCTGTCTAGTCTTGTCTGTCTAGTCTTGTCTGTCTAGTCTTGTCTGTCTAGTCTTGTCTGTCTAGTCTTGGCTGTCTAGTCTTGTCTGTCTAGTCTTGTCTGTCTAGTCTTGTCTGTCTAGTCTTGTCTGTCTAGTCTTGTCTGTCTAGTCTTGGCTGTCCAGTCTTGTCTGTCTAGTCTTGTCTGTCTAGTCTTCTCTGTCTAGTCTTGTCAGTCTAGTCTTGTCTGTCTAGTCTTGTCTGTCTAGTCTTGTCTGTCTAGTCTTGTCTGTCTAGTCTTGTCTGTCTAGTCTTGTCTGTCTAGTCTTGTCTGTCTAGTCTTCTCTGTCTAGTCTTGTCTGTCTAGTCTTGTCTGTCTAGTCTTGTCTGTCTAGTCTTGTCTGTCTAGTCTTGTCTGTCTAGTCTTGTCTGTCTAGTCTTGTCTGTCTAGTCTTGTCTGTCTAGTTTTGTCTGTCTAGTCTTGTCTGTCTAGTCTTGTCTGTCTAGTCTTGTCCGTCTAGTCTTGTCTGTCTAGTCTTGTCTGTCTAGTCTTGTCTGTCTAGTCTTGTCTGTCTAGTCTTGTCTGTCTAGTCTTGTCCGTCTAGTCTTGTCCGTCTAGTCTTGTCTGTCTAGTCTTGTCTGTCTAGTCTTGTCTGTCTAGTCTTGTCTGTCTAGTCTTGTCTGTCTAGTCCTTGTCTGTCTAGTCTTGTCTGTCTAGTCTTGTCTGTCTAGTCTTGTCTGTCTAGTCTTGTCTGTCTAGTCTTGTCTGTCTAGTCTTGTCTGTCTAGTCTTGTCTGTCTAGTCTTGTCTGTCTAGTCTTGTCTGTCTAGTCTTGTCTGTCTAGTCTTGTCTGTCTAGTCTTGTCTGTCTAGTCTTGTCTGTCTAGTCTTGTCTGTCTAGTCTTGTCTGTCTAGTCTTGTCTGTCTAGTCTTGTCTGTCTAGTCTTGTCTGTCTAGTCTTGTCTGTCTAGTCTTGTCTGTCTAGTCTTGTCTGTCTAGTCTTGTCTGTCTAGTCTTGTCTGTCTAGTCTTGTCTGTCTAGTCTTGTCTGTCTAGTCTTGTCTGTCTAGTCTTGTCTGTCTAGTCTTGTCTGGTCTAGTCTTGTCTGTCTAGTCTTGTCTGTCTAGTCTTGTCTGTCTAGTCTTGTCTGTCTAGTCTTGTCTGTCTAGTCTTGTCTGTCTAGTCTTGTCTGTCTAGTCTTGTCTGTCTAGTCTTGTCTGTCTAGTCTTGTCTGTCTAGTCTTGTCTGTCTAGTCTTGTCTGTCTAGTCTTGTCTGTCTAGTCTTGTCTGTCTAGTCTTGTCTGTCTAGTCTTGTCTGTCTAGTCTTGTCTGTCTAGTCTTGTCTGTCTAGTCCTTGTCTGTCTAGTCTTGTCTGTCTAGTCTTGTCTGTCTAGTCTTGTCTGTCTAGTCTTGTCTGTCTAGTCTTGTCTGTCTAGTCTTGTCTGTCTAGTCTTGTCTGTCTAGTCTTGTCTGTCTAGTCTTGTCTGTCTAGTCTTGTCTGTCTAGTCTTGTCTGTCTAGTCTTGTCTGTCTAGTCTTGTCTGTCTAGTCTTGTCTGTCTAGTCTTGTCTGTCTAGTCTTGTCTGTCTAGTCTTGTCTGTCTAGTCTTGTCTGTCTAGTCTTGTCTGTCTAGTCTTGTCTGTCCTAGTCTTGTCTGTCTAGTCTTGTCTGTCTAGTCTTGTCTGTCTAGTCTTGTCCTGTCTAGTCTTGTCTGTCTAGTCTTGTCTGTCTAGT